>QANZ01045295.1:51048-79823 GCA_003254925.1 Chamaecrista fasciculata | reverse complement strand
GTATATCTTATATTATATGGCTCCACCCCTTTCTGGTCGTCCATGTTTAAAACTATAGTCTATGAATTAAAAATAAGAGAAAATTTACTATTTGGTCTCTCTTTCTTTACTAAGTTAACAATTTAGTCCCTTATTTATTTTACATACATATTTGCGTGCCCGTTAGGGCACGCAAAACCCCTAGTATATAATATGGGTAATATTTTTGGTAGTGCAACAGCTGAAAAACAAAATTATAATTCATACCCCAGAAAATATACCTTTTAGTCCCTCACTGACGCCTCGAACCTCCTTTATCTTACGGCTAGTCCAACCTCCCTTTATAAATTCTCCTTTAACACAAATTTCAAGACAAATTCTTTATCATACAATTACACTATAGTCAAAACAAACACCAAAATAACATTTATTTATCCTCCAATATCTTTACCATTTTTAACCTATATAACTTTAAAATACCAATACAATTATTTCAAGCAACCACAATCATTACATGCCCTTTAAAATAATTTCACATCAGAATTTCTCCTTTATCTCTCATTTTCTCACACACAATTTATTAAAATACTCCTTTATCATACAACTCATTTATCTCTCATTTACAAAATAACCCCTCCTTTAACTCCTCATTTACACAATTTTTATGCAAACGCATCTTAAATGTATATTTTAATTTTTTAGAGATTAAATGAGTAAACTAGCATTCGGGTCCTTGGATTTTACAGGCGCTTTGCATTTGGTCCCTGAATTCATGAAATGGACAAATTGGCCCCCGAATTTTTTGACCATTGGGCAAGTTAGTCCCTCCGTCAACAAGTCATCCCAAAAAAGGTGAGGTGGCACTTTAAGTGCTGACGTGGCACGTTAATTGCCACGTCAGCACGAGTTAAACCGAAAAAAAAAAGAAATTGCCACCTGTGTAATTTTCGCCACCTCAGCATTATTATTTAAAAAAAAAAAGAAAAAATCTGATTTGAGCAATTAGGTCCCTAACCCATTTTTATCCCATTATTTTCAATTCACCCTATTTTTCATGATCTTCATTCATTTTAGTCCCAAATCCTCAAAATAAAATTGTAAAGTGTCCTAAAACTCTTCCAAACATTCCAATTCAGTCCTTAAAAGTATTAAAAACCCTAAAACCCAAACCCCAAACTCTAAACCCTAAACCCTAAACCCTAAAATCTTAAACACTAAACCATAAAAAAAATCAAATTTGAGCAATTAGGTTCATCACCCATTCTTATCCTATTATTCTCGATTCCCTCTCTTTTTTATCATCCTCATTCATTTTAGTCCCAAATCCTCAAAATAAAATTGTAAAGTGTCCCAAAATTCTTCCAAACATTCCAATGTAGTCCTTAAAAATATTAAAAAGCCTAAACCCTAAACCCCTAAAATGAATGAAGATGATGAAAAAGAGGGGGAATTGAAAATAATGGGATAAAGATATGTTAGGGACCTAATTGCTCAAATAGAACTTTTTCTTTTTTTTTTAAATAATAATGCTGAGGTGGAAAAAATTACATAGGTGACAATTTTTTTTTTCAGTTTAACCCTTGCTGACATGGCAGTTAACGTGCCACGTCAGCACTTAACGTGCCACCTCAGCTAATTAACGGTCACCTTAACTTGTTTTGGGACAGCTAGTTGACAGAGGGACTAACTTGCCCAACGATCGAAAAATTCAAGGGCCAATTCGTCTATTTCATTAATTCAAGAACCAAATGCAAAGGACCTGCAAAATTCAAGGACCCGAATGCTAGTTTACTCGAGATTAAATTATTAGTTCAATAATACTTTAGAGACTAAATTGTGAGTTTAGTTTATATAAATGTCATTGAAAATTAGTTTCTTACAAATCTAAGCCCACGATGAGCTTTGGGCTTTTGGGGCCCAGACCCACTTATGGCACCTAATTCTATGTAGAAAAAGTAAAAAAGGTTGAATTGTGGAGTGCTAGAAAGAACAAGAACCGTCCAATCTCGCGTCTGACAAATCAAAGCGCAAGAGAGAGAGAGATTGATATTCTTGTGATGAATATGATGATATACTATACTCACTTGGAAGTGGACTTTTTCTCTCGGGCATCCCAAGCTTTCTTTTTTCGGTAAAATATGGAATTTATACATGTTGGACTCTCATTCATGATTCCATACTTGAAAACCCAAACCAAACCCACAACTATATTATGCTTCTTTCTTTACTCCATTTCTCACTACCATCATCCTCCAATTCCCACGCATCCTTGATTTCAGGTAATCATCATTTCATCTGCAGTCTTCCGATTTTCTAGGGTTTTTTTTTATTATTATTATTTGTTTCCTTCTAGCTTACCGATGGAGGGTTGCTTCTTTCTGAAGCACTTCTGTGTAATTTTATCGAATTTTACTTTAATTGATTCTCCTTTCTCTTAAAAGTAATTTTTGATGTTGACTTCTTGGTGTTTGTGAATTTTGGGAGAAGATGGAACAGGGATTAGTTTAATCTTTGACTTGTCGTAGGAGAACTTAGTTATGAAAATTTGTGTGTTTCAGTTCGTGTTTGAGTATAAAGTGGGAAAATTACGTTCTTAGTAGAACCTATCTGGGTCAATTTTAGACATGGAATGAAGAATCAGCGTTTATGATGTTATATTCTTGTGAATTATATAGAAGTTCCTTTCAATCTGAATATATATACTGCCTTGTTTTTATGGATGTATGCTAAGACTCTTGGTTCCGTGTTTGAAGCAAGTTGAGATGCGCCTGATCATATCATTTCTAAATTGTTAGAATAAAGATACTAAAAAGTTGGACAACAGATGGTAAAGTTCTTTATTTTATCTGTTTTCCCTGAAAACAATAGCATGTAGAAGAAATGATATAAGACTCTCAATTATGTTGTGATCAGTTGTAAAAAATATCCACATGTCATTCAGTTCAGTGGAAAACTTTATAGAAAAAGAAAATTGAACCTAACGTGTATCCAAAAGGACAAAACCTAAGTCCAACACATTTAGTAGATGACTGGGTTCCTTAAGTATAATGTCCAAAGTGCGAACTTGGCTATGTGTATGGAAAAAACTTTGTTGGTAGAGGAAAAAATTCACTTTGGTTATCTCTATGTATCAGGAAGAATAGTCTCAGGTTGTTGGCTGGGGATATCGCATTGTGAGATCCCAAGATTTTAGAGTTTAGTTTTGGGGGTTTAGAAATAGAATTAGTGGTGAGGTAATTTTTAGACTATTTATTAGGTTTTTTTAGGCTCAATTTAAAAATTAAGTTAGAAAATTTTTAGAAATTAAAAAATTTAGTAGTTTAGAATGTTAGAAATGATATATGCAATATACATATTTTTCTTAGCTTGTGGTAAAAATTTGGGAGAAATGGAGTTAATTTTATTTGGATTTTATTCTAATCCCTTCATATGACACTTTCGAGTAAATATTAATAACTGATGAACATAGAATTTTCGAAAAAAAATTATATATTTGGAACAAACTTTGTGTTACGAATCTAACGATAAAACTTTTGTTGAAAAATTCCATTCTTAAAAATATGCAACTTTAAAGACTTAATTGTAGAAATTAAGGGTCCGTTTGGTTGGGGCATTTCCTGTTTCCATTTTCAATAAAAATAAGAAATAAGGATAAAAAAGTGTTTGGTCAAGATTTTTGAAAATAATTTTCTGAAATTTTTTTCAGAAATATGCTAATTTTTGGAAACGTGATAAAGTCGTATCCATTGTTTCCTGTTAAACAAATTGAAAACTGAAAATGAAACATTGGAAATCCGGTGTCATTTTTGTAATTAGAATGCGGCATCTGGTCCTCGTTCGAATCTGAGCTCAGACATAATGCTATCAATAATAAAATAAAACATGCGGCATCTTGTAATTAGATAAAATAGAACAGATATACTCTTGCCTCTCAGTCCTTTCGGAGCTCTTCGTTTCTTCTCTCCTCTTGCCAGCATCTTGTAATTAAAAAGTGTGTAGAGAATTTGGGAAGGGTGTCGAAAGATTTACTGGAAGGTTTGGCCCAGAAAGAGTTTTACTAAAGGAGTATAAGATATATCCTTCGATATGGCCCTTTAGGAAGTTCACTGATTAGTATCTCCCTCTTCAACGTCGAGTAATGTGGATGAGAAAAACAACTGAATAAGACTGTATTACTTATTGTAAAAAATCTTTCATGAAGAAGTCTGCTCTGCTTCCTTTGGTTTTATTACTACTAATCATGTGCATCAACTAAATGATGAAGTGGAACTTGTTATGCAATCACTTGTCACAAAAATCTTATTAAAATGATGAATTCATTGACTATAGTTCAACCCATGTCAAATTCATCCGCCACTGCAGCTTTGACACAGGTATATGATGCCGTTCACAGTAAGAAATTTTCTGGCACTCTTTGTATGTGTGTAGCATTAATTTAGCTTAGTTTACTACTAGTGATGGCTGATGAGTGAAGAAGTCCCTTAAGTTAAATGAAATGCTGAAATTTCAAGTATTGACCATTTTAGTTATTTTTCTGATATCAATGTGTCCATATTTGTGTTTATGCTAATTAGTTATTTCAACATTTGTTGTGTTTGTGCATGGCTTTCTTTCAAGTCCACAATTGAAGACATTCATGGAAGCATTTAATTCATCTCGAAATTTGTGCTTCTGATACAAAGAGGTTCAAATGGTTTCATCAGACAAAAGTGCCGATCGCAATGTCTCTTCTGAGAAATTGCATAAGAGGCTGAGTTCTCATAGCAATATAAAAGTATCACAGGAGACTTATGAAAATAAAAGTGATTCTTCTAAACCAGAGGGATTAAGAGATACTCCTACTGCAGTAGCTAAAGAAGAAGGGCAGGATTCAGGTGCTACTACGGATGCATTGCTATCAGATCAAGAAGGAAGTGATTGCTCTTCACCCCTTCAGAAACCTTTGCAAAGCTCTAATACTGTTCAGTGTGCATCAGATGCTCAGGACAGTCCCTCTGTAATACGCGAAAAGCCCTCAAAGCCTAATGTAGCTGAAAAAGAAATGCAGAATTCAGATGCTACCGCTGATGCATTGCATTCAGATAAAGAAGGGAGCTCTTTCTCTCTACCACATGAGAAACCTTTGCAGAAACCTAATACTGCTCTGCGTGCATTACAGTCTGGTCAGGAAAGTCCCTCTATAATACGTGAAAAAGTCTCCAAGGATGGATATCATTGGCGAAAATATGGCCAGAAACATGTTAAGGGAAATGAATTTATAAGGAGCTATTACAAGTGTACACATCCTAACTGCCCGGCAAAGAAGCAATTGGAACAGTCAAATAATGGGCAGATTACAGATACAGTTTGCATTGGTCAGCATAATCATCCTCAAGTGAACATCACACTGCCGGTTGACAGTGCCGTCACTGCTGTCAAAGATAGAACTGACAAGCCCTCTTTAGTCGATGGGAAAGGTTAATGATAAACTATGGTAGTATTTCAGTTTCTATCCTTCCATGAAAATGTTTTTGATAGTTTTTTTGGCATCATTGGTGTAGACAAGGCATGCGTTGAGCATGCAGCTGTGCCTAACCAGGTCAAGCCTTTGGAAGCTCTGCCACTTTCAACAGTTTCTACTAATATTGAGGTGAAAGCTGCACTTTTACAATCAACTAGAGCAAGGGATGTGGTTGTTACCAATGAGGATCCTGAGTCAAAGCGCCTGTACGATATTACTCTATCTTCTTTTAAAAATTTGAATTCATATATAATATATGTGATATCTAACCTTCCCCTTCCAAATTAATATCAAATAGGAAGAAAAACAACAGTAATGCTGACGTTACTGGGGTTGAGAAGTCAACTGGTGAATCTCGTGTTGTTGTTCAGACTTCAAGTGAGGTTGATTTTGTTAACGATGGGTACCGTTGGAGAAAGTATGGGCAGAAACTAGTAAAAGGAAATCCAAATCCTAGGTATAAGTTAGCTTTCATTTCAATGTAGTCATATGATAATCTTTGTTTTCACTTTCACATATGATATTTTTGTTTTCACTTGCATTTTGTTAGCAAGTTGTAAAAGAAGTGGAACGTGATAATTATTTACTGTCAGCCTAGATCAACTTGTTCTGCTTCATGTCAACTAGCCTCAAACTTCTCCATTGTAAATTCATATCATTGCCCATCAAATTAAACTTACACGTCTTGAAAGGAAGGGAGTATAGCAGCTTATATATAATATTCAAATCATATTCCTTGTGTTCCTCTTGTGGCATAATAATATATGGCAAATTATGCTTAAATTCCCGCCAAAACTTGCTGACTTCAATACTTGCCAACCCAGTTCGAGTCCCCACTTGGTGGGGGTGCTGGGGAAAGGAATATACTAGGCACCCTTACCCCTGCTTTATGTAGAGAGGCTGATTCGAACCGGCGACCTCAGACCCCACGGCAAGCGTGCTTATCGCTGAGCTATAATCATTGTATCAATAGCCTTTGTTCTACATTATACGTTTATACACAAGAAGCATCCATATGGATGTAGATAACCCATTAATACACAAAATTGTGCTTTCCTGGAAAGACTCTATGGATGTAGATCATTTTTATGAGGTGGAAAATATGTGGGAGCTCTTTGATTTTTCCTTTTGATGAATAAACGTTTGATATACAAAAATATTGGTATCCACCAAGGCTTTCGACTATTTTCTTATTTATTTCTCCATCACATACATACTTTTGTTTTTTCATCTGCTCCAAATGCTTTCCGTCACCAATCTGAAATTTCTTTGATATCTGTTTTTGCCTCTTCAAAAGATTTGGAACAGGTGGTTGTCAGGGACCATATGATCTCCCTGCTATCTTTGAACCTTAAATTGTAAATGATAAACTAGTCAAGTTAGTTATAGACCTATTGTTGACATGCTTATTTGTCGGTCTGTCTGTCTGTCTTGTAAGATTTCTAGGAACTTTGAAGTATGGATGCATTCATTATGTTTTATTTTAAAGTGACTGTGCATCTTAATTCACTCTTACAGAAGTTATTATCGCTGCTCAAATCCTGGATGCCCTGTCAAAAAGCACGTGGAAAGGGCCTCTCATGATCATAAAATTGTAATAACTACATATGAGGGACATCACGTTCATGAAAGCCTTTCTGGAAGGACTGTTACTTATAATGGAGCAGCAAGCACGCCGATGACAAACACCAACAGTGATTTAAGAACCAAATCTACGGTAAACACCGTTTGTGCACAAACAGCAGAATCCACCTGCTTGGACTCTGAAGGCAGACGAAATGAGCAACTAACAGGTGACAAGACTGCGAAACCAAAGTCTAATGATATGGTTGAAAGTACATCAAATGAGAAAGAGCAAAACAGCAACTCATGTACTGAAAGGGATTCTGTCAACCTTGACGCCTCATGCCACACAGTTTCTGAGCTTCCATGTAAATTAGATGAGCGGCAGAAAGATGAGGTAAGAATCATATTAGAAGAAATTAAGGATGGAAGTAAATTAAATAAGCAATGTACACCTGATGCAGATCCTATGCAAAGCTAGATTTGTAATGCTCTTTGAAGTTGAAGCTAGGTTATACAGAAATCAGTATTATATGGGATTGTGAACTGTGAATTCTACCTTTAACTTTCTGATTTTCCTTCCTCTAGATTTGATCCTTATTATTTATGGGAAGGTTTACTGAGGTAAAATTACATTAGCCATCACTTGTATACTACTATTTAAATTGGATGAATAAGTGGAGATGTAAAAAATCTATTAGATACATCTTAGTTTTCATTTTTTTTTCAATGTTTTGTTGACACTAGTAGTGTGCAATTCTTGTTTCCCCTACTGAATGAATTCATACTGTATCTATTTTATCAAGACAAATGTCATTTCCTGCAAAAAGTAAGTCTTGTGAATAGAAAGATGGTTGCAGTGTGTTGAATGTAATTGATGATCAAGTAATTGTGGGTCTTTTTTATCTTTTTATTAAGAAAAAGTAGTATTCATTTTCAAGAGAGCAATAGATAAAAAATAAGTTGCGACTGGATTGAATGTATTGGTAAATCATTCTTAGAATGGGAAGTAGTCTGTGTGTTTCACTCTGTCTGTCACTCATCCACGGGAATAAATTTTTCTTTATATACTTCATCTTCATGTGTGTATGGTGAATAATTTAGATTTAACCAATATGCACATGCTAGATTAGGCCTCTTGAACTGATCAAGGATTTTGCAAATCTCTCTTTGATTCAAGGGGTGTCCCAAAACAGTCCCTTGAGGAACCATGAGAACAAATTTAGATTCATACATATTGCAAATCAGTGAAAATTGGATCCACGCAGAAATAATAGTAAATGAGTAACTATCAATTTAGTATCTGAATTATATTAGTGCTATTAGTTTAGTCTTTAGATTATTTAAAATAATTGATTTAGGCTATGAAAATTCATGACTCGATTTAATTTATCCCAGCAGGGACTTAGATGTATAACAGTAAGGTGTTCATGTAAGGGTTAATTTACGAGTTATGAATTTTCAGGGACTAATTATACATTTCCAAAAATCAAGGATTAAAATGATATTGTTTATATAATCTAGGGACTAAAATGTTAATTTACTCAATAGTAAACACATAAACTACAGTCCTGTGACCTGTGTTTGTGGTCCTTGCAACTCCATGAAAGATTCTCTCTCTGGGATGTTTCTGGTTCTTTAAACAGAGACAAGAATCTTCCTTAGGTTATCTTCGGAGATTTCATCGAAGTTCTAAATTCAACTGAGAAGCTTAGTGAAAAAAAAAAGCATCACAGGAGCTCCCAACTTGAAAGAGCTTGTGAATGAAAGCTCCTTGGACCAACGATAGGCAATATGATCAGTTGGTGTGTGTAAGATTAGAGAGAATGATGAGCAATCTTGCTTGGTTAGACATCTTTCTGTATAGCCAAATTAAAAGTCTTACCTATTGTAGCCTCAAGAAAAATGGAATCATGACACAAGATCACCTCTCCAATTCTGGCTTAGTCAATAAACAGAAGACAATTTGATGTTAAATGCTCTGCTAGCATTGACAAGTACTTCAGAGCTGATCATGAAACTACATCCTCCAAATTGAAATTCCTTACCAAAAGATTGGTCTCATAGTGTACATGTACTCTTTATTCTCTAACTCCTTGTCTTTATTAAATACAAACAAGAAAAAAAAATCTAAATGTATCCCTTAAATTTCATTTGTTTAAGTAATTGCTTTGTAACTGTTGTTTTTAAATTTTAGACAAAAGTGTGGTTTTTCTCCTTTAATTTAAAGTTAGGTTTTTAATTTTATTCCTGGAATTTTCTTAATTTCACTTTAATTTCTTAACTTTAAAATTACATTAAGAAACATTCCTTCTTCAGTAGCTAAAAGAGAAGTGCAGGATTCAGATGCTACTACCGATGCATTGCTACTAGATCAAGAAGGAAGTGATTGCTCTTCACCACTTCAGAAACCTTTGCAAAGCTCCAATACTATTCAGCCTGCATTAAATGTTCAGGACACTCCCTCTGTAGAATGCGAAAAAGTCCCAAAGGATAATATAGCTGAAAAAGAAATGCAAGATTCAGATGCTACTCCTGATGCACTGCATTCAGATAAAGACGGGAGTACTTTCTCTCTATCACATGAGAAACCTAATACTGCTCCGCTTGCATTAGAGTCTGGTCAGGACAGTCCCACTATAATACGTGAAAAAGTCTTCAAGGATGGATATCATTGGCGAAAATATGGCCAGAAACATGTTAAGGGAAATGGATTTATAAGGAGCTATTACAGGTGTACACATCCTAACTGCCTGGCAAAGAAGCAATTGGAACAGTCAAATAATGGGCAGATTACAGATATAGTTTGCATTGGTCAGCATAATCATTCTCAAGTGAACATCATACTACCCGTTGACAGTGCTGTCACTGCTGTCAAAGATAGACCTGACAAGCTCTCTTTAGTCAATGTGGCAGGTTAGTAGTAAACTATGACAGTATTTTAAGTTTCTGTACTTTCATGACAACTTTTTTGATATTTTTTGTGGCGTCGTTTTGTAGACAAGGCATCCGTTGAGCATGCAGCTGTGCCTCACCGAGTCAAGCCTTTGGAAGCTCTGCCAATTTCAACAGTTTCTACTATGAATGAGGTGAAAGCTGCACTTTTACAATCAACAAGAAAAAGGGATGTAGTTGTTACCATCGAGGATCCTGAGTTGAAGCGACTGTATGATATTACATTATCTTCTTTTAAAACTAAAAATTCATATATGATATAATAATCTAATTTTTCCCTAACTTCTCTAAGTTAATGTCAAATAGGAAGAAAAACAACACTAATGCCGATGTTACTGGGGTTGAGAAGTCAACTGGTGAATCTTGTGTTGTTGATCAGACTTCAAGTGAGGTAGATTTTGTTAACGATAGGCAGAAACTAGTAAAAGGAAATCCAAATTCAAGGTACATGTTAGCTTTCATTTCAATGTAGTCATATCTTTGTTTTCGCTTGCATTTTGTTAGCTAGTTGCGAAATTGTTCTGCTTCATGTCAACCAGCCTCAAATTTCTCCATTGTAAATTCTTATCATTGCCCATCAAATTGATCTTACACTTCAAGGAAGGGACTATACCAGCTTTTTATCTAATATTCAAATCATATTCTTTGTGTACTTCTTGTGGCTTAATAATATATGTTTAAATTCCCACCAAAACTTTCTGGCTTCAGTACTTGCATTCATAAAAAAATTAATAATAATCTTTGCAGACTATCACTCTCCTATGGCATAGTAAAGGAGCAATAATCATTGTATCAATAGCCTTTGTTCTGCATTCCACACTTATACACCATAGGAGCAATAATCATTTTATCAATAGCCTTTGTTCTGCATTATACACTTATACACGAGAAGCGTCCATACAATGTAGATAACTCATCAGTACACAAAATTGTGCTTTCATGGGAGATCTCTATGGATGTTGATCATTTTTATGAGGTTGAAGATTTGTGAGAGCTCTTTGATTTTTCCTCTTTTTTCATCTTTTGTTCCTTTTGATGATTAAACGTGTGATATACAAATTTATTGATATCCATCAAGGCGTTCTCCTAACTTCTTATTTATTTCTCCCTTACGCACTTACTTTTGTTTTTTGTTTTTCCTTCCAAGTATTTTTCCTCAACGATCTGAAATTTGGTTGATATCTGTTTTTTGTTTCTTCTCAAGAATTGGAACAGATAGCTGTCAGGGACCATATGGTCTCCCTCCAATCTTTTCACTTTAAATAGTAAACAATAAACCAAAGTCAGTTATAGGCCTATTGTTGACATGGTTATTTGGTCTGTCTGTCTTGTAAACTTTCTTGGAACTTGAAAGTATGGATGCATTCATTTAAGTTTCTTTTTAATCTGACTGTGCATCTTCACTTCACTCATCCAGAAGTTATTATCGCACCTCAAATCCCGGATGCCATGTCAAAAAGAAGGTGGAAAGGATCTCTCATGATCATAAAACTGTAATAACTACATATGAGGGACATCGCGATCATGAAAGCCTTTTCGGAAGGACTGTTACTCACAATGGAGCAGCAAGCATTCCAACAACAAACACCAACAGTGATTCAAGAACCAAATCTAAGGCAAATTCTGTTTGTGCTCACACGGCAGAATCCACCTGCTTAGACTCTCAAAACAGACAAAATGAGCAACTAACGGGTGACAAGATTGTGAAACCGAAGTCTAATGATATTGTTGAAAGTACATCAAATGAGAAAGAGCACAATGGCAACTCGTGTACTGAAAAGGATTCTGTCGACCTTGACACCGCATGCCACACAGGTTCTGAGCTTCCATGTAAAATAGATGAGCAGCAGAAAGATGAGGTAAGAATCATATTAGAAGAAAGTAAGGATGGAAGTAAATTAAATAAGCAATGTACACCTGATTCAGATCCTATCCAAAACTAGAATTATTTATGCTCTTTGAAGTTGAAGTTAGTGATTGAAGAATAAGTAGTTAACCCATAACATAGGTTACACAGGAATCAGTATTATATGGATTGTGAATTGTGATTTTTACCTCTACTCTAACTTTTGGTTTTTTCTTCCTCTAAATTTCGTCTGTCTTATTTATGGGAAGGTTTACTGAGTTATAACTGCATTGGACATCACTTGTACACTATTTAAATTGGATAAATAAGTGAACATGTACAAAATCTTTTAGATGCATCTTAATTTTCATTTTTTTTTTCTCTTAGAATGTGTTGTTGACACTAGTAGTGTGCAATTCTTGTTGGAAAAAGTACTAATTTCATCCCTAAACTTTACACTAACTGTCAATTTCGTCCCCAATCTTTTATGGTCAATTTCGTTCTCAATGTTTTACATTTTGGTCAATTATATCCTTTGACTAATTTCTTATACTGCATCTTATTTTTTAATCTGAGTTAGTATGAGTTTTCCTTTTTTATCAATTTTATATTATATATCATTAGCTACATAAATTTTGTGGTTAATATTTGGCTAAAATAACAACAAAGGATAAAATTGACCAAAATAAACATTGGAGGCGAAATTGACTGCAAAAAAACTTGGTGGCGAAATTGACAATTGGTGTAAAGTTTGGAGACGAAATTAGTACTTTTATTATTCTTGTTTTTCCCTTCGGAATGCATTCATATTGTATCTATTTTTATCAAGACAAGTACCATGTCCTGCGAAAAGGAAGTCTTGTGGATAGAACGATGGTTGCAGTGGTTGAATGTGATTGATGATCAAGTAAATGTGGATCTTTTTATAATTTCTTCTGGAAAAAATAGTATTAATTTTCAAAAGAGAAATAGATATAAAATGAGCTGTGACTGAATTGAATGGTGAATCATACTTAGAATGGGAATTAGTCTATTTGTTCCATTCACAGTGTCTTTGTCACTCAAATAAATGCAGCCAATTTATTTAAAATAGAAATTGGACGATCCAAGAGGAGGTCTTGTATAAACATCTATATTCTTTATGTATATATGTTCAATAATCTAGATTTAACCAACATTCACATTCTAGATTAGGCTTGTTGACCTGATCAAGGGTTTTTAAAATCTCTCTCACTAGGATTCAAGGGGAGTGTGACAAGCAGGGTTGTAAATTACGATTTACCATCCACAACCGCAATTGTGGCCGCAATATTATTGTTGTTTTGTTGTAGTGGTGGCCGCACATTGCAACAATAATGACAATTTATATTACTACATTCATAATTGCAATAAACACAAAGTAATTGCAATTGCAATTGAGTAAACTCCTAAATTGATCCCTGGATTATTGGGTCGCTGACATATTGGTCCCTGATTTATAGAATTTGATAAATAGGTCCTCGAATTTTACTAACGTCAGTCAAATTGGTCCTTCCATTAAGTTGTCGTTAGCCAAGACGATGACGTGTTCGTTAATTGCTGACGTCAGCAGTTGAAAAACAGGAAAAAAAAAACGCCACCTGTGCTTCATATGCCACATAAACATTAATAATTAAAAAAAAAATTCCTTCAAAAATCAAATTGTTTCCTGAGTCATAATTTTTTCAGAAAAAAAAAATAATTTGTACTAGGGGTGTTCGCGGGCTGGGTTGGGTTGGGTTTAGGGCGGGTTGGTTTGGGCTGAAATTTTTTAAGGGCGGATTGGTTTGGGTTGGGTTTTGGAAAAAAAATATTTTAGCCCAAACCAAACCAAACCAAACAATGGCGGGTTGGGTTGGGCGGGTTGGCGGGCTAGCCCATTCCAATTTGCAAACATTTTTTTTTTAAAAAAATACTTGACTCTACAATTTTTTTGTATTGAATTTTGAGAAAAAGATTTCTTATTATTATAAGTCAATAAAGTGAAGTTAGTAATAGAGGAAAATAGAAAAACCCACGGCCCCAGTAGTATTTAGCAAGTAAAATTATAAATTCTAATTCTACACTTCTCGAAAAAAAAAGTGAAATTGATAAAAATTAAAGAGATTAGATTGATTAATTGAATGATTGAAAAAAAAAAGATTAATTGAAGGTGAAGTCACTTCATGTAGTGTTAAAGCTAAAGGGGAATGATAACTCAAGATTCATTTGTATTATGCTAATTATTATTTATTTATGTATATATTAAAATAAAAAAATAAAAAATACATAAGTGGCGGGTTGGCGGGTTGGGTTGGGTTGAGCGGGCTCAGAATTCTGAAACCCGCAGCCCAACCCAAACCACTGCGGGCTAGGAATTTTCAAACCAAACCAACCCGCCAGCCCAAACCAAACCAACCCAAACCTGCGGGTTGGGTTGGTTTTTGCGGGTTGGCGGGTTGGCCCGAACCGCTGAACACCCCTAATTTTTACTCACCCATTCTTATTCTATTATTTTCAATTCTCCATTTTTTTCATCATCTTCATTCATTTTAGTCCCAAATCTTCAAAATAAAATTGTAAAGTGTCTCAAAACTCTTCCAAACATTCCAATTTACTCCTTAAAAGTATTAAAAACCCTAAAACCTAAACCCCAAACTCTAAACCCTAGAACCCTAAACTCTAAAATCCTAAATCCTAAACCTTAAAACCCTAAAATCCTAAAATTGTAAAATGTTTCAAAACTCTTCCAAACATTCTAATTTAGTCTTTAAAAATATTAAAAACCCTAAAACCTAAACTCTAAACCCTAAATCCTATATCCAAAATCCTAAAATTTCAAACCCTAAACCCTTAAAACTTATTTTTTTTTTTTTTAATTTTCATCTTCATTTTCCCAATTTATCATAAATCCCTAATTTTTTTTAATTCCTAAAAAAAAAAAATTTGATCTTCATCTTCATCGTCTATTCTTCCACCATCATCTATTCATTATCTTCATACATTCATTTCATATAAATCACCTACTCCACTTCTAGAATGCAATTCATTTCATCATCATTCATTCATTCATTTCATTCTTAACCCAGATTCGTTCATTTCATTTCATCATCATCATTCATTAATTCATTTTATCATCATCATTCATTCATTCATTCATTTCATCATCATCTTCATCCTCATCCTAGCAACCCAGATTCGTCGCTCCTTGTCTGAAATCTGTCGCTCCTAGAAACCCATTTCATTTCATTTCATCATCATCTTCATTCATTTCACATAAATCACCGATGATGTTTACAGATCTGAAATCGTGCCAAAACCCACAAGCCATCGCCACTTTACATATCTGAAATCGCCACAAGCCATCGCTGATGAACTGACGAAGATGAAATCGTGCCAAAACATCAGATTTAGGGATGAATGAGGAGGATGAACTATAGATGATGAATGAGGATGATGATGATGATGAACCGACGAAGATGATGAAGAAATTTGGATGATGATGACGACGATGATGAGAAGAAGTGGGATTTGGGATTTGGATTTGGGATTTGGGATTTGAGAAGTGGATGAAGGAATTTGGATTTGGGATTTGAGAAGTGGATGAAGATGAAGTGAAAGTGTGAGATTTGTGTGCTTTTTTCAATCTGGATTTGGAATTTGAGAAGATGATGAATGATGAAGATTAAAAAAAAAAATTAGGGAGTTTAGGGATTAAAAAAGAAATTAGGGATTTATGTAAAGATTAAAAAAAAAAGTTTAGGGTTCAGGGTTTAGGGTTTCTGGTTTAGGGTTTTAGGGGTTTTAATATTTTCAGGGTTTGGGGTTTAGGATTTTAGGGTTTTAGGGGTTAGGATTTTAGGGTTTAGAGTTTTAGGATTTTAGGATTTAGAGTTTAGGGTTTAGGTTTTATGGTTTTTAATACTGTTAAGGAGTAAATTGGAATGTTTGGAAGAGTTTTGAGACACTTTACAATTTTATTTTGAGGATTTGGGACTAAAATGAATGAAGATTATGAAAAAGAGGGGGAATTGAAAATAATGGGATAAGAATGGATGAGTAAAAATTAATTTTTTTTTTCTGAAAAAATTATGACTCAGGGACCAATTTTGTTTTTTTAAGGAATTGTTTTTTTTTAATTAGTAATGCTTATGTGGCAAATGAAGCACATGTGGCGTTTTTTTTTCAGTTTTCTAACTGCTGACGTGGCACTTTATAACGGACACGTCATCGTCTTTGTCTACGGCAACTTAACGGAAGGACTAATTTGACTAACATTAGTAAAATTCGGAGACCTATTTGTCAATTTCCATAAATCAGGGACCAATCTGTCAGCGACCCAATAATCCATGGACCAATTTGGGAGTTTACTCAATTGCAATTTGTAATCTTGATGAGGGTTTAAGTGCACTTTTGGTCCCCTATTTTTCGCAAAGGTCTCAATTTGATCCCCTAACTTTTTTGTTGCAATTTTGGTTAACTTTTGAAAACGCCTCACCATTGGTCCCAAATTAGGGGACCAAAATTGAGACTTTTACGAAAGTTAGGGGACCAACGGTAAGACGTTTTCAAAAGCTAGTGGACCAAAATTGTAACAAAAAAAAGTTAGAGGACCAAATTGAGACTTTTGCGAAAATTACGATACCAAAATTGCAACAAAAAAAGTTAAGAGACTAAATTGAGACCTTTGCGAAAGTTAGGAACCAAAAATACACTTAAGCCCTTGATGAGTGTCTCAAAAATGACCTTTGAGGAGTCATGAGGACAAATTTGAATGATTTTTCGATCTACGCAAAAATAGTAGTAAATATGTTAGTAAACTATCAATTTAGTTCTTAAAATATATGGATGGGTTAATTTTGTATTTAGATTTTTAAATTGATTTAATTGTTAAAAATTCATTATTTGTTATAATTTAATCTTCTCGAACATTGAGTTTTATATTAGTACAACCACAATTTATATTGCTAAATCCACAATTGTAATAAACACAAAGCAACCACAATCGCAATTTGTAATCTTGGTGAGTGTCCCAAAAATGAACCTTCAAGAGTCATGAGGACAAATTTAAATGATCTCAAGCTACATTAGTGAAAATTGGATCCACCCAAAAATAGTAGTAAATATGTTAGTAAACTATCAATTATTTTTTTTTTGGCCTCATAGTAAATTATCAATTTAGTTTCTCAAATATTTGAGTGGTGTTAGTTTTGTATTTAGAATTTTAAATTTGATTTAGGGTGTGTTTGGGTGAGAAGTATGTAATGAAATGAGAAAATTATGTAATGAAATGGTAATGAGAAAATTATGTAATGAAATGGTAATGAAAATGGTGTTTGGATAAGTTTGAGATGTAATGAAAAAAATTGGATGTGAAATTATGAAAATGGGTATGTAATGATTGTGGTTGGTTGAAATAATTGTATGGGTTTTTTAAAATTGTATAGGGGTAGAATTGATAATTGATAATGGAAATAGATAGAAAAAAAATTAATATGTTGACTTTTTGGTTGTGGTGGTTATGAAATGAAATGGTAATAAAATTGTCTCGAAATTTGTGCTAGATGGGAATTTTTGTAGTGAAGGCTGGAGTAGTATTATGTAATGAAATGAAAGGACCAAAATGTAGATAACATGAAAATTTTTAAAAACCTACAATTTGGTCTATGATTTTATATAAATTGAAGGAATCGGTCCTTACGAAAATGAAATATATCTCTTAACCCGTAAAAAATTGCATTTATCAACGATTGGATTTCTATATTGCAAACTTTCCTCCAAAAAATAAATTGAAGGACCAAAATGTTATCCACGAAAAAAATGTGGGACCAAAAATTATATATTAATCAAAACGGTTTGTCTTTTTGCGGGTAATAATATGACCATTGATCTTCACGCATGAGCACATCGCACCATCCACTCTTCTTTCACTATCCGCCTCTCTCGTATACCCATATATATACTGGAGGAGAGACCAAAATGTATATATTTATAAAATATATATATATATTTATATTATATATATATATTATAAAATATAAAATATATTATATATATATATTATAATTATAAAATATATATGTGAGAGAGAGGGGGTGAATAAGAAAAAGAGGAAGAAAAAAGAAAAAATGATGAGTGGAGAGAGAAAGTTGTAAGTGTAATAAATGAGGGTATTGAAAATTACTATTTTGCTAAATAGTTTTTTTATATTTGTATTAGAGTATAGGTAATTATAGGTATTTGAGTAGGGGTATGTTAGTAATTGGGTATGAAATATGTAATGAAATGAGTTGGTAATGAAGTGTAATTTTTGTAATGACTTTATAATTGAAAAACAAACACCCAAATAGCACTGTAGCTTAAATTATGTAATGAAAATGGGGATAATGAAATTGTAATGGAATTATAATGATATTGTAATGGCTAGCCAAACGCACCCTTAATCGTTAAATTTTATAATTCGTTATAATTTAATCTCTCTAAAGATTGAGTTGTATAATAGTAAAATATTTGTAGAACGATTTATTTGTAACAAGTTATAAATTTTCAAAAATTAAATCAAATATTTCAAATAAAATCAAGGACTAAAATGATATCGTCTATATAATTTAGGGACTAAAATGTTTATCCTGATAACCAGCAACTCCATAGAAGACTCCCTTTATGGGATTTTCTGGGTTCTGTAAACAAAGACATTAATCTTTCTTGGGAGATTTCAACCAAGTTTTAGATTAAACTGAGAATCTTAGTAAAAATAAAATCATCAAAGGAGCTTCCAATTTGAAACTTGTGAAAGAAATATATTTATCATTTTATTGTTTGAATATATTTCACTTATTCAAATGAAATTTTAATGATTTGATGATTGAACCAATTATCTAACCGATACAATGAGTAAGAAAGTGGCTGCCAAAAAGTCACAATTCAAAGAAACACAGCGTTTACGTTAAGATTTGACTCAACGCACGACTCAATGTATAATTGCTTATTTCACAATCCATCATCAAGTCTAATTGTGAGGAGGTTAAGAGTTATGGATTACTCTTGATGAATTATGTTTCTTTTCAGTTAAAACCGTTAACAAATAAAATCAAATTAAACTCGAGAATAACAATCAGACTTACCAAGAAGCTAAGAATGAGAATTTAGAGAGGAATTTAGGACACTTGTACAAAATTGGAATCGATTGGATGTTATGGTGAGTGTCAATAATATTTTAACTATGCTATACTTGTCTCGAATGGATGGATTGTTTTGTTACCCAATATAATGTAATTTCGTCCGAAATACTTGAAGATTATTTATCAACAAAATCTTTATATTGATTGTGAGAAATTGTAAGTCACGAGTCAATTCTTATCAATTAACCCAACTTTTATTGACAATATTTACCTTAATTTAATAATCATGCTCTTCAATTTTTCTTTCATGAGAATGAGAAAAGGCTGACCATGGTCAGAGTCAAGAAGACCTACCCACCAACATTATGGAGTCACATAAGACGAAACTACATGAAGGAACAAAAAAGTCCACTCACTGACCCAACAATTTCTCCTCAATCTTATCGCTTTAGCAAATTTAGTAATTTACACTAATCTCCCGAATCATATTGATATCACATGGACGTATTTTTTAAGGGTAAACTATCAAATATGGATGATGTTATTTTAGATTAGTTTTTGAATTTTTTTGAAATAATTGATTTAGTCGATAAGAGGGTGAGCATTGGTGCAATGGTAAGATTACTGGCTGGTGACTAAGAGGTCACAAGTTCAAATCCTGAAAACAGTCTCTCTGCAAAAAGGGAAACGTACATCTTGACTCTTCTCATACCCCACCAAGTGAGAGTCTCGTGCAATGGACGCCCTTAATTGATTTAGTCCATAAAAATTTATAAGCCGTTGCGATCTAATCCCTATGGAGATTGAATTGTAAATTACCGGTGTTCATAGATAGACTAACATGCAATGAATTGAATATTTTCAGAGCTAAATCAATTATTTCAAAAATCTAAAACTAAAATAACAATATTTATATAATTCAGACTAAATTGATAGTCTACTCTTTTAATTTAGCAGACATGACAAGTGTGAGGAAGCATTCTTGTTAATCAAACAAACAGCAGAAATTTGCCATGAAAATTCTTCCATAAGAAAAAATTTATATCTAATAAACAAAAAGGTTTGCTACATTTCCAATTTAGACTCTTGCAAGAAGGAAAGAGTGAAATCTGGTTTGATTCAGTGTAGGAACAAAAGAAGAACAAGAACTGAATTCATTGTCTGAAATTTTGATGAGAAGCATGATATGATGATACCCATTTCTCACTTCCATGCACAAGAAGCAACCAAGTCTCTATTCATCCAACCAAGGTACAAAGCCCCATCTCTCTCTTCAAGCCTATATCTATTACAGTAATTATCAAGCAATTTCTTAATGGTAGCATTCACCAATGAACTCAAAGGGTAAGGGGTGAAACCTGCCATTGCAAATCTTGACCTCCATTTACCGAGCACCTCGTGCCGTTCCACCCTCTCGACGCCTTCACAAGCTACAATGTTAACGACATCCCTCGCTAGGCAATGCTGCTCCACATTGATTCGCTCCTTGTGCTCTCGGGGGAGAGTCACGTCAATTGACTCAAACATAGCTGTGTAATAGTCCAGGGTTTCGAGGAAACGTGGGAAGAATGCGGCGGTGTTTGTGTTAGATTCTTGCTCTACAAGCGTCACCACCTTCGGCGATAAGCTCTTCACCAGGCGCAAGAGTTGATCGCGGTGATTCTGGGTGCTGACACTTTCATCCGGCATGTGATGTAGCATGAATGCAAAATTCACAGCAAGTGCCTCACCCGGTCGAACCCCAAGATTATGCAGCTGAACATCACAGCCAGAGATATCAGCGGCGTGAAATTCAAATGGCACCTTGAATTTCTCAGCAAGCTTTGATAGCCTCTTTCCCACTATATTTAGTCCTCCTCCACGGGCATAAGCTGACGTTGAATCATCAAGACCGGTAATCCGGATGTGTGGTGGTCCACCGGGCCTAGCTGCAAAAGCCTGAATCAAAGTGATCCATTGACTTCCTTGAGCAATTTGGAAATCAATAATATGAACTCTGTCTTCATCTTTCATGGCTTCAGCAATGGCTCCATTCGCTGACATATATCCGAATTTGAAGTATGGGCATACCTCGTAGAGTATATGCATGTATGACAGGAGCTCAGCACTTGCAGGTTCTTTGCATCTCAAGGCTTTGTAAATCGAACTCCCGGAGGCAGACAATCGAGCCACGAGCCCTTCCAACATATAAGCTCCCAACCTTTGGATCGGTTCACCAGAAACCGACACCATTTGGCGTAATTCGTCCATCAAACATTGAGCCATTAACAAATCGTTCTCTGCTACTGCTTTTGCACAAGCAACTAGGACCTGTTTTAGGTCCTTACTAGAAATTGCCACCATCGTTTGTCTCCAGCTGTCCATCTCGTACGAAACAATGTTCATTCCATCCTTGAAGTTACTGTCATAGCTATCAAGATTCTCCAAGTCAGGGCCAAGCATTACGCTTTCTAATTCTCTCAACTTGTGCTTGAGGTTATTCAAATCATCGGTTATGCAGGATCCATTCATCGAAGAGCCATAAGTATTGTCAGGGGAGTGATACTGATCGGGTGGATACGAGTACGACTGAGAATCTTGCTGGGACATTGGGCTGCCATTTGGCGAGAAACTAACAGTTGAAATGGAATTGTAGGCAGTGAAACTTCCACTAGCAGAGGATGACTCTAATGTACAGTAAAGTTCAGAAGAACTCAGACCCGAGAAGTGGCTCCCGTTGCTTCCAATCTCATTGCAATATAACTGATGATTTAAGGTTCGATACTGCGGTGAGCAGTAGGCCTCAGTTTGTTGCATCGGTTGATAGTACATACTTGAACTTCTATGATGTTCTGACGCTTGCATTAAAGATTAAAAAAAAAAAAAAAAGAGTCTACTAGTGCTGAATTAGTGAGTAATTTCCTTTCACAATATCACATAGAAATGTACTAAAGACATCGGCATAACATAGAAACCAAAGCAAACTAGTTGATCTCAATCCTCAATTTCTACAGATTCGTTCCGTGAAGAGGATATATGCACCACAGAGTCGACATAATCTGCATAAAAAATCACAGGATAGAACATATTTCAGTTTTCATATATGCAGAGAGACAGGAAGCTGATACATTAGGAGTCGAAAATGCAAGGATAGAACATGTTAATGTCTTTAAAACTCGTGTTTATATAGATTCGGTGCACGGAAACAATTCGTTATGTGCTTATGTAGTAAATTCAGTGAAATTTTCTGTCTCTTCTTCCTAGTATAATTGGAAACTTGACTCTCATACCAAGTCCTTAGTATATTTCCCTATTTTCTTTAAGGAGGAAAGAATAAAGATTGAAGTTGAGCCGAAAAGTCAAATTTCCCAGAAACTGTAAGAAGGACCAATTCTACATGACTCATTTTCTTCCACAGAAGTAAAATGGAAAAAGAGAGAGACGAGAAGAAATGACTTTAAAAGAATAAATAAATAAATAAAAATAAAGAATTATAAAGAATTGGAAAAAATCAAAAGATTAAAGTAAACCTTCCTCTAAAGCAAATTTCAGAATATTAGAAACTACAGAAACATGACTCATTTTCTTCACAGAAGTAGGATGGAAAAACCATAGAAAAAGAATTATTTTTCATTTTCAGAAAATTGCAGAATAGTGGAAAATTGAAACAACCTGAACAAGTGAGTCTTCTTTCTGTAAAACAATCCGAGAGATCAGACATAAAGAAATTATCTGTAATTAGAATTAATTACTTCACATTTACATTTATTTCTGATGTAGTAACATATACAGAAACATTCTTAACCAAATCTGACTTAGAGATCGTACTAATAAAACACTAATTATAAGAAAGTACTTCTATTATTAAATTCATGAAGAAACCAAAAATCCCTAGCCAACATCACCTTCACAAGAACAGAAATTCTAGAGTTTATCAAGAAAAATTGTATAATGAGAAAAGAAGTTCATTCATTAGTCATTACAAGAAACTTGTACTTCAATCTCACATCCCATTGCATAAATTGGCCATAAAAAAAAGAAAAATCAATCACAGAAAACACAGTAGAATGAAAAGTTCAACATTGTTCAAAAAATTCTGAAGAAACCCAAAAGACAAGAAGGATAATCTGGTTGAAATTATTACCCATAATCACCAAACCCATTAAGAGAATAAGAAAGAAAAAGAAAAGAAAATAAGGGTTTGTTCTACAATATCAAAATAAAAGCACCCACATGAATTAAAACAGCAAAGAAGCAAAATTTCAAGGAGAATCATAAGATTGTGATGATTTTGGCTTTAATGGGACAAGAATATGAAATGGGTTTGAGAATTGAATGAGTTTCATACCGTTGATTTCCGGAATTCAGAGCTCAGAAATCGACAGTGTTCAAACTTCAAAGATTCTGTGTTGCGCGTAGGAGGAGATAGAGAAGAAGGAAGGAAGGGATTATTAACAATGAAGAAAAGAAAAGAAAAAAAACCTGAGTCATATAATAATAAGAAAATTTTAGTATTCGAAATTTGGCCTTAGAATTTGGATAAAATTACAATGCAGCCACTAGCATCACATGGCATGTGCTGAATGCTTACGGTTGTCTGATGCTAAGTGGCATGCAGTGACCAAAATGTCCTTGTGAATTGTGGTCAGCATTTAATTTTACAAAAAGCTCAGAATCTCAATTTGGTCCCTAATGGATGTGATAGATTTTAAAATGGTCTTAAATGTTTCATTTGTTTTAGACTAGTCCTACGTATTTTTATGATTTTTCAAATCGGTCCCAAATGTTCAAATGCAATGAATCTACATCTACGGGGTTACTTTTGATTAGTACTTTCCTTATCTAATTGAGATCGTCTACAAAAGAGATCAAGTTAGATCTTGAAAGTGGGTCGTTCTCTCACGACCGAAGGAATGAAGTTGATCATATCTCTCTCATTTCAAGTTCGAATGTGACTAGTTTAAAACGGTGTTAAATCTTGAAGATTTCTTGCTTTATCTAATTGTGACCCTAAGCAAATGAGATCAAATCCCATCTCAAAAGTATGATTGAGACCAATTTGAAAATGTGAAGACCAATTTAAAACAAATGCAACTGTTAAGACCAATTTGAAATATACCTCATATATATGAGACTAATTTCAGGTTCTGACATTTTTTAAAATAAATTTTACATAAAAAAAACTTGATATACGTTTATTAAAAATTTTAATTCAATTTTTTAATGATACAATTTGAAAAATTAATATCAACTTGATTATAATTGACTTATTTAAAGACGAAAGTACTTAAAAAGTAAAATCAAACCGGTCAATTCAAATCAACTTGTGCTTGGTCTAATTTTTTAAAGAAATTTAAAATTTTAATGCCAAATTTAGGAATTTATTACGTTAAATAATTCATATATAATTTTAAAAATAATTATATATTTTTTAATTTAATTTCTAAATATAAAATTATAAAATATAATTCTTCAAAGATACAATTAAAATAAATTTAATTAATTTATAAGAAATATTAACTAATTTTGGAGAGTAAACTACCAAGTACCAAATTATTCTGATAAATACTATGAATACAACAAGCTAATGGTGGCAAGTAGATAGATAAATATTATATTTTAGATAAAGTATGTGATAGTGGGGCACAATTTGATGATTCAAGACTTTAATAAATAATAATGCTAGTATTTAACAGATGTAGTCAATACAAACTATACTCACAAATATGTATGCAAATGCAATCCCTTCTAAATTTTTATCAGTATAGATTTATACTTCCCTTTTGAAAAACCAAAACTGGCTAAATAGTGTTCTCTTTTTCATTTTTTTTCTTCAAATAAATATGTAAATTCATAATAAAATATTTAAATTTTTTTGGTAGACAAAGATTTAATTTTAAGTGCGTATTATATTGGGCTAAAAAAAAGTGCACATTTTATTATTCATGGAACCAAATCTAACAACTACCACGGAATCCCAAAGACAACCATGTATTCATTGAGCATTATTGCTAATGGGTTTAAAAGTTTGGATATCAATTAAGGCAAGCATGCACTAGATGAGTTGGCAAAAGACAAAGCAACATGTTTTCTTTTAATGAATACTTGAATAACAATCTTTATATTTTTATTATTTAATTTATTATCCGAAAATAAAACATATAACTTAAATTTTATGTGATTAATTATGAGAGAGAATCTAGAGTATATATTGGGACTATTTTGATATATTGTAAGTTTTGTTATATTTATTATTGTAAATATGTTATAGCTTAGGCATTATAAAATTTTCCAGTTAGGCTTTAGTTACTAAAATAGTTTGGTACGCAACATTTTAGTTATTATCTTTTATCATCATTGACGAGTGAAAGACAAATTATTCATTTTTGTTGTCAAATTGATAGAAAATATAATATTTTTTTAAAAAAATTATATGACATCTTATAACTAATTAAAAATCTCAGCCCAAAGCTAAAATGTCAATATATCCCTTAGAAGAATTTTTGGAAGCTAAAGATATGTGAATAGATTCATGCATCCAATTATACTTTAAGGCGCAATCCGGAATAAACATCATATGCTAGGAGTAGGGATGATCAAAATACTTAAATCCAATAGAGACTCTGAAATTTGCTCTATGGGTATGGGTCTGGACCCGAACCCATCCTTAATGGGTCCGGGTCCGCGTATGGTGGTACCCTACCCATATACTCATTAATAATAATAGATATATTTTTATATATAAAATATATAATACTTTGACACTTTTTATTGAAAAAATATTAGTTTTTGTAAATAATGAAATAATTTATTAATGCATTCATATTTATGATTTTTTTTTTAGTAGTTATAGATGTAAAAAGTTGGATGAATATAAATCTCATATTAACAAAAAATAGTTTATTTTAAAATTTTTCCGAGTCTGGGTCCGGGTATGAGGATTAACTACCCAGCGGGTATGAGTAATGGGATTGATTTTGATACCCGCTCACATACGGGTTCGGGTCCGAGTATAATTATACCCTATCCATGATCATCCCTAGCCAGGAACCTTTGATTGCCCTTTTCGTGATCATCCAGATGAATCATTGGACCACATTTTCAGATGTTGTGATTCCCAAAATTCATTTGGTTTGATTTATCGCTCTCTTTGAGAATGGACTGCATTAGAGAAAGAGATATTATAGAATGGTTGAAAGTACATTGCGCCTCCTACTTAAGGAAGGGTGAAGAAGGCTTTCTCTTGTTGAAATGGATCGTCATAACACTGGACATGATCTGGCATGTCAAAAACGATCTGTTATGGAGAGGCCTAAAATCAAGCCCAATGGATGTGGCTCAGAAAATTACGGTAACTGTGGGTAAACTGAATGCAGCTTTTGCTTGTGATCGACAGGTAATCCATAAAAATAGTAGACAAAGGGATCTAATTATTTCCAGACCGGAACAAGTTATCACTTTTCACCTTGCAGGGATCATTTTTGGATGGCACAAATATCTGAAGATAGTTTGATTTGTGGCAATTTCTTACAAAGATGGAGCTACTGTCAAATGGATGGGTAAAATGGAGTCTTGCACAAACCCAAGATTCTCTCTCTTCTCATTTTCATTGGGGACTACCTTCTTTTCTCATGCTCGTTGATTACTAACATTAGTATTAGAATTTTCTCAGTTTATACAGTCAGATTTTTGTGTAATGGGTCGGGTTTTGCTTATGAGATGATTGTGAGAGAGGACATTTTGAGACTTTTAGACTCATTTAGGGTGAGTTGGGCCTTGTGTATTGATAGTGCCCCTTTTACTCATATTTGAAAAATTTTGTATAGGGTTTCTATGGGATCAAACGATATGTACACTCTCAATCTTAATTAATTAAATTGTTCTTTTTACAAAAGAAAATGTCAATATATCTTTAAATCAAACAAAATCGAATATTAAGCTCCTGTCCTATTGAATTATAAGCTCCTGTCCTATCCTTGAGAAATTCATCGCGTATTATAGAATTATAAGATGAGAAAGAATAAATATTGCAAGAACCATTTCTTTAATCACTTGCACAAAATATATTCTTTCTCATTTTTTTATTTCTATTATCTATTATATGTTATAATATTTTAGATATCTGACGTTTGGTAATACCATCATAAGGACTGATATGCCTTGGGTTGATCACTCATTTGTAATATGTTAAAGTGATAAAGTTAATTCAAGCCCCATCTTTTTATAAGGACTAATATGCCTTGGCTTGATCACCCATTTTAATATGAGCATTGCCCCTAGGAGAGTCTCATTTATTACCCAATCATGTGTCAGGATGATTCTCTTAGACAATATTCCTTAAATCTTGGTTTACTTGCATGACATTATAGGCAACAATCACCATATGCATCCTTCTTCCCCTCAAGATGTAATATGTTGGGATAGTTTGCTCATATTCATATATAATAGGTTAAAGGTTCATTTTGGTCCTAAATGTATGCCCTAATGTTCATTTTGGTCCATTATGTTTTAAAATGTTCAAATTGGTCCTAAATGTTGGCAAAATGTTCCATTTTGGTCCAAACTATTAAATATGACTCGTTTCAAGTTCAACGTGATGAGTTTAGAGCTACATATTGTTCTCAAAGAGTACTTTCTCTATCCTGTTGGGATCATCAGCAAATGAGGTCAAATCAGTCCTAAAAGTAGACTACTCGTTTCATGGTCAAACAAGCAAAATTGATCATATATCTCTCGTTTCAAATTCGAATGTGACGAATTCAGAGCTACGAGTTCCTCTTAACAAGTCATTTGAACTAGAAATGAGAGACGAGAAAAATATCACCAAATTCAATAATTTGGGACCAAAATGAAACATTTTACTAACATTTAGGACCAAAATGAAACATTTTGCTAAAATTTAGAACCAATTTGAACATTTTGAAACATAATGGACCAAAATGAACATTATATTAGAGCATACATTTAGGACCAAAATGAACCTTTAACCTATGTAATAAATCTCAGCATATGCAGTATGTTCCTACTCTTTTTAAAATTGGAAAAAGCATACTGAATAATTTTTTAAATAAACTCTTAGTTTGCGCTTATAATAAAATCTGCTCTGATTATAATCAGAGTATAATTATAATCAAAGTTGATTATTTATGTATTGGTGTTTGGATGAAAGTTGATTATTTGGTGTGAAATTATTGAAATGAGTATGTAATGATTGTGGTTGGTAGATAGAAGGGTAAGAAAATTGATAAATTGTATAGGGGTAGAAATGGAAGAAAAAGTTGGAAAAAGTAAGATGTGATTTGACTAATAATCAAAGTGTGTTTGGATGTGATTGTTGTTTTTAAAAAAAATCAGATTTTGTCACTGTTTGCCTTGGGAATCGTGAAAATATGATTATAATCCTAGGCAACTTGTGAGGTGTTTATTTCGTTTGGTCAACCATTCTATTTTTGCCTCCGAAATGGTGGACCAAAAGGATTAAAGTGTAGTAATCTGGCCCCGACATTCGGTGGACTATCAAAAAAATGGTCCACCGTTTGGCACAAGATGAGAGAGAATGTAAAAAAGCACTTCGGACCCGAAAAAAAATTTCAATGTGGCTCATTTCAGGTATTCGGTTGACCATTTTTTGCATCGGTGGACTGAACGTCAAGCCTGATAGCATTCTCAGGTTGAAATTCGGTCGACCATTTTTTGAATCGGTGGACCGAACGTCGGGCCTGATATCATTCTCAGGTCAATATTCGGTCCACCGTTGACAGAATCGGTCGACCATTTCAGGTAAATTACTATTTTAGCCTTGTGATGTGTGATTGAATGTATTAGAGTATAGGTA
>QANZ01045295.1:1332-34891 GCA_003254925.1 Chamaecrista fasciculata | reverse complement strand
GAAAAGGACCTTAATATAAGAAAATAAAACTTTTGGGGATGAAAGTTTATTTTTCCTCTTTTTTAATGGAAAAATGGATGGAAAACGTTAGAGGGACCAACTTTTTCAAGTTTTGCATAACTGGGGGACCAATATGGAACAAAAAATAACAAGGGGACCTATTTGGAACAAGGAGCATAACTGGGGGACCAAAATAGGACTTTGGCCACTTTTATAACACCAAAACCCAAAAAAAATAACCACTCCTTTATCCTCTTTTTTTTTTTACCATTTTTACCCCTATACAAATTTAAAATATCAATACAATTATTTCAACCCACCACAATCATTACATACCCTTTAAAATAATTTCACATCATAATTCCTCCTTTATCTCTCATTTTCCCAAACAACATTTATTAAAAACCTCCTTTATAACACAAATTCTTTACCTCTCCTTTATTACCCCCCCATTCCTTTATCCTCCTTTAACTTAACCTCCACATCCAAACGCACCCTTAGTCCCAAATTTTGACAAAATACTCCACTTTCCCTCATCTGTCTAGTGAGCATTTTCTTTTAAATTTTCGAGACCGCCAACTATTTATTTCTTAATTTCTTGATTTTAAATGTCATTTAAAATTCATTTATACTCTGTATTTTGGGCTGAAAATTTTGGTGCATCTTCTACTCTTCGTTATACACATCATATTTCACTTTCAGATATAGTATCATTTGGATTGCCATGATTTTTTGTTCCCTAAAATTGAGTCCTTTTTTTTGTGCTTTTATGACTTGAAACTCAACTTATACACCTAGTAGCATGTATTCCCTGATTATGGATATGATTATGATAGTGTTTGATGGTCTAATTTTTTTCAATGGTTGTGTTGTGTGTTGGTTATGGTTTTATCCCATCAGTAAAACATGATTAACATGCAATTGTTGAGAAATAATTGTTTATCTATATCTTGTCAACATCTAATTTTGATTTTAAGTTTTTATGCATTTTTGTGAGTTATTATTGACCTCATACTTTTGACACTCCCTAACATTACCGTTTGGTATGTGAGATAATTAGTTATCTAGTTATATGCACATAAATTGTAAAAATTATTGTTGGACCCTCTATTGGTCAAAATTTTGAAATTTGAGTGTGGAGATTAGTTTTTTCTTTATTTTAGCAACTTGTAATTGACTGCTCATCTATTGTGGGCTCAGTTTCAGTGTTGTTTTAATATCTAGACTGAAATTGTATTAGTAGTGGCCATACGCCTATTAATGTGACATTGTTAATGCAATCTATTTTGAGATAATTAATTGTTTAGCTCAAATTTTTTGTGGACCAATTTGATAATTAATTAATGTTATCCAAGTGGAAGAAATTTTAACTATTATTTTAATTATTTGAAATTACTGATTAAACAATTGATTTAGTTAATTTTGTCTTACTATCTCTATATTATTTTTTGTTTATAGGAACTTGAAATATTTGTTTTGGACAAAATATTTTGTATATGTTCCCTGATTGAGATAGAACATTTTTTTTAATAACCACTTTGTGGGAATGACTTAAGTGAAATCTTATTATGAATTTCCCATTAACGTGGCATTGTTAAGTCTTGCAGTTTTCACTTGTCTCTTGGAACCTATAAATAAATTAGTGTTTAAGAAATTTGAATTGCACTCTTGTTGAAACTTTCGAATTTGTAATTCCATCAAATAATAACATGTGAATTCTTTAATCTTCCGCTGTTAGTAATTTGTCTTTTGCTCAAATGTACACTAATCAAGTCATATATGTGTACTTGGGAAATACATAAGCAATTTTGTTAGGAATTATTGGAAAGCTAATTAAAATTTCATAAGATACTTGTAAGGTACTATAAATCATCCGTTGGCCTTTGGAGATTTAATACAATCGAAATGCTTTTTGAATTTGGATACATATTAGGTTAGTTGAGTAGATAGCTCTGTCTACATCAAGCTACATGTTTGTATATGTGGAAGTACTATTTTGTTTTAAACGGTTAGTTAGACGCCTACTGTCACTTCAAATGTGTATCACTTTTGTGAACTCATTTATTGGATTATATGGTTGAGAATTCGGATATCTGACATGCATTTGATTAATTTTTTATTCCTCTGACCATCCATTACGATACTTGACATTCTATCAGCTTCTCTCAAATTACAAGATTAGTGGCCTTATAAAATTTTATATTCTTGTTTGTGGGAGAGAAGATTGTTCAATCTCAGACTCAACTTGTATGTTAATTGTGAAATTACTCTATTGGTAGAACATAGTTAATGTGCATGCAAATTTGTGATACATGTTCATTTGTATATTTTGTCAGCGTTGTGTTTTGTTTATAATATTTCCAGTCTTTTGTATCCTATCAATATGGAGAGGATGGATGCATTTTGTGATGGTCCCTGATCAGCCCAAATATGAACATGTTATTCGGCCTCTTTTTCACATGTTTATAATAATAATATGTTGTAATTGTTGGGAATTCTAGGCGCCTAACGCAGCGGAAGCAAATATAAAATTAAAATAAAACACGCAAGGTCCTAAAATTCCCGAACGGATCCGCTAGTAGAATTTAAAACTTTTAAGATAGTGATATACCTCACGAGTTTCAATCGATTGGTTGAACAAGGCGTGTCCAAGGAGCCCACTCCCAGCGTTCTCCCTCTGCCAGTAATCCACACGAACAGTTTCTTCGGGCACCAAGGTGCTAGCCTTCAGTTCTTTTCTCCAAAAGAACTAGGGACCAATCTACAGTGTATTTGAACTCAAGAACTCCTTCTTGATTCAAACTCCAAAAGTGGCGCATGAGAAGAAACCCCAAACAAGAACTCCTTCTTGCCTTTTCTTCTCTCACAAACCCTAATTTGGTAACCTCAAGTCGATTTTCCTAACTCTTAGGCAAAGTCGACTTTTCCCTTCTCAACTCTTGTGAACCAAATTTTCTTCACTTGGAAGAACTAGGGTTTTGTTTCAAGATGGCGATTTTCTCTCTTCACAACTCTTGGAAGAAAACCAAAAACTCACCAAAATGAATTGTGATGATGTGCTAGGCGCCTAGCCCTAGCATATATAATTATTTTTTAGAGCATTATTATAATTCTAAATTATAATAATAATATGGCTTCATGACTTGAATTTCAAATTATAATATTACCATAATATTAAATTTAAATTCAAATCGTAATCTTAGAGAATCAAAATGAGAAATCAAATCTCCCATGGGACCCACCTAAGAAGGCGCCATATGCCTCTAAAAATACTTTGGAATTTTATAAATCAAAAACCTTCTTAACTCTTAGGAAGTCATGATTCTCCAAAGATCCTGATTTGAGATCTCATCAAATCTTTTGAATTCAAATCTTTTGATATCTCCATCAAATCTTTTGAATTCAAATTATTATTTAAATTAATAAAACAATTTTATTAACCTAAATATCATAAAAGAGGCGCCACCCTCATGCCAATATTAGGGAATTATTTTTATAATTCAACGCCGGAATAATGATGACCTCAGGTCTAAGGCGTCGTGACAGGTGTACGGGAGAGGCAAGCTGATGACTAAACCCATGCAGGACTCTCCGGGTCATGTCCAGCAACTCGTAACCACCTTACGTAATTGCACAATGACTCTCGTACCAACATCTAGTGTATGCATCTCTATGCACCAAGGTCATGCTGGTCTTAGTTCATTTCAAGTTCCCACTTGAATGAGCGACCAGGGACGGTTTAGATTAATTATCTCATAATTAATCACGGACTGTTATCATAGTAAACATTCTAATAATATGATAACCATTAATTTATCTCCATAAATTAATTGATATGTTCTCAACATATCTATAAAATGATTGGCCCTAGGGGACAATCTCCAACAGTAATTAAACCAATTAATATGCTAAGGGTTGCACCAAGGTATGGCATAATAAAGTGGATAAAATAGGTTAATATTTATTGTACTTTATAAATATGTGCTACTTAATGATTTATTTAGTGTTTCAGACATCCAAACAGGGCCAAACCAAAAGGGAAACATCTAGAATCAACGAGAAGAGCACACAAGCACAAGAAACGCTTGTGTCGTTGGATGAGCCGCCGGCCCATGGTAGCAATTCCCGCGGCACACGTATCTGAGAGGAGCATGACGTTAGCACGTAAGCTTCAACGCAATTTTAGGTTGAGCCATTACTTGAGCCGACGGCCCAAGTAAGAAGTCTCACGGCACACGCAACTTGGTGGCTAAAAGATATGTTTTGGACGGCCATGATTCAAGATATCAAGACATAGTTGAGATATCCCGGATATTTCGCTATGTCGTCATCTTGGGCCGCCAGCCCATCCCGCGGCCCAAGGGAAAATTTGTTCCGCAACTTGCGGTCCAAGTCTACTATTCGTGCCTATAAATAGAGCTCGTCATGCCACGCTCAAATCGCCAATTCCATCCGCGAAATCAATTCACCTCAATTTAGAATAGTTTAGAAGTTCTTTGCCTAGAGCATGAGTAACTAATTAGGTAGATACTTGAGGAATGCCTCTAGGATGTGGCTTGAGTTCATCATGTTCTCATTATAAGTCCAGATGTTGATGTTTCATTTATGAAGTATTCTCAACTCCTTCATGGTAAGTGTTGAGTTTTTTATACATTAGATTGATAGTTCAATACTTTATTAGGGATAATTGTTGGTATTCCTGGAGTTTATCTCTTTTACGATTAATAAAGTTTTCTCTTTAAACATGTTTACATGGTTGGTCTATGAAGAGTGTTCTATCTATCTTAGAAAGTATGATTATTAGGATTGTTCTTCATTATTCATATTTGTTCAATAATCTGATAATGCAATAATAAAGATTGCCTTGAAGATCAATAAACAAATGCTCATATTTCTCCAGTCTTGGTTGAGTTATCTATCCTAATCCTATATCTTTGACCATTGCTTGATTGATTGTGTTTTAGTATAAATACATCATTTAACCTGGATAAGTAAATGCATGATCAGCCCAAATATGGACATGTTCTTTGGCCTTCTTTTCACATGTTTATAATAATAATATGTTGTAATTAGACCAATTAATATGCTAAGGGTTGCACCAAGGTATAACGTAATAAAGTGGATAAAATAGGTTAACCAGCGTTTATTTATTGTATTTTATAAATAAGTGCAATTTAATGGGTTTTCAGTGTTTCAGATATCCAAACAGGGTCTAACCAAAAGGGAATAATCTAGAATCAACGAGAAGATATAAAAAAGCACAAGATACTCTTGTGCCACCATGTCGGCTGCCGACCCAAAATAGGACTTCTCGCAGCACAAGATTCTGAGAAGAGTATGATGTCAAGAAGTAACCTTCAGCGTAAAAATAGGATGAGTCGTTGCGTGTGCCGCCGGCCTAAGAAGGAATTCCCACGTCACACGCAAGTTAATGGTTGAAAGATATGAATTGGACGGCCAGGATTCAAGATAACAAGATACTAGCGGAATATTCGGCGAATATATTCTGTGACGTCATATATATGGGCCGCCGGCACATGTCGCAGCCTGATCAGCCCAAAATTGAACAAATTATTTGGCCTTCTTTTAATGTGTTTATAATAATAATATATTATAATTAGACCAATTAATATGCTAAGGGCTGCACCAAGGTATGGCATAATAAAGTGGATAAAATAGGTTAATTAGTGTTTATTTATTAGATATTTATATGAATAATGCTTATCTTTAACCACGAAGTTCCGCGAGAGATTCGACCTTGGGTTAGCATCTATACTATATATTCTAATAAATATAGTAATACTTGCGAGGCTCAAGTATTATTAATTTGATTCGTTTGACACCTTACGACGGGTGTCTGCATCAAATTTGGCGCCGTTGCAGGGGAACTTCTAATTAAGGGTCACATTTATTATTTAAGTGAATTCTTTGAATTTAGGATTTGCATTCATATAGTTGCATATTAAAAACTGCATTAGATCTAGGATCATAGTAGGATTGCATCTACATTGTGTTTTCTTTTTTTCGTTTTTTATTAATTATAAAAAATAATTTTTCAAAAAATTTTAAATTTTAAACCTTGATTCTAGCAAGGTCCATTTTCAATTTGAAATTTGAATTGATTGAGTATCCTTTCAATTTGATTTTTGATTGGATCTTTTGGGATTAAGATTTTTAAATTTAAAATATTATTATTCTAATATTTTCGTTTTTTATATTTATACAAAAAAAAATTCAAAAATTAAGAATATCTTTTTCTAAATCTTGATTCTAACAAAATTCTTTCTTTAATTTGATTATTGATTAAATTTTTAGTTAATAACCTTTTAAATTTGATTCTTGGCTAAAATCTTTAGGATAAAAGATTTTATTTGATTTTTGAGAAAAAAAAATAAAAAAAGAATAATCTTTTCAAATTTCAAATCTTGATTCTTTCATGATTCTTTTAATTTGATTTTTGATTTGATTTTTCTATTTGATTTCAAGATAGGATAATCTTTTCAATTTGATTCTTGATTGAATCTTTAGGATTAGATTTATTTTTATTTAAATATTTTCCAAAATAATTTTTTTAAAAAAGATTTCAAAATAAATAAATAAATATTTTCGAAAATTTTAAAATTTTAAAATTTAAAGTTTTATTTGCCGAAAGATTCTTGACTAGGTTCTTGAATATTTTTTGGCCAAAAAAAAAAAGGTTCTTGAATATTTTTAGATTAAAAATTTATTTTTAAAAATTATTTTTGGATTTTTCGAAAATTTTAAATAAAATAATAAAAATTTTTAAATTTTAAATTTATAGAATAGTAATTATTTTTATAATTATTATTTTCCCAAGTTGTTTTTTTTAATTCTTTTTAGGTGGCTGAGAAATATTTTGTTTAGATGTCTAGACAACATTTTTCTCCTAATAAATATTATGATGAAAATGATTCTTCTCCTTATTCTTATAATTATAATTCACATAATTCTTCTTTCGATTCTTATAATTATAATTACAATTATGATTCTTCTTCTTATTATAATAATTCTTCTAATTATTATTCTCGTTGTCATTATTGCCCCTAGGTCAAACGACAGTCAACTTCTCATAAGAAAGTTTGAAGAATCCGAAGCGCGAACTTCAAAGAAATTTGAAGATTTAGAAAATAGGATAAATCATCTTTCTAGAAAAATGGGCAGTATGAAGTATCAGCACAAAGATCTTGAACGCCCAGTCGTTCGAATGACCAAGACTAAGGAGAGCAAACCATCACGCGAGGAAGTTAGCAATAACGAGGACGATGACCCTCTTACCGCCTTCTTTGGCCCCCTGACTCACTCTAATGTGGAAATGATCAAATTTCGGTGCAAAGAGATTCGTGAATTGGATCTCGAGCTAAACGATGAAGCACTTGACGCATACTACGAGTTTATGAACAAACAAAAGGCATGGTGTTGGAGCAAGTAGAAGAAAACCTAGAAGGAGATGAAAAATTAGCCAAGGAAAGTCTCAAAGATGGAGGTAACACAGGTTCGATTGATCATTCTATTTCTGTTACCCCTCATCCCTTTCCTTGTGATGAAATAGATAAGCAATGCAGCGAGGAGAATGGAATTAAATTGGAAGACTTCAATCTTCCTGACTATGATGAATCTCTCCTCTCTACTGAATTACCTGACATAGATAGCCCTTGCGAATGCAATGGTGGACCCTGTAAATATTGTCAAGAAATTGATGATTGGCTCACCATGGATCAAAACACCTTGGAAGCAGCTGAAGTCTCCAAGGACAAGGTGCTAGAAGAAGAAGAAGAAATAGAAGAAGAATCTGAGAACGCACCTTCGCAAGGAATTTGCGAACAACTTGAAATAGAGAAGCCTCCTCTCGCTCATATTGATTTTGTTATTCCTGACCCTATTTTCACATCACCTTATATTTATGATTATATTTCTTTATGTGGTATAGGTGTGAAGGAAACTATTAAAGAGGAGCACGCTGACCAGAGGGAGGGGAACTTCATACGTTCCCTCGAGCACCTACGCTCATGCCCTTTTGGATTTTCAAAGAGAATTTGAAGCCAGATTAAGCTTCAAGTTGTTTCTTCTTCCCACTTATCTCTTATTTATCATTTTCAATTTTATTTGCGAAATAAGTGTGGGGGAGGAAACAACTCCAGTAGGTTAGCTTTTATTGCTTTCAGTATTTTATTTTATTTGATTTTAATTTCGTTTTTTAGGGGGCTGACCAAAGTGTTTTGGTCAGTTTGGATCAGCCCAAGTTCACTATTTTATTGTTTTCAGTTTTTAACTTTCGTTTTTATTTCAGATTTTGCTTTTGTGTGTCACGCTCCCTGATCATTTTTATATGAACTCTAAAAAAAATTATATTTTCTTCCGGTCTAGAAAAGGAAATTTTTGTCCTTTTCTTAACAGCCCTTTCGCAAAATAATTTATTTTTGCTTTGTTTATTATTTCTCCCTTTTATTTAACACATTGTTCTCTGCATTGAGGACAATGCGAGCTTTAAAGTGTGGGGGAGTGGTAAACTTTGCAAGTTCATCTTTTTGGGCTACTTAAAAAATAATGGTACACGTGCATTGATCAATAGGTAGTAAGTAATTTTCTTCTAACTATTTCTTGAATCTGATCACCTCAATTGATAGTTTAGCATAAAATGTTTCCTACCCATAAAAATTATTATTTTCCATTATTTTTATAATCTCAAGTATTCTCGTTGACAAATTATTTAATATTTTCCCAATTTTTAAATTTCCTCTTCTCTTTCCCCTATTATTTTATTGTCCTTTAACATTGAGGACAATGTGTTCTTCTAAGTGTGGGGGAAAGAGGAGTAAATTCCCACTCTGACCTTAGTTCTTTACTCCTATTTGATTCTAACATTAGGGACAATGTTAAGTTTTAAGTGTTGGGGAGATGAGTAAGTTAGAGTAACTTACATTTTGGTTTACCCAAAAATTTAAAATTATTTTCGCCTATTTATCTTGGTACTTGATTAACTAATCTACACTTTTATTTTTCATGTTTGAGTGAAATTTGAATTAGTTGAATTTTTAATATGTTTTAAAGTCTTGAGTGAACAATTTCATATTTGTGATAAGAGTTTAGTCTTAATTGTTTTCTATAGCCTGAGAATAAACTGAGTAATTTTCTAAGTTTAGTAGTATTGTTTGATTTTTATAGACCAATTTGAGAGAAACCCAGCCTAGTTGGAAGTTTAAGCCTAACTATTTCCTATCTTTTGAGTGACATGTTAGTCTCTTAGCTTTGTTTTCTCTAGAACTTGTTTTAATTCTTGGTTAAAGCTTTATGTGATTAAATATCCTTAATATGATAGAGGCATTTGTTTCTTCACCCTTTTATCCCAAACACTAGTCATACACACATTATCCCTTGTTAACCCTTTTGAGCCTTTTAAAATAGGTGTTGTAAATATGACTAAGGATTTCTTTTAGTGGAAGTTGTTGCCATAATCCTTCTTTTTCATCCCTCTTAAGAATCGGGTTTGCCATTTATCTTAAAAAAAATGGATATATGAGAAAAAGAAAAATGAAAAGTATCTTGCAAAATAAAAAGAAAGAAAAATCAAAAGCAAGAGAAAAAGATTAGCTAATTAAAAGAAGAGTCCTGTGCCTATCGACTCTTAGTAAAATATATGTGAGCTTCAAAGTAGACTGGCAAATTTCCCTTGGAAAAGAGGATGAAAGTTTCATAAGGTATTGGTTTTCAAGCATACTAAATTAAATCTTGAATATCAACAATTAAACACCAATATTTCCTTCTTTTTCATACACTTCTTCTATATGGCCTTTTTCCCATTCATTAGAACCCTATTAAAGACCTCTTGATTTTGGATAATTTAACACTTGTGGTGGAGACCTTGAGAATTTCTACAAGCCTATGGTAGGAAAATTAGTCTAAGGATTGACTTGAGACAAAATACTCAATTAGTGAGGAGAGCGATACACTTTCGAAATTGGTCTTATAGAAATTAGATCACACTGCTTTACAGAGTTACTTGCTTGGTGAATTCTCTAGCTCTAGGTTATGACTATGTGCTAGCCTTGAATCATGAACTTGGGAAAGTTCCTTGATTCTTTGGCATATTCTCTTTTCTTCTACTTCGTACCTTTGCTCAGGAGTGCAAAGTCTTAAGTGTGGGGGATTTGATCAGCCCAAATATGGACATGTTATTTGGCCTTCTTTTCACATCTTTATAATAATAATATGTTGTAATTAGACTAATTAATATGCTAAGGGTTGCACCAAGGTATGATATAATAAAGTGGATAAAATAGGTTAATTAGCGTTTATTTGTTGTATTTTATAAATAAGTGCTATTTAATGGGTTTTCAGTGTTTCAGATATCCAAACAGGGTCTAACAAAAGGGAATCATCTAGAATCAATGAGAAGATATAAAAAAGCACAAGATACTCTTGTGCTGCCGGCCCAAAATAGGACTTCTTGTTGGGAAATCACAGGGCCAAAGCGCGCAGCAGAAGCAAAACTAATAATAAAAACTTTAAATGGCGCAAAGCTTGTAATTTCCTATAGGATCCACCAATTGAGTTTAAACTAGTAAAGGAAGAAGTATACCTCAATTCAATCGACGGGTTTGAAATACTGCGATTCAGAGAAGTCCACTCCAAGCGTCCTTCCTCTGCCGGTGATCCACACGAACAGTTTGATGACACCAAGGTGCTAGCCTTCAGTTCTTTTCTCCAAAAGAACTCGGGACTCCAATCTACGGTTCTTGGTGATCAAGAACAATTCTTGAACCAAGACTCTAGGTGGCGCAAGAAAACCAAGAACCCTTCTTGTTTTCTCTCTCAAAACCCTAAACCTAGGGTGCAAGTCGATTTTCTCTCACACTTAGAGAAAGTCGACTTTTCTTCTCTCTAAACTCTAGGGAGCCAAAATTTTTCTCTCTCTTCAAAAGAAAAAGATCGCTAAGTCGACTTGCCTTAGGCCTATTTATAGAGTTGTAAAATTTGATAATTATAATTAGGGAATCCCTAAATTAGTGGATTATCAAATTATAAAATTATAAGATTACAATAATATTATAATTTTAGGACTTGAATTCTTAATTAAAATATTACCTTAATATCTTAAATTGAATTCAAAATGCAATCTTTGAGAATCAAAATGGAAGATCAAATCTTCCCATGGACCCACAATGCCATGCGCCATCTCCTTCCTCTATTTTAAGGAATTTAATAAATCAAAATAACATTCCTAACTCTTAGGAAGTTATAACCAACTTATTATCTTCCAACAATATTGAATTAAAATATTACTCTAATATCTTTAATTCAAATTTTGAATCTTGAATATCAAAATCAAATCTTGAATTCAAATTCATAACTTTAATTAACAAAACATTTCCATTAATTAAAATCACCTATATGAGGCGCCAGCGAATTTAATAAATCAATAATCTCCTAACTTTTAGGAACCTTATCTAATTTATTATTCCCTAATATTATAATTGTAAATAGATTAATCCAATTAACTATTTAACAATTAATATATTTAAACTTGTCCCACAAATTTAAATATCTCAATCGTAGATTTTGTTTAAGACAAGACTCCATGTCCCAGACATTCAGTTATGTCTTAAATTGTGTCACCGGAGTGACTCACGAATTAACCCTAATTCGTGTGTCCCTTTAAGAGGTGTCTAGATCCTGCTCATGTGTGACCCAGCAGGCCTCACGTGAAGTTGGCAGCAAGTCATCTCAATGACTCACAAGTCGAGAGCGGACTCTAGCAAGCCATCACGACTACCCAAAACACGTGAGTTAATCGCTTTAATGCCAAACAACTTAACCTTAGTACCACCTTGTCTTGATCCCGATTGTCACACGATATTTTGGTCCTGGATAAGGCACGGGAAAGTCATCCTTAATCCAAACCATAACTTTCTCGATTTCCTGAGTTAGTCCCAATTCCCTGTGTGGCCACACATTCCTTGGACAGACTCATCGAGGGCCCCAGTAAAATATCTCTCATCTTTAATGAGGGACAAAATTCCATCTTGGTCAACCACATTCCTCAGCACGGTAATCAACCAAACCCGTACCTAGCCTGTATGGCTACCCTGCTACGGGCAACGTTGGACTAGGCCAAAGTTCGACAACTACAATGCTGGAATAGTCAAGACCTCAGGTCTAAGGGCATTGTGACAGGTGTACAGGAGAGGCTAGCTCATGACTAAAACCCATGCAGGACTCTCCGGGTCGGTCCAGCAACTTGTAACCCCTTACATAATTGCATCATGACTCTCGAGAAGCATCTCGTGCATGTATCTCTATACACTGAGGTCATGCTGGTCTTAGTTCATTTCAAGTTCCCACTTGAATGAGCGACCAGGGACAGTTTAGACTAATTATCATATAATTAATCACGGATTGCTATCATAGTAAACATTCTAATAATATGATAACAACATAATTTATCAACTATAAATTAATCAAACATACGTTCAAAACATATATATAATATGATTGGCCCTAGGGCACAATCTCCAACACTTCTCGCGGCACAAGACTCTAAGAAGAGTATGACGTCAGCAAGTAACCTTCAGCGTAAAAATAGGATGAGTCGTTGCGTGGGCCGCCGGCCTAAGAAGGAATTCCCACGGCACATGCAAGTTAATGGTTAAAAGATATGATTTGGATGGCCGGGATTCAAGATAACAAGATATTAGCAGAATATTCGGCGAATTTATTTTGTGCCGTCATATGGGCCGCCGGCACATGTCGCGGCCCAAGTCCAAATTTGTTCCTTAACTTGCGGCCCAAGTCTATTCTCATGCCTATAAATAGAACTCGTCATTCCACACTCAGAGTATCGCCTAAAGCCCTAGCACCTCAACTGGAGGCCAGTTTATAGTAGATTTAGAGAGTAGCTATCAATAGATCTTCTATGATGAGAACCTAAATGTTCTTTATCCTAGAGGAGAATCTTCAGGAAGCCAGAGTTCATCATAGTTCAGGGAGTTATTGCGTAATTATGTTTACTCATTAATTGTTCTGAGATTTAGGTATTTACTTTAAGATACAATTATCATGATTGATAGATCAGTACTTTATTATGGATAATTGTTGGTATTCTTGGAGTCTATCTCTTTTACGATTAATAAAGGTTGCTCTTTAAACATGTTATTCACATGGTTGGTTTACTAAAGGGCGTTCTATCTATCTTAGAAAGTATAATTAGGATTGTTCTTTATTTTTATATTTGCTCATTGTTCCGATATTGCAATAATAAAGATTGCCTTGAAGAGCCTTGACAAATGTTCATATCCCCAGTTTTGGTTGAGTGATCTATCCTAACCTTATACCTTTCACCATTGTTCTTAGTTGTTTCGAAGTTTCGACAATACTTTTGAATACGGTTTGTTACATAATTAAAGTGATACTTCAATCCCGTATCTTTATGAACTAGGATGGTAGAATTTATGATTATTCTCTAGGATATCTTTATATTATTGTTCGTTCATCGTTTATATTATTGTTCTTATACTTATCTTTATAGCCTCACCTAAGTTCATAGATATTCATATAAATAATAGTTATATCTAACCACGAAGTTCCGCGAGAGATTCGACCTTGAGTTAGCATCTATACTATATTCTAATAAATATAGTAAAACTTGCGAGGCTCAAGTATTATATATTTGATTCGTTTGACACTTTACGACGGGGGTCCGCATCAATGCACATTAATTATCTGCTCTTAATCTTTTATGAACTATGATAGTGAATCTCTAGGGTTTCTCTCAAGTATTGTTTTCATCATTAATATTCATATATTCGTGACAACTCTATACTCAAAATTATGAATTACAACCTTCATCACAGTTCTCTTAGTCTCATCACATTGAGTTTCGCGAGAGATTCGACCTTGGGTCAGCATCTATACTATATTCTAATAAATATAGTAATACTTGCGAGGCTCGAGTATTATTAAATTTGGCTCGCTTGACACCTTACGACAGGTGTCCGACCAAGTTTTGGCGCCGTTGTCGGGGAACTCTTTCTTGTGTTCCTAAGAAGGTTTTTCATCTTACCCTCGAAGGTAAGGCGCTAGAGTGGTACATGTTGGGAATCCTAGGCGCCAAACGTAGCGGAAGCAGAAATATAAAATTAAAATTTAAAGCACCTAGTCCTAGAATTCCCGAACGGATCCGCTAGCAGAATTTAAAACTTATTAGATAGTGGTATACCTCACGAGTTTCTATCGGATGGTTGTACAGGGCGTGTCCTAGAAGTCCACTCGCAGTGTCCTTCCTCCGCCGGTGATCCACACGAACAGTTTGTCGGGCACCAAGGTGCTAGCCTTCTGTTCTTTTCTCCAAAAGAACCAAGGACCAAATATACGGTGTATGAACTCAAGAACTCCTTCTTGAGCCTAGAACAAGGTGGCGCAAGGAGCAGGAAACACAAAACTCCTTTTGTTTTCCTACTCTCAAAAACCTAGCTCAGGAACCAGGCGAATTTTCTCTAACACCTTAGGAAAATTCGACCTCTTCTCTCTCTAGGACTAAAGTGGCGATTTTCACTCTCTCTCTACAAGGAGGAAGAAAATTCACCAAGTGAGCTAGGGTTAGGGGCAAGTCGACTTGCTCCCTATTTATAAACATAATATTTGGTGATTTTAATATTCCTAAAATCATGATATTACAACAATATAATAATTTTAGGACTTGAATTTCTAATTAAAATATTACCTTAATATTCCAATTTAAATTCAAAATGCAATCTCTGAGAATCAAATGGAAGATCAAATCTTCCCATGGGACCCACAGAGAAATGCGCCATCTCCTCCCCTTTTTATCTTGGAATTTTATAAATCAAAAACATTCCTAACAATTAGGAAGTCATGATTCTCCAAAGATTCTGAGTTGAGGTCTCACCAAATATATTTGATTCAAATCTTTTGATATCTCAATCAAATCTTTTGAATTCAAACTCATGATTTAAATTAATAAAACAATTTTATTAATCTAAAATCACTCCAAGAGGCGCCACCCTCAAACCAATATTGGAGAATTTTATAAATCAATAATTTCCTAACTTTTAGGAACCTTATCTGATTTATTATCCCTAATATTATAATTGTAAATAAGTAATCCCTATTAACTATTTAACAATTATTACATTTAAACTTGTCCTACAAATTTAAATATATTACAACTGTAGATTTTAAGACAAGACTTAATGTCCCAGACATTTCGCTATGTCTTAAATTGTGTCACCGGAGTGACCCACGAATTAACCCTAATTCGTGTCCCTTTAAGCGGTGTCCTGATCCTGCTCATGTGTGACCCAGCAGGCCCCACGTGAAGTTGGCAGCAAGCCATCTCCATGACTTACAAGTCGTGAGCGGACTCTAGCAAGCCATCACGACTACCCAAGACACGTGAGTTATCGTTTTTACCAAAACCGACTTAACCTTAGTACCACCTTGTCATAGACCCTATTGTCCTACGATATCTTGGTTATGGATTAGGCATAGGAAAGTCATCCATAATCCAAACCTCAACTTTCTCGATTTCCTGAGTAAGTCCCAATTTACTGAGTGACCACTCTTTTCCTTGGACAGACTCATCGAGGGTGCCAGTTAGATATCTCCCATCTAATGGGGAACAAAATCCCATCTTGGCCAATCCACATTCCTCAGCACGGCAATCAACCAAACTCGTACCTAGCCCTTATGGCTACCCTGCTACGGGCAACATCAGACTAGGCCAAAGTCTGACAACTGCAACGCCGGAATAATGATGACCTCAGGTCTATGACGTCGTGACAGGCGTACAGGAGAGGCAAGCTGATGACTAAACCCATGCAGGACTCTCCGGGTCAGTCCAGCAACTCGTAACCCCTTACGTAATTGCACCATGACTCTCGTTCCAGCATCTAGTGTATGTATCTTTATGCACCGAGGTCATGCTGGTCTTAGTTCATTTTCGCTCCCACGAAAACAATTGACCAGGGACAGATTTAGATTAATTATCTCATAATTAATCACGGACGCTGTCATAGTAAACATGCTAATAATATGATAACCATTAATTTATCTCCATAAATTAATAATATGTTCAAAACATATTTACACATAAAATGATTGGCCCTAGGGCACAATCTCCAACAGGATATGGCTCTAGGTCTTATTTTGGTAAATACGGCGTGCGTGTCATCTCCCTAAATTCTGGATGTAATTTCTTTTCTCACATGTCTCCCCTCATATGTTCAAATGAGGTTTCCCAATGTAATTTTTTCTTTTTCTTTTAGAAAGATTCTCTCATTGGCTTGAGGGAATTTAGGGTAGATGAGCCATATCTAAACACGGTTATTTTATGCATTTAGTTTTTGTATATGATACAAATTGGCGCTAGATGCATGTTTAGGGGTCACGATTTTAACATGCAAATTTTATGTTTTGTACGCACAACCACGTATTCGATATGAGCGTAGGATTTTGTATGAGATACAAAATTCGTGCATGTGTTTATATGTATATGATACATGGGGACAAACACTTGGCACACTCGTTTAATTTTAAAATTGGATTTAAAATTGAACCAAAAATTGAACCTAAAAATTGAACCCTTATAAAATCTTAATTTAAATGCCGTCAATAAAACACCCTATAAAAATCTTGATCATTGTGGAGCGGTGATAGCCCAAGCTACACGTATCTACTTTTATCTTGAGGAGACACGGGTGAATGGAAGATTCAATGCGATGCTTTATTTAAATCTTGGTTTATTGGATGTGGTGATAGCCCAAGCTACACGTGTTTGATGGGCCTTGATGATATAGGTTTGGGCTTTTGCCTCATTGTTTTGAGTTTGGTCATTCACAAGTTTTGTTGTGTGACTTAATGAGGTTATCAAATCGGATTTCGACCTCAAGGCATTAGATGGGATAAACATGCCATAATAAGTATCATACGATGATGCAGTCCCATAACGATCTAAGAGTCACATGTGATGTGATTGGTAAAGAGTTACCTACCTAAATAACCTAAGGTTGCATTATCGCCCAAGCGAAGTAAACTTGATGGAGATTGTGCCCTATGGCCAATCATTTTATATGTATGAACATATTGTTTGACTGATTTATGAATGATAAATTATGTCGTTATCATATTATTAGCATGTTTACTATGATAACAATCCTTGATTAACTATGTGATAATTATTCTAAACTGTTCCTGGTTGATTATTCACGTGGGAACATGAATGAACTAAGACCAGCATGACTTTGGTGTATAGAGATACACGCATGTGATGCTTCTCGAGAGTCATGGTGCAATTATGTAATGAGTTACAAGTTGCTGGACCGACCTTGAGAGTCCTGCATGGGTTTAGTCATGAGCTAGCCTCTCCTGTACACCTGTCACGATGCCCTTAGACCTAAGGTCTTCATTATTCCGGTGTTGTAGATGCTGAACTTTGGCCTAGTCCAACGTTGCCCGTAACAGGGTAGCCATACAGGCTAGGTACAGGTTTAGTTGTTTGCCGTGCTGAGGAATGTGGTTGACCAAGAAGGAATTTTCTCCCTCATTAAGTTGAGAGATATTTGACTTGGCCCCTCGATGCGTTTGTCCAAGGAATGTGTGGCCACACAGGGTAATGGACTAACTCAAGGAATCGAGAAAGTTATGGTTTGGATTACAAGGATGACTTTCCCATGCCTTATCCAAGACCAAAATATCGTGTGACAATAGGGATTACGACAAGGTGGTACTAAGGTTAAGTCGTTGATGTTAAAACGATAACTCACGTGTTTTGGGTACTCGTTATGGCTTGCTAGAGTCCGCTCTCGACTTGTGAGTCATAGAGATGGCTTGTTGCCAATTTCACATGAGGCCTGCTGGGTCACACATGAGCAGGATCAAGATACTGTAATGGGACACAAATTAGGGTTTAATTCGTGAGTCGCTTTAGTGACACATTTTAAGACATAGTTGAATGTCTTAGGACAAGAAGTCTTGTCTTAAATAAAATCTACATTTGTAATATTTAAATTTGTTAGACAAGTTTAAATATATTAATTGTTAAATAGTTAATTTGATTAATCTATTTACAATTGAATTCTTATTTAAAATGTTAGGGAATAATGAATGGACTAAGTCTCCTAAGAGTTAGGGGATTATTGATTTATTAAATTCTCTAATATTGAAGAATAAGATGAGGAGGTGGCGCCACACTCTTGAATTAATTAATGAAATATGATTTTGTTAATTTGAATTCAAGATTTAAATTTGAATTCAAGATTCAAATTTGAATTAAGATATTAGGGTAATATTTTAATTCAATTTGTTAAAGATATTAATAAGTTGGTTATAACTTCCTAAGAGTTAGGATTGTTATCTTATTTATTAAATTCTTATAAAACCACAAGGTGGGGGGCGAATTCTTCAAGATTCAAATGCAAGATCTTGCATTATGAATTTCAAGAATGCATTTTGAATTTTAAGTTAAGATATTAATGTAATATTTTAATTAAGAATTCAAATCCTCTTGACTCATTCCAACCAATGGGAAGTGTGCATTCTGGATTTCAAGATATGATCTTGAAATTTAAATTAAGATTGCATCTTAATCTTGAATTATAATATTAGTGTAATTTTATAATCAAGATTTGGTGATTCCCTAATTTAAGGAGTGGGGACTCTTTATAAACACATGCAAGTCGCCTAAAACAAAGAGAGAAAAAGAAAAAGGGAAGTCGCATAACCCTAGAGAAAGAGAAGGGAGTTTTCCAACTAACCCTAAACTTAGGGTTTTAGGGGCGATTTGTGTGTGAGAAAGAGAGAGAGGCGAAAAACCCTAGAGTCAGTGGCCAAGAAGTTCGTTCTTGGTAGTGCGCCACTTGTTCTTGGATATTTCTTGAAGTGTTCTTGAAATTCCAAGATAGTAGATCGGTTCCCATAATCTCTTGGAGAAGAGATTGGAGGCTAGCACCTGAGTATTTGCCAAACTGTTCGTGTGGATCACCGGCAAAGGAAGGACACGAGTTTGTGGACTTCTTGGAATTGCAATCATTCCAGCATTCATGATTTAGGTAAACATCTTATCTAACTGGTATAAACACAGTTAGTGGGTCCTATGGAGGAGATTATAAAAATTTTAATTTTACCTTTTTCGCTGCGTTTTGCTCCATAATCTCCAACAGTGGTATCAGAGCCACGCTAACTTAGTATTTATGCTAGTTTTGTGAATATACATGTTGATGTATGTTTGTATGTTTACCGTTTTTCATTCGATATGCTCAAACCTTGCGATTATCCACCACACGATTTTAACCTAATCTAAGAATGGTGAAAATTTATGTATTTGATACATAAAGTAATCAATTTGATTGATTAAAATTTTCTTGAAAAGTATAGGTCTTGGTTGGGTCAATGAATTCGGCTACTTGAATATGATTCTTGAATTTTTAAATTATTGATGCAAGACTTATTTTTCAAGAAGGCATGTTAATTGCACAACCCCTAATTGAACACAATCAAAGTCGTTTTGTGTTGTTGAATGTTGATGCCGTGAATGTATATGTGAAATTGTTCATGTATGTTTGAGTGTGGTGTTGGATATGGCTCTAGATATTATTTTGGTAAATACGGCCTGCGTGTCCTCTCCCTAAACTCTGGATGTAATTTCTTTTCTCACCTCACTCCACTCATATGTTCAAATGAGGTTTCCCAATCTAATTTTTCCTTTTCCTTTAGAAAGATTCTCTCATTCGCTTGAGGGAATTTAGGGTAGATGAGCCATATCTAAACACAGTTATTTTATGCATTTAGTTTTTGTATATGATACAAATTGGCGCTAGATGTATGTTTAGGGGTCACGATTTTAACATGCAAGTTTTATGTTTCGTATGCACAACCACATATTTGATACGAGCGTAGGATTTTGTATAAGATACAAAATTCGTGCATGTGTTTATATGTATATGATACATGGGGATAAACACTTGACACACTCGTTTAATTTTAAAATTGAATTTAAAATTGAACCAAAAATTGAACCCTTATAAAATCTTAAGTTTTAATGCCATCAATAAAACACCCTGTTAAAATCTTGATCATTGTGGAGCGGTGATAGCCCAAGCTACACGTATCTACTTTTATCTTGAGGAGACACGGGTGAATGGAAGATTCAACGCAATGCCTTATTGAGATCTTGGTTTATTGGATGCGGTGATAGTCCAATCTACATGTGTGTAATGGGCCTTGATGATATAGGGTTCGGCTTTCGCCTCATTTCTTTGAGTTTGGCCATTCACAAATTTTGTTGTGTGACTTAATGAGGTTATCAAATTGGATTTGGACCTCAAGGCATTAGATGGGATAAACATGCCATTATAAGTATCATACGATGATACAGTCCCATAACGATCTAAGAGTCACATATGATATGATTGGTAAAGAGTTACCTACCTAAATAACCTAAGGTTGCATTATCGCCCAAGCGAAGGTAATCTTTGGTGAAATATGGGTCTTAGCCACTAATAATAATTTTGCTGGGTTTTATAAAATGGTGAACCTTTTTGCTAATTAACTTTCATATCTTAATTGTAGAATCATGGCAAACAATTTAAGTTCAGCGTTATCACTGCGATCTATCCTTGAGAAGGATAAGTTAAATGGGACGAACTTCCTTGATTGGTTTCGTAATTTGAGAATTGTTCTCACCCAAGAAAGGAAGCTTTATGTCCTAGAAAACCCTTCCCCTGAAGAGCCTGCCAATGACGCTCCAAGAGCTCAAAGAACTGCTTATGAGAAGCACTTCAATGACTCTGTGGACGTTGCTTGTCTGATGCTAGCCAGATGGTTCCAGAGTTGCAAAAGAACATGGAAACGTTGACGGATTTTGAGATGGTCACACATCTCAAGGAAATGTTCCAGCAGCAGGCTAGGCAAGAGAGGTTTGAGACCACTAAGGCTCTACACTCTTGCAAGATGGCTGAAGGTGCATCTGTTAGTACCCATGTCTTGAAGATGAAGGGGTACATAGATCACCTTAGTAAGCTGGGATTTCCCATTACTTCAGAGCTTACGACGCATTTGATCCTAAACTCGCTGCCTAGAAGTTATGACCACTTTGTCATGAACTTCAATATGAACGGAATGGAGAAATCAATTTCTGAGCTGCATGGGATGCTCAAGACTGTTGCGGCATTCATTAAAAGGGCACCTAATGCAGTCTTGATGGTTCAGAAAAACCAGGGGAAAGGGATGAGCAAAGGAAAGAGGAAGGCTAAAGCCCCGGTTGGTGATACCAAGTCAGGGAACAAGCCTAACCCACAACCTGCCAAGAAGGCGAAGCCTTCAAAGGATATAATTCGCTTTTTCTGCCAAAAGCCAGGACATTGGAAAAGAAATTGCAAATTGTATTTGGAAGATCAAAAGAAGAAGAAGAGCGGTGAACTCTCTACTTTAGGTATCTTCGTTATAGACGTTCACCTTTCTACTTTAACCACTTGGGTATTAGATACAGCATGTGGTTCTCACATTTGTACGAATGTGCCGGGTCTTAAAGACAGTAGAAAGCTAGACAGAAGCGAGGTGGACCTGTGCGTAGGCAATGGAGTAAGAGTTGCTGCTGTTGCTGTGGGAACATACGAGCTTGTGTTGCCCTCTGGGCTTATTTTCATTTTGAATAATTGTTATTATATACCTTCATTGAGTTCAAACATTATTTCCCTTTCTTATTTGGATAAGGAAGGTTTTACATGTGTTAACGGCAATGGAAGGTGTTCTATTTATGAAGACAATGTTTTATTTGCTTATGGTGATTTGCAAGATAATCATTACGTCTTAAAATTAGAACAACAACACGATAACAATAACTATAACGTTGATACCAAAAGGATCAAGATTAACGAATCAAATCCTAAGTACCTTTGGCATTGTTGTTTAGGCCATATAAATGAGAAACGCCTAGAGAAGCTCCATAAAGATGGACTTCTAAGCTCATTTAATTTTGAATCATATGATGCTTGCGAATCTTGTCTACTTTGTAAAATGATAAAGGCGCCCTTCACTGGCCACAGTGAGAGAGCACCTGAGTTATTGGGAATCATACATAGTGATGTATGTGGACCCATGAGTACTCAAGCTAGGGGTGGTTACTCATACTTCATAACGTTCACTGATGACTTCGGTAGGTATGGCTATGTCTACCTAATGAAGCACAAGTCAGAGTCTTTTGAAATGTTCAAAAGATTTCAAAGTGAAGTAGAGAACCAACTTGGCAAGAAAATCAAAGCCCTTCGATCTGATCGAGGAGGCGAGTATTTGAGCCAAGAGTTTATTGATCATCTTAGAAGCTGTGGGATAGTCTCACAACTTACCCCTCCTGGAACTCCATAGTGGAATGGTGTTTCTGAGAGGAGGAATCAGACTTTATTAGATATGGTCCGATCTATGATGAGTCAGGCTGATCTTCCGCCATCCTTTTGGGGGCATGCTCTAGAAACTGCTGCGTTCACACTTAACCGTGTTCCGTCTAAGGCAGTTGAGAAGACACCATATGAGATATGGACTGAGAAGAGGCCCAGTTTGTCTTGCCTCAAGGATTGGGGATGTGAAGTTTATGTTAAGCAACAGCCTAACAATAAACTGTCTCACAAATCTCTAAAATGTTTGTTTGTGGGATACCCCAAGGAAACAAGGGGGTATTATGTCTACTACCCATCTAACAACAAAGTGTTTGTAGTCAGAAATGGATTCTTTCTAGAAAAATATTTTGTCTCTAAAAGAGACAGTGGGAGTAAGATAGATCTTGAAGAGGTTCAAGATCCACAAGACACTCTAGAGGCACAGATGGAAACTAGAGAACAACCACAAGACGTTGTGGAAGCTCCTCTAGTAGCACAAGGACCACGAAGGTCTGATAGAACACGTTCTCAACCTCAAAGTAATGGATTTTTGATGACTGAGAACAAGGATGCGTTGCTCATGGAACATGGTGAGCCTACCACCTATCAAGAAGCTATTGTCGGTCCCAATTCTGAAAAATGGGTTGAAGCCATGAAGCCACCGTTTTGGTTTAATTTTAAATCTAATTTCAAAATTAAACGAGTTGTGCCATGTTTTTATTCCCCATGTATCGCATACATATAAACACATGCACGAATTTTTTATCTCATACAAAATTCTACGCTCGTATAAAATACGTATTTATGCATGAATTGAAAATATAGCATGTTAAGTCGCACCCCTAGACATACATCTAGCGCAAATTGCATCTCATACAAAAATTACTAAATGCATATAAAACCGTGTTCGGATATGGCCCATCTACCCTAAAATTCCCTCAAGCCAATGAGAGAATTTTTCTAAAAGGAAAAATAAAATTACATTGTGAAAACCTCGTTTACATTGAGGTAAAAACAAAAATAAAATTACATCGAGAATTTCAGGGAGACGACACGCATGCCGTATTTACCAAAAATACCTAGAGCTACACCATATTTAATCATACATGAACACTTCACATATAAAAATATATATACAAACACGGCAAGCATACAACACATACAAAAACAACTTTCTTGATTGTGTTCAATTAGGGTTTGTGCAATTTAACATGCCCTCTTAAAATAAAGTCTTGTACCAATAATTAAAATTCCAGAATCAAATTCAAGAATTTCGAATTATTGGCCCAAAATTAATAAATTCTTAATTTAAAAATTTCGACCACCCTACATATATTATAATCAAAACAATTTTAATTAAAATATATATATGGGGTTTTTCGATCAAGACTTAAAATTTCAAGATAATTATAAAATCAATCCGATTGATTTGTCCTATGTATCACATACATATACTTGCACCAATTTTTAGATAGGTTCCAAAACATGTGGTGGATTTTCGCAAAACATTTAAGCATACGATTGAAAGCGGTAAACACATAATCATACATCTCATGTATAATCACCAAAACTAATATAAATCCAGAATAGCGTGGCTCTGATACCACTGTTGGGAAATCCACAGGGCGTGCGTGCAGCGGAAGCAATAAATATAAAAAAAAAACTTATAAAACACACAGCTCATGAATTTTCTGCCAGGATCCGCTATATGAATTATCAATCGGTGCTTTGATTTCGCGAGTCTGAGAAGTCCATTACGAGTGTCCTTCCTCTGCCGGTGATCCACACGAGCAGTTTGGCAGATGCCCAGGTGCTAGCCTCCTTCACTTCTTCCCAAGTGAATACGGGAAACTCTATCTACGTTTTGAAATTCAAGAACTGTTCTTGAACTTCAAAATAAAGTGGCGCCTAAATCCAAGAACTCTTCTTGGTCTCACACAAAAAACCTAAGCTTTTGGTGCTAGTTGAACTTCCTCTCTCTCCTTGAGAAAGTCGACTTTCTCTCTCTAAATTAGGGTTAGCCGATTTTGTCTCACAAAATATGGTGCAAGTCAAAATTCCACTCTTGTGTGTACTAGGGTTAGGCAAGCCGACTTTTAGCTTCCCTTTTATAGAGATTGGGGAGTTTGATAATTATAATTAGGGAATCCCTAAATTAATGGATGATCAAATTATAAAATTATAAGATTACAATAATATTATAATTTTAGGCCTTGAATTCCCAATTAAAATATTACCTTAATATCTTAATTTGAATTCAAAATGCAATCTTTGAGAAACAAAATGCAAGATCAAATCTTGCTCTTGGTCCCACCTAGAATGCGCCACCTCCCTATAATTTTTAAGGAATTTAATAAATCAAAATAACAATCCTAACTCTTAGGAAGTCATAACCAACTTATTAATTTCCAACAATATTGAATTAAAATATTACCCTAATATCTTTAATTCAAAATTTGAATCTTGAAATCAAAATCAAATCTTGAATTCAAATTCAAATCCAAGTCATGACTCTAATTAACAAAACATTTTATTAATTAAAATCTACATATGTGAGGCGCCACCCTCAATCTCATTTTCCCAATATTAGTGAATTTAATAAATCAATAATCTCCTAACTTTTAGGAAGCTTATCTAATTTATTATTCCCTAATATTATAAACAAGAATATAATTGTAAATAGATTAATCCAATTAACTATTTAACAATTAATATATTTAAACTTGTCCAACAAATTTAAATATCACAAACGTAGATATTCATTTAAGACAAGACTTCATGTCTTGAGACATTCAACTATGTCTTAAGTTGTGTCACCAAAGTGACTCATGAATTAACCCTAATTCGTGTCCTTTTGCGGCATCTTGATCCTGCTCATGTGTGACCCAGCAGGCCTCACGTGAAGTTGGCAGCAAGTCATCTCTATGACTCATAAGTCGAGAGCGGACTCTAGCAAGCCATCACGACTACCCAAAACACGTGAGTTATCGCTTAGCGCCAAAACGACTTAACCTAAGTACCACCTTGAAATGATTCCTATTGTCACACGATATCTTGGTCATGGATTAGGCACGGGAAAGTCATCCATAATCCAAACCACAACTTTCTCGATTCCCTGAGTTAGTCCCATTTCCCTGTGTGGCCACACATTCCTTGGACAGACTCATCGAGGGCGCCAGTTAGATATCTCTCATCTTTAATGAGGGACAAAATCCCATCTTGGTCAACCACATTCCTCAGCACGGTAAACAACCAAACCCGTACCTAGCCTGTATGGCTACGCTGCTCCGGGCAACGTTGGACTAGGCCAAACTATGACATCTACAACGCCGGAATAGTCAAGACCTCAGGTCTAAGGGCATCTTGACAAGAGTACAAGAGAGGTTAGCTCATGACTAAAACCCATGCAGGACTCTCCGGGTCGGTCCAGCAACTTGTAACCCCTTACTTATTGCACCATGACTCTCGTAAAGCATCTAGTGCATGTATCTCCATACACCGAGGTCATGCTGGTCTTGGTTCATTCTCGCTCCCACGAGAATAATCGACCAGGGACGGATTTAGATTAATTATCACATAATTAATCAAGGACGATATCATAGTAAACATGTTAATAATCTGATAACAACATAATTTATCATCTATAAATTAATCAATATGTTCAAAACATATACATAAAATGATTGGGCCTAGGGTACAATCTCCATCAAAAAATGGATGTCAAAATAGTATTCCTTAATGGAAGGCTGCCCGAAGATGTGTACTGTTGGAGATTGTGCCCTAGGGCCAATCGTTTTATGTAAATATGTTGTGAACATATTATTAATTTATGGAAGATAAATTAATGTGTTATCATGTTATTAGCATGTTTACTATGATAACGTCCATGATTAATTATGAGATAATTAATCTAAATTTGTCCCTGGTCGATTGTTTTCGTGGTAACGAAAATGAACTAAGACCAGCATGACCTCGGTGCATGAGATGCATGCACTAGATGCTGGGACGAGAGTCATGGTGTAATTACATAAGGTGGTTACGAGTTGCTGGACTGACCCGGAGAGTCCTGCATGAGTTTAGTCATCAGCTTGCCTCTCCTTGTACGCCTGTAGCGATGCCTTAGACCTGAGGTCATCATTAGTCCGGCGTTGCAGTTGTCAGACTTTGGCTTAGTCTAACGCTGCCCGTAACAGGGTAGCCATAAGGGCTGAGTACGGGTCTGGTTGATTGCCGTGCTGAGGAATGTGGATTGGCCAAAATGGGATTTTGTCCCTCATCAGATGAGAGATATCTAACTGGCGCCTTCGATGAGTCTGTCCAGGAAGAGAGTGGCCACTCAGGAATTGGGACTTACTCAGGGAATCGAGAAAGTTGTAGTTTGGATTATGGATGACTTTCCTGTGCCTAGTCCATGACCAAGATATCGTAGGACAATAGGATCTCTGACACGGAGGTACTGAGGTTAAGTCGTTTTAGTCAAAAACGATAACTCACGTGTTTTGGGTAGTTGTGATGGCTTGCTAGAGTCCGCTCACGACTTGTAGGTCATGGGGATGACCTGCTGCCAACTTCACGTGGGGCCTGCTAGGTCACACACGAGCAGGAACAGAACACCATTTGAAAGGGACACGAATTAGGGTTAATTCGTGGGTCACTCCGGTGACACGATTTAAGACACAGAGGAAATGTCTGGGACATTATGTCTTGTCTTAATTGATCTACAGATGTGTAATATTTAGATTTGTGGGACAAATTTAAATATAATAATTGTTTAATAATTAATGGAGATTAATTATTTACAATTAAAATATTAGGAAAAATAATTCAGATAATGTTCCTAAGAGTTAGGAAATTATTGAATTATAAAATTCCCAATAATTGATGAGGGTGGCGCCTCTTAAGATTTATTTGGATAAATAAAATAGTTTCATTAATTCAAATAATAAGTTTGAATTCAAAAGATTTGATGGAGATATCAAAAGATTTGAATTCAAATAGATTTGGTGAGATCTCCTCTCAAAATCTTTGGTAAATCATAAATTAAGGAAAGTTTTTGATTTATAAAATTCCAAGGAAAAGGGAGAGGGATATGGCGCCTTCTTGTGGGTCCCAATGAGAGATTTGATCTCTCATTTGATTCTCCAAGATTGCAGTTTGAATTTAAATTAAAATATTAAGGTAATATTTTAATTATAAATTCAAGTCCTAAAATAATTATATTATCAGAATATCTTGATTTTAGGAATAATTAAATCACCAAATTTTAGTTTATAAATATAAGGCAAGTCGACTTGCCCTATGCCTGACAAGCAAATTATACAACCCTAGTTTTGATTTTCTTCCTAAGAGTTAGAGAGAGAAAATCCACCTTTGCACCCAAGAGAGAGAAAATCGACTTTTCTCTAAGAGTTAGGGAAAAATCGATCAAGCTCCATAATTAGGGTTTGTGAGAGAAGAAAAGGCAAGAAGGAGTTCTTGTGGGGGGTTTCTTCTAAGCGCCACCTCAATTACTGTTTCAAGAAGGAGTTCTTGAGTTCAGAAGTCTGTAGATTGGTCCCTAGTTCTTTTGGAGAAAATAACTGAAGGCTAGCACCTCGGTGTTCAAAGAAACTGTTCGTGTGGATTACTGGCAGAGGGAGAATGTTGGGAGTGGGCTCCTTGGACTCGCCTTGCTCAACCATCAGATTGCAACTCGTGAGGTATACCACTATCTAAAAGTTTTAAATTCTGCTAGCGGATCCGTTCGAGAATTCTAGGACCTAGGCGCCTAGGATTCCCAACAGTGGTATCAGAGCCACGCTAGTTCTAGGATTTAAAACTGTTTATTTGTACATGTTATGTATGAGATGTGTGTTTACCGCTTTCAATCACGTTTTTGGTTTTAGAAAGAAATCCATCGAACAATTTTCTTAAAAATTCAATCTACAGAAAAAGGTGCAAATTATATGTATGAGATACATATAGAGTCGATTGGATCGACTGGAAAATTTTTCTTGATGTTTTAGGCCAAAGTCGAAATTCCTTTATAATTATAGTTAAAAGTGTTTTAATTATATTAATTATTAAGGTGGCTGAAAATTTGTTAAAATTGAGAATTTTAAAATTTTTGGGGGTCAATATTTATAAATTCTTGAATGGAGATTCATGGTATTTATAATTATTGACAAGAGGCCTAATCTCAAGAAAAAGGCATGTTAAAATTGCACAGACCTAAATTGAACACAATTTTAAAAGGAGTTTTAATATATGTGTTGGTTACCGTGTTTGACATAATTGTATGAATTGTTCATATTTGAATTGTGTGGTGTTGGATATGGCTCTAGGAGGTTTATTTCGGTAAATACGGCCTGCGTGTCGTCTCCCTCTACTCTGGGATAAAATTTACTTTTTGTTTATACCTCAATGTAACTGGGGTTTATTCACGTGTAATTTTATTTTTCCTTTTAGAAAGGTTCTCTCATTGGCTTGGGAGAATTCTAGGGTAGATGGGCCATATCTAAACACGGTGTTTGTTTTACATTTAGCTGTATGTGATGCGCTAGATGTATGCTTAGGGTGCGAATTTGAACATGCTAATTATATATATCGCGCTACAACCACGTATATGATACGAGCGTGAGATTTTGTATACGATACAAAATCCGGGCACATGTTTATATGTATGAGATACATGGGGTAATAAACATGTGGCATGACTCGTTTAATTTTAAAAGGAGTTTTAAAATTAAACTATAAGACGGAACCAATTTTTAATTAATTTTAAAAATCAAACCCTTTTAGAAAATTTAAGTAATTAATGCCATCGCTAAAACGCCCTGCCAAAATCTTGTTCATCGTGGAGCGGTGATCGCCTACGCGACACGTATCTGCCTTGACCTTGAGGAAGCACGGGTGAATGGGAGTTTCAACACGATGCCCGTTGAAATCTTGGTTCTTTGAATACGGTGATCGCCTACGCGACACGTATTGCAGTTGGGCCTTGATGATATGGGGGTTGGCCCTTGGCCTCATTGTTTTGAACTTAGCCATTCACATGTTTTACTGAGTGACTTAATGGGGTTATCAAAACGGTTTTGGACCTCAAGGAATTAGATGGGATAAACATGCCATAATAAGTATCATGAGATGATACAGTCCCATAAGGATCTAAGAGTCACATGAGATGTGATTGGTAAGGAGTTACCTACCTAAATAACTAAAGGGTGCATGATAGCCTACGCGACGGTAAACTTTAGTGAAATATGTATCTTAGCCACTAATAAAAAATTTCACTGGGTTTTATAAAAAGGTGGATACAATTTTATTTTCCTGCTAATTAAAGTTTTTCATATCTAAATTGTAGAAATGTCAACGAACGTTCAAACACTATCACTGCGATCTGTCCTTGAGAAGGACAAGTTGACTGGGACTAACTTTCTTGACTGGTACGGAAATCTGAGAATTGTTCTCACCCAGGAAAGAAAGCTCTATGTCCTAGAGAACCCCATCCCTGAACAGCCTGCTGCAAACGCTGCAAGAGCACAGAGAGATGCTTACGAGAAGCATCAAAGTGACTCTGTGGACGTTGCCTGTCTTATGCTGGTAACCATGGTTCCCGAGATTCAAAAGAACTTGGAGAACAAAGGGGCATATGAGATAATAACACATCTCAGGGAAATGTTGCAAGTACAGGCAAGGCAAGAGAGATTTGAGACAGCAAAGGCTCTATACTCTTGCAAGATGGCAGAAGGTCAATCTGTTAGTGCCCACGTCTTGAAGATGCAGGGGTACATAGATCACCTTGCCAGGCTGGGTTTTCCCATTGTGCCAGAGCTAGCGACGGATTCAATCTTGAATTCGCTACCTAGAAGTTATGACCAGTTTGTCTTAAACTTTAACATGAATGGCATGGAGAAGACCGTTTCTGAACTGCATGGGATGCTAAAGACTGCTGAGGCATCTATTAAGAAGGCGCCTAGCACTGTCTTACTAGTTCAGAAAAAGGGAAAGGGTAAGGGCAAAGGAAAGAGGAAAGGAGACGCCGAGGTTGGTGGGACCAAGCCTGCGGCTAAGCCTAACCCGCCCCTGCCAAGAAGGCAAAGCCCAATAAGGATACAGTCTATTTCCTCTGCCAGAAGCCGGGACACTGGAAGAGAAACTGTAAGCTGTTCTTGGAAGATCTGAAGAAGAAGAAGAAGAAGAGCGAAGCCTCTACTTCAGGTATCTTTGTTATAGGCGTTCACTTGTCTACTCCTACCACTTGGGTATTGGATACTGCTTGTGCTTCTCACATATGTACTAATGTGCAGGGGTTGAGAAGAAGTAGAAAGCTGAACAGAGGCGAGGTGGACCTACGTGTGGGCAATGGAGCAAGGGTTGTTGCTGTTGCTGTAGGAACATACGAGCTAGTTTTGCCCACTGGGCTTGTTTTGTTATTAAACAATTGTTATTATGTACCATCTTTTAGTTCTAACATTATATCACTTTCTTATTTGGATAAGGAAGGATTTATTTGCATGAATGGAAATGGTAGATGTTCAATTTATAAGAATGATGTGTTATATGCTTATGGTGATCTGCATGATAACCACTATATCTAAAAATTGGAACAAAGACATAATAACGAAATCTATAACATCGATACGAAAAGGATTAAGACTAACGAGTCTAATCCTACATACCTCTGGCATTGTCGTTTATGCCACATAAACGAGAAGCGCCTAGAGAAGCTCCATAGAGATGGACTTCTAAGCTCATTTGATTTTGAATCATATGATGCTTGCGAATCTTGTCTACTTGGTAAAATGACAAAGGCGCCTTTCACTGGCCGCAGTGAAAGGGCATCTGACTTGTTGGGGATCATACATAGTGATGTATGTGGACCCATGAGTATCAGTGCTAGAGGAGGTTACTCCTACTTCATTACGTTCACTGACGACTTCAGTAGATATGGGTATGTCTACCTGATGAAGCATAAGTCAGAGTCTTTTGATATGTTCAAAAGATTTCAGAATGAAGTTGAGAACCAGCTTGACAAGAAAAGCAAGATCCTACGATCAGATCGAGGAGGCGAGTATTTGAGTCAAGACTTCATTGATCATCTTAGTAGTTGTGGGATAGTCTCACAACTTACTCCACCTGGAACACCACAGTGGAATGGTGTGTCAGAGAGGAGGATTCGAACTCTATTAGATATGGTTCGATCTATGATGAGTCAAACTGATCTTCCGCCATCCTTTTGGGGGTACGCTCTAGAAGCTGCCGCTTTCACACTTAACCGTGTTCCGTCCAAGGCTATTGAGAAGACACCATATGAGATATGGAGTGGGAGGAGTCCCACTATGTCTTACCTCAAGGTTTGGGGATGTGAGAGGTTTACGTTAAGCAGCAAGCTAACGATAAACTGTCACCCAAATCCCTCAAGTGTCTGATTGTAGGATACCCCAAGGAAACAAGGGGATACTATGTCTACTACCCAGCTGACAACAAAGTGTTTGTAGTCAGGAGTGGATACTTCTTGGAGAAGAATCTAGTTTCTAAGAGAAACTGTGGGAGTAAGATAGAGCTTGAAGAAGTTCAAGTTCCACAAGACACGCCAGAGGCGCAAACGGAAACTGGAGAAGTTCCACAAGACGTTGTGGAAGCTCCTCCACAAACACAAGGACCACGAAGGTCTGATAGAACACGTTTTCAGCCAGAGAGATATTACGGATTTCTCGTGTCCGAAAACAAGGATGTGTTGCTCACAGAGCGTGGTGAACCCACCACCTATCAAGAGGCCATCGTAGATCCCAACTCAGAGAAATGGGTTGAATCCATGAAGGCTGAGATGCAATCTATGTACGACAACAAGGTGTGGACCTTGGTCGCTCCACCCGAAGGGGTAAAACCCGTAGGGTGCAAGTGGGTTTTCAAGGAGAAAACCGACATGGATGGCAACGTCAACCTCTTCAAGGCGAGGCTTGTTGCGAAGGGATTTACGCAACGTCATGGTATAGACTATAACGAAACGTTTTCGCCTGTTGCAATGGCCAAGTCCATTAGGATCCTCCTTGCCATAGCCGCATATTATGACTATGAGATATGGCAAGGGCCAATCCTTTTTGATATATGTTATGAACATATGGATTAATTTATAGAGATAAATTAATGGTTTTCACATTATTAGCATGTTTACTGTGATTACGTCCATGATTAATTATGAGATAATTAATCTAAATCCATCCCTGATTGATTGTTTTCGTGGGAGCGAAAATGAACTAAGATCAGCATGACCTCAGTGATGGAGATTATGCCCTAGGGCCAATCATCCTATAGATATGTTTGGAACATATCAATTAATTTATGGAGATAAATTAATGGTTATCATATTATTAGCATGTTTACTGTGATAACAGTCCATGATTAATTATGAGATAGTTAATCTAAATTGTCCCTGGTCGCTCATTCGACTGGGAACTTGAATTGAACCAAGACCAGCCTGACCTCGGTGCATGGAGATGCACGCACTAGATGCTAGGACGAGAGTCATGGTGCAATTATGTAAGGGGTTACAAATTGCTGGACCGACCCGGAGAGTTCTGCATGGGTTCAGTCATTAGCTGGTCTCTCCTGTACAATCTGTCATGATGCCCTTAGACCTGAGGTCTTGACTATTCCGGCATTACAGTTGTCAAACTTTGGCTTAGTCTAACGTTACTCGTAACAGGGTAGCCATAGGGGCTGAGTACGGGTTTGGTTGATTGTCGTGCTGAGGAATGTGGTTGGCCAAGATGGAATTTTGTCCCTCATAGAGATGGGAGATATTTAACTGGGCCCCTCGATGAGTCTGTCCAAGGGAATGTGTGGCCACACTGGATATTGGGACTTTCCCATGCCTGATCCTTACCAAAATATCGTAGGACAAAAAGGGATCTGAACAAGATGGTACTAAGGTTAAGTCGTTTAGGGGATAAACGATAACTCACGTGTTTTGGGTAGTCGTGATGGCTTGCTAGAGTCCGCTCTGGACTTGTGAGTCATGAGATGATTTACTGCCAACTTCACGTGGGGCCTGCTGGGTCACACACGAGCAGGACCCAGATGCCAAGCTGGAACACGAGTTAACCCTAATTCGTGGGTCACATTTGTGACACCGTTTAAGACATAACTAATTGTGGGACATGAAGTCTTGTCTT
>QANZ01045273.1:27543-55646 GCA_003254925.1 Chamaecrista fasciculata | reverse complement strand
TTAAATTTTCTTCCGCTGCGCTCCCTCTGTGATTTCCCAACAGTTATTATATATTTTTTGTCAACTCATGGAATTTCATTAATGAAGGAAAGAAATAATACAATCCACGCCTAATCTAACTGGCGCGATGAGGAAGTCTGAAAACAAGGAAACAATAATCAAGTAAGTCCAACCCTATTAGTTTCCTAGAATGCAGAAATACAACAAGACCAAGCTTCCTATTCTTTTAAGCACTGTAACAAGAAAAAATGCAACACACCTTAAATTCTAGCTTAAAAAAATAGAAGATTTACAACCCATATTAACATAAATACAATATTTAAAATAAAAGAGGACTATGAATGAACTCTACAAGGCAACACACCTACTCATCCTCTCTGAGGAAGCTTCAAGCCATCTTCTCTTTGATTAGCTCAAGCTGCAATTTCAGATCTTGTCATCCTCCTCTTATGAGGAAGCTTCAACGTTATCTACTCTTTGAACAACTCAAGTTGCAGATCCATATCTGATGAAAAAGAGAGTAAAAGTTCAAAGACAAAATACTCTCTCTCTCACTACCGAGAGTAGAAAACTTTTGTATAGAGAATGAGCAAAACTCTTATTGAAAAGAAGAGAAAAACCGACAAAAAAAAAAAAAGAGGAAGAATGATAACCCCTCCCAAACCCAACACTGATACTAAAAATCCTAGAGAGAGGCCATCAGAAAAGTCACATAATTTTATGTGGTTATTGACAGATAGGGTTAGGGGTGTCAAAATGGGCCTAGGTTCGCGGGCCCGCACAACCCGCTCGCTAAATGGGCGGGTTTGGGTATAAAAAAATAGGCCCGTTTAAAAGCAGGCCTATATGGGGTGGCCCGTTTAGCCTGCGGGGTGAACGGGCATGGGCAGGCCGGCCCCGTTGGCCGTCCTCATATTTTTTAAAAAAATTTAAAATATTGTAAATATAATTATTTTAAAGATATTTTATATATGTTTTATAAAAATTTAAAATATTGTAAATATAATTATTGTAAATATAATTATTTTTCTATCAATTTTACGTTACATATCATTAATCACATATATTTTTTCGTTAATATTTGACTAAAATAAGAATAAATGATAAAATTGATTAAAATGTGAAATATTAGAAATGAAATTGAATGCAAAAAAAAAAAGATTGAAGACAAAATTGATAATTGGTGTAAAGTTTCGAGACCAAAATAATTCTTTTTCCTAAACATTATTATTGTCAAATTACTCATCTTTTTTTCTAATATAATTCTTATACTCATTTTATTTATAATTTTTTAATTCAATTCAAGGAATATTAAATTTTTACTTATATAAAAATTTAAATATGAAAGTAATGTTTTATTAATCTACTTATTAATATTAAAAAAATTATTTATAAAAAATTAAATGGACAAAAAATAATTTAAACACTAAATTAAAATTGAACTAAAGAAAATACATAAGTTTAGTGCCTTCATATATATAATATGTGAATCCTATAGCCAAGTTCATATATATAATATGTGAATTCATTTTGGCTATAGGTCATATCTATACTACTATATATGTTTTTGTTTTTGGGGTGTTTTTGTCATTTTCCTCCAAAAGACATATATAATATTATAGTATTGTAGTTCAAATACCTCTGAAATTTTATGTAATAAAATTTAAAATTTAATTATTTATAATATTTTATATAATTTAAAATTTTAAATAATTTCATATTTTAGATGGATGCCATAAACCAAAGTTTAGTAGTAATATATGTATGTGTATGATCAATTGTAGGCATATTCATAGTTCATATGGTGTCGCTAAGAATGTGGATAACTCTGTATCCTACGTGGGAATTTCTCATCCACCTTCCCCATTGCTTTCCATGAGTCAAAACCCTCACACTCACACTCACACCCTTTCATTCCTCCTTCTTTCCCTTTTCCTATTTCCTATTTCTTTCCTTTAACAATGGTGTCCCTTCACAATTCTCCTTCTATTCACCGAACTCTCTTCTACAATTCTTTCCCTCAGGTACTACTTTCTCTCTCTTCTCTCTCTCTCTCTCTCTCTCTGTCTTTCACTTTCATTCACCCCCTTTTATTTTTTTTTTCCCTATTTCTTGAAATGCACATGTCAGTCACAGAAGGATGGTCATTTTCGTTCGTGTAGAAGAGAAGGCATTTCTTTTGTAGTCAAGGCCTCTCATTCCCAATCACCATCTGCTTCTTCTTCTACAGGTTCTCTCTTTCTCAATCTTCATAATCATTTCTCAGTATAACAATGTCGCAAATGGTTGATTTGTTTGACATTTTAGGAAGAACTAGCTCATTCTACTTGTTGGGTCATTGTTAATTTTCAAGCTTATGTTCTTTACTTCTTAGGTCTTAGCCTAATTGGCGTATCTGCATTTCTATTCATTGATTATTGCTTTAGGAGAGTTGCTTTCTGTCATATAATTCGTGGGTCCATATGCAATCTACCTCTGATGAATCAATTCCAGCTCATTCAACTTGTGTATTAAGCTGCATTTTGCAATGTACTTCTTGTGGTCTATATCAAAGAAAAGGTTAATCCTCAAAGAAAGGGTGTGCTAGTGCTACAAAATACACCCGTATGACTCATTTAGGTAATTTTGCACAAAATGCAGCTGCAGAGAATTGAAAAGATAAATTTCCTCAAAAGGGGTTAGTTTATGCATATTGATTATTGATTATGAGTTACGTAGAATGCTAGTAAAACTCATTCTGCAAGGATTAACATCCAATTTAAGAGGTTGGGTGTGTAATGCAGCTCGTCAGGAATAATGTGCTCAAATAGATACATGAAGGGAGTACAATTGGCAACTTTAGATTGAGGCTAAAGTGCACAAAACCCATCCTGAACTTTTACCTCTTGGGCAAAAGATCCTTTGAACTTTGAAGAGTGACGAAAGATCCCTAAACTTTTGATTTTGTGTAAAAAAATCCTTTTTGTTAATATTTTCATTAAGAAAAACAATATATTTTTGGCAAAAGCACTTTTTTCATCCCCAAATTTTACATCAATTTTCAATTTCGTCTCCAAAGTTTCACATGTTGGTCAATTTTATCCTTTGACTATCTTCATCAAATAAATTAACGACAAACTCCATCGTTGTTTTCAATTTGAATCAGGATTTGAGTTGTTTTTTTCCTAACAATTTTACATTACATGTCATTACTCATGTGAAGTCTGTCGTTATTCATTAGATATGAAGTAAGAGTAAAGGATAAAATCAACCAAAATATGAAACTTTGGGGACAAAATTGAAAATTGATGTAAAGTTTGGAGACGAAAAAGGTACTTTTGCCTATATATTTTTTAAAAAAATTTTTGGCTACTACTAAATGCAATAATAGCACACTTTAAAGTTTTGGATAATACCAAATATAACAACAATCCTAAAATTAGAAAGAAATTTAATTTTTTTTAAAGGAAAAACTTAATAAAAGGGATCTTTTGCACAAAATCAAAAAGCATGAGGGGTCTTTCGTAACTTTCCATAGTTTGGGGCTATTCTTCACATTGACTAAAGTTTAAGAAATTGTGTATTTCAGCCAATAAACAAATAGCTTAGCAATAGCAAGTGTAAAGTTGAGAATTCCTCTAGGTAACAGACTGGCTTATGTTTAATGTGTTGCTGGTTATTGTGGAAGAGCATTCACCCATACAAGAGGAGAACCAAACCTCTTAATAAATTTTACTGTCCTTTTATTGGTTTTCAAAACCTTTAACTAGTTTCTAACATCCTTGATTTTCATAAAGGCTTGGCCCTTTCCAATCATCATAATATGCTGTTCATAATCTGGGACTATATGGTTTATTGTGTGTGTTTATTTTTCTTATATTTTGGCAGATATACCAGGAAGACGCCAAGTGATTGCCATTGGGGCTAGTGCCCCTTTGGTTTTTCTGTTCAACCAACATTCATACTCCTGTAAGATTGCCTTTTGAGCAGTTAAGTTTTCCATTTTTTGTACTAAATGGTTCTTCATTAGAAGGTTAGAGTTGCTGACTTCTTAAGAGTACACCCTTGATATGTCTCAGTTGCTGCAGAAAGTAAGAAAGGATTTTTATCGGTCTTGGACAAGAAAGATGGTTATTCATTTCTCTACCCTTTCGGGTGGCAGGTGCGTATTCCGATATAATATCAGTCCAATATGACTTGTGTCTCTAGCTAGTTGGTTTATCAATAGACCGTTAAAACAAAAGTTAAGGTTAATTCTTCCATCTTCTCTTTATAATGGGGAGTGGGCAGGAAGTGGTGATTGAAGGTCAAGATAAGGTGTTTAAAGATGTCATCGAACCACTAGAAAGTGTCAGTGTAAATTTGTTCCCGACTGGCAAACAAGATATTCGAGATTTTGGGCCTCCGGAACAGGTAAGCCTAATAATACCGGTATCGGTAGTCTCTTTTTTGAAGGAGAATAGAACTTGTTCTTGATCTTACTTTGCTTGCAGGTTGCTGAAACTCTAATAAAGAAGGTTTTGGCCCCTCCAAACCAGAAAACTAAGCTAGTTGAGGCAAAAGAGGTTTGATATCTTACATATTTCTATCTATAAACTGGACAATTATGTTTCGTTTTTCTTCAGACTGAATTAGGAAGCATAAGCAGTACACATGAATATTCTTGTCCTGTTCTGTTCCACTTCTACTAGTTTCATCACGTTTTGGACCTCAAGCTTCCTATGGTTATTTAAAGGAGAAAAATTTAAGATTTTCTTAATAGAGTTTACCTGAGCATGATTAATTGCTATTGTTCTGTCCTTTCCTTAACCGCATTTGTGCAAACATTTATTCTTCCATGTCCTTTCCTTGGGCACTATGCATATAGGCAAGCATGTTTAGCCCAATAACACGTAAGATTAGTTAAAATGGAAAAGATATGATCTGGAAAGTTATGGTATATATTGCTTATATGCATAGACTTGGGTAGAGTATTTTTTTTATCAAAGTGTAAATTTGGTCCCATATCTTTTGCTCAGTTTCTAATTTGGTCTTGTATCTTTTTTTGTTGCATTTTTTGTCTCATATCTTTGCAAAAGGTCCAATTTGATCCCATATCTTTTGGTTAGGTTGTAGAATCGGTCATATATCTTTGCAAAAGGATCAACTGATCAACCGTTAATTGATCATTTTACAAAGATATGAGACCACTTCTGCACTTGACCCAAAGATATGAGACCAAATATGCAATTGATCCAAAGATATAGGATCAAATCTGCCCCAAAAAAAATATATGGGATCAAATTGGGACTTGACCCGAAGATATGGGACCAAAAGTGCAATAAAAAAACTGAGACCAAATTGAGAACTGAGCAAAAGATATGGGACTAAATTTGGACTTTGTCCTTTTTTTTGTTTGTTTTAGTTTTGCTGCTCATAGAGAACAACTACGAGATAATTGTTCTTATCATTGAGAGTTGAGACTCTCTTGTTGATGGATTTGGAATACATTGTTTTCATTGTGTGGTAAATGTTTCTGGTTTTGCTTCTCACAAATGATTATTGATTACCATAACACTTTATTATATAGCTTAATCATATATGTGTATGTGCAGCAAGATGTTGAGGGAAAAGCATATTATCAATTTGAGTTTGTAGCTCAGGCTCCTAATTATACTCGCCACGCTCTCAGCACAGTCTCCATTGGCAATGGTATGGTTTTATATATATATATATATTTGCATATAATTAAGCTAAGTTAAACTTGTTCTGTTGAAGTAGCTGAATTTGAGTTCAAGTTCAAATTCCAATTAAGGCTTAAATTGTTTTATTGAGCTTAACTTTAGTTTTAAAGTTAAAATGCATAAAATCCTTTTGAACTTTAGTCACTGTACAGAAAAAGAAAATCCTTGAACTATTGATTATGTTCAAGTAACTATTTTCATTGAAAAAAAATAAGAAATGCAAGTACAATAATAATTAATTTAATTTTGGATCAATGTAAAATGCAACAAGAATTATAACATTATAAGAAGCCTTGATTTTTTAATAAAAATCTTAAAAGAGGTCTTCTGCACAAAATCAAAAGTTTAGACAGTTTTTCGTCATTTTTCATAGTTCAGAGGCCTTTTTGCAAAATGACTGAAGTTGAAGGAAATTTTGTGCATTTTAGTCTAATTTTTAATAAACAAGTTGAGGCTCAACTACTAGGTGCAGTCTAGTAAGTAAAAATGTAACACTGGTCATTTTAAAAAGTATACGTGTATTCGAATTTACAACTTTTGTCATTTATGAATGCATACCCCTAAAAAGTGTTTGGATAGATCTTTCTTGAAAAACTTAGGAGGAATTAGGGCATAAACACTAATTTCGCTCTTAAATTTTACACAATTGTCAATTTCTTTTCCTATCATTTTTTGCAATCAATTTCATCTCTAATGTTTCACATTTTGGTCATTTTTATCATTTATTTATACTTTAGTCAAATATTAACGATAGTATCTATGTGGCTGATGATATGTAATGTAAAATTGATAGAAAAAGAAACTTAAATCTCTACTTAGATTGAAAAACTTGATGCAATATGTCATTAATTTATTGAAAAAAGTTAGTCAAATGATAAAATTGACCAAAATATAAGATATTGAGGAAGAAATCGACTGCAAAAAATATTAGAGACAAAATTCACTATTTGTGTAAGGTTTAAGGATGAAATTAGTGCTTTTCCCGAAGAATTAGTGTCTAGATAAACAATAAACAGTAAATAACTCAAGTTCATCGAATTGGTCACATACAATATTGTGGAGTAAAAATCATTTGACTAACTTTGGATCACATACAATATTGTGGAGTAAAAATCATTACACATTTCATATTAAATTACTAACCTACCCCTACTCAAATATCTATAATTATCTATACTCTAATACAAATATAAAAAAATTATTTGGCAAATTGGTAATTTTCAATTCAATACCCTCATTTATTACACTTATAACTTTCTCTCTTTCTTACCATTTTTCTCTTTTTCTTGGGTATACCCGTCTCTCTCATATATATATACTAGGGCCAATATGCATGTAACATTTGAATTGATTTAAAGTTGAAGATTATATTAAATTTTTATATTGATAAAAGAGTAAGTTTGGGACCAATTTGAGAAATTATACAAATATGTAAGACTCATCTAAAATAAATAAAATATTTAGGATCAATTTGAAATTACCTCATATGGGAGAGTTAGTGGTGACTTTTTAATTGTTTTTTTGCATTTTTTTAATTCATTTGTTTTTTTAAAGAAGTGGGAGTGAGTAGGGAGAGAGAGTGGTGATTTTATTTTCTTTTTTAATTTTTTAATTCATTATTTTTGACCAATCATAAAGGGGTAGAGCCATATAATATAATATAGATATATATATATGCCAAAAACTCTGGCGTGTATATATATATAATATAATAATATTTAAATATTTTTATTTTATAAATATATTATATTATATATAATTTATATTAATTTAATTAAAAAAATTATTTTAGTCTTTGAATTTATTTTTTTGTTTCTGAATTTAATTTTTGGTCATTGAATTTAAGAGAGAGACCCAATCATTGATGAATGCGATTTTTTACGGGGTTAAGACACATTTCACTTCGTAAGAAATTGTGGACCAAATAGAAGGTTTTTAAAATTTTCATGTTATTTACATTTTGGTCATTTCATTTCATTACATAAAGCAACTCTAATGTTCATTACAAATATTCATATTTAGCACACATTTCAAGGCAATTTCATTATTATTTCATTTTATAACAACCACAATCATTACACAACCAAAAGTCAAAATATCATTTAATTTTTTGGCTTAAGTGCACTTTTAGTCCCCTAACTTTTGCAAAGGTCTCAATTTGATCCCCTAACTTTTTTTGTTGCAATTTTGGTCCCCTAACTTTCGCAAAGGTCTCAATTTGGTCCTCTAACTTTTTTTGTTGCAATTTTGGTCCCCTAACTTTCGCAAAGGTCTCAATTTGGTCCCCTAACTTTTTTTGTTGCAATGTTGGTCCCCTAACTTTTGAAAGCGTCTCACTGTTGGTCCCAAGTGCACTTTTTCCATCTATTATTTGTCGTTAGTGTCGGTCTGGCAAGCTGAGTTGGTTGATGACGTGACAAATATAGATGAAGTGGATTAAAAAAGGACCATTATGTGGAGAAGTTTTCATGACTTGGAAGTGCACTTGGGACCAATAGTGAGACGTTTTCAAGAATTAGGGGACCAAAATTGCAACAAAAAAAGTTAGGGGACCAAATTGAGACCTTTGCAAAAGTTAGGGGACCAAATTGAGACATTTGCGAAAGGTAGGGTACCAAAATTGCAACAAAAAAAGTTAGGGGACCAAATTGAGACCTTTGCAAAAGTTAGGGGACCAAAATTGCAACAAAAAAAGTTAGAGGACCAAATTGAGACCTTTACGAAAGTTAGGGGACCAAAAGTGTACTTAAGCCTAATTTTTTTCATCTCATTTCATTATCAATTACCAATTTTACCCCTATACAATTTTCAAAATCCCATATAACAATTTCAACCAACCATAATCATTACATACCCTTTTACATAATTTCACATCATATTTTTTTCATTACATCTCAAACTATCCAAACATCATTTATCATTACATTTTCATTACATTATTTTCTCATTACCATTTCATTATATAAAATCATCATTTCATTACATACTTATTTCCCAAACACTCCCTTATACTTGCAAATGTGAATTGCAGGAAAATTCTACACGTTAACCACAGGAGCAAATGAGAGAAGGTGGGACAAGATGAAGGACAGATTGCAGACAGTCATAGAGTCCTTCAAAATTTTCAATGTCTGACTGACATTAATTATTATCATTTATTATGATAATAATCTTTCATCCTGCGAGAATGCTGTGCATTTTGAGATCCTTTTTGTGCCAAATGTTAATGTTGTTCCCATAAAAATGGGGATTAAGTTTATAACATTGTATGCTATTATATAGTTAACTACGTAAAAAGCATTAAAAGATGAGTAAAGACAAATATTTCTAGAATCTACATACATCCATTAAGTATATCTTTTATCAATATATGTCACTTGCAGAAATAATTCCTTGACATTAAAGACAGGCACAAGTGGTAATTTAAACTCTTAGGTCTGGTTAATATGTAGAGGTCAAATAAATCTGGCATATTAGAACAACGACAATATTAAATACCATGAAATCAAATAATTAACATAATCTCGTATAAATCAAAAATTCTTAGAAAGCTGCCCAAAATTGAAAGGAAAATTTCCTAGTTCATACATTAAAAGGATAATTAAATTGACACAGTTGTGCTAATGCCAAAGGAAAATCTTCAACAAAAATTGGAGACTATGGATTGGCTTTTGCTCAACTTATACATTACAAGCTTATATGATGCCAATTTTGTTGGCCACGTCCAACGCGTCATAATCTGGAGTCAACCTAACATAAGCTTTCTTTGTTCCATCAGGCCTGCATTAAGAAATCAAGGTGGCTGGTAAAGACATTAACCATAACAAAAATCCTTAGCTCCACGCTTTGATTCGCAATGCACAAAAAATAAAGAAAATATAAAATAATGCACTCATTCAAAACTTTAGAATTATAAATATCTAGGAGTACTTTGTGCATTTTGGCCAATATCTAGATCATTCTTATATCAGAACTGTGATGCCAACTTGTGACTAGCTTTCTTGAGCTACATTCTGCAGGATGCACAATATTTAGATTTTACAAGTGCCATAGGAGTTACCTGATCAGTGTATTCACTTTTTTGGCCTGAATATCGTACATTTTCTTCACTGCATCTTTAATCTTCTTCTTGTCAGCACGAAGGTCAACAATGAAAACAAGTGTGTTGTTATCCTCAATCTTCTTCATCGCAGATTCAGTAGTTAGAGGGTATTTAAGAATTTGATAATGATCCAACTTGTTTCTCGGTGGTGCACTAATGCGAGGATACTTGGGGTTCCTGTCTTTCTTAAGTGTCTTAGGACGGTGAAAGGTAACCGACGTCCTGATCTTCTTAGCTTTCTTCTTGATCAATGAACCACCTGATTTCAAAGCCTTGGCCGTCTTCAAGGCTTTCCCTTTAGGATCAGCCTTCTTAGTACTGTCCACTGCTCAACAAGTATATTAATTAGGGAATTTTGCATTAATTAGACGTTGCAACCTAAGCTAACTCAATTTTCAGTCCAAAAAATGCATAACACTAGAACACAATCATATCAGAAAATCAGGTCATTAAAAAGTTACTAAAACTTGTGATCATGAGTTGGAACAAAAGAACAAAATGACTTATAACCAATGGAGCACAGACACAAGCACGGACCTGGGACACGACACGAACACACCAACATGCCAGATTCTTGAAATTACATAATATGACGTGACATATATGTATATTTCCCCAAGGGAAGCTTGTAATTTCAATAGTAGAAAGGAAATAAAGAGACAATTATCTATAAATCTTGATAAAAATTTCAAAAATTACAATATCTATTCATGACATATCATATTTATCATTTTTTTTTTGAGTTTTGTTGTGTCAAGATTTTTGAAAAGATAACTTTCAATTTTGATAGTCATGGACACGCGAGTGTGTGCGTGTGTGTGTCGTATTATGTCACACTAGTGTCAGACACTCCCTCAATATATAGTGTCTGTGCTCTCCTTCAGATCGATGATCGAAACTGCAGCTAATGAAGTCAATAGAGAACTTGACACCTAATGAAGTCACATGAATCCACCGAAATCCCAAAGTGTCACTTACAAAATAGACTACTATAACTGAATATTAGTTATTCTTGAACGCATTTATAGAACAACCAAATTGAATTTCTGGAACATATGGACATAATTCATCATTCAATTAAGGTTATGCAGGCATAAAAAGAAAGTCTGAAAAGAGACCCAAATGAAAATGAAGCACACACTAAGCTGATATTTACAATATAATCCTGTCCATCAAATAAGTCCATTCCATTATCCTCAAGAATCATTCCGATCAAACTTTCCGGAAAGATCATAGATATAAACATTATTGACATCAGCAGCAAATACATTATAGCTTAAAGGGAAAAGGGGCTTGCTTCAAACAATAAAAGAAATACATACCCTTCGCAGGAGCCATTGCGAACTCTTGTCCACTGCGAATAAGAGCTCCTGAATGTAAGGATATGCAGTAAGTAAGACCAATGCAGTACAAATGCGAAAGAAGAAAAAGAAAAAAAGGGGAAATAATTTGAAAAACAAAGTGAAACAAAGATCTCCCAGAAAAAAAAATTACAGATTTTTGGAAGCAAAAATGGTTCTGAAGAAGGAATTTGGAAATCGGAAAGGGAAAAAACTAACACGATCGAAAAGAAAAGGGGTATCTGAATGAAATTGGAAGGTCGGAAATCGAACGTACCTTGAAACAGAAAGAGATGTCGCGGCTGAAGCTAGGGTTTTGCGAGAAGGAGATAAATAGATTACACGGGTCATCATTCTTTGGACTGGTTTACCAGGCCCATTTTGTTTAGTTTTTGTAAAAGTAAAATCAAAATCAAGAATAAATTAATAATTGGTTTAATACTTTAATTAAAGTGCTATAGTTTATAAAAAAAATTAATTTTAATTTTAATGTCCCTTCGGGATATCCGATAAAAAAATTTTAGCTAAATTCTGGTAATTAAATTTTTATAATTAGTTTATTATAATTTTTTCAATCAAAATCTCATCGTTTAAAAATAATAAAATTTTTGTTTTGGCCATAGTCTTATTTTTTTTCCCTCAAATTTTTTTTTGTTCTATTTTGATTTCTCAAATTTTTAAAATGTTCTACTATTAATTCTGATTTTTTTCCATCCACTTTTTACACTAAAAAATTGAGGTAAAAAAAAGAAACAAATAATTTGAGGTTTTAATGGATTTTGCCAAAAAAAAAAAACTTCTTCTTGGTCAAATTCACCTAGTGTTCTTCTTCTTCTAGATGTTAGCAGTGGCAGGTTTTGAGAGAGGTGATGAGGATGTTGATGTTTGTTTGGGGCTTCTCACATTTCTTGGAAAAATTGACAGCAATGATTGCATGGGGGAGCAGAAACATCGAAATCATGGAGAGTGAGTTCGGAATGAAGGGAGAGGGTGTGGTGGAGATGGAGACCGAGAAACTCGAGGTTGACGCTGACGAAGATGCGGCCAGAGGGGCCGACACTAATAGCAGCAACGGGGAAGCTGGAGATGGGAGGGCGAGCGAGGAAATGGAGAAGTACTGTTTGGGTCCCTCAGCTCAAAGTCGTAATCAATAGTAATTTTCAAACTGAAATATAATTTTAATTAGTTTTTTTAAAACCTTATTTTCTAACCTGTTGCAAGTCTAAATATCTTACAACTTAATGATATTTGCCGATAATATAAAATTCAAATACTTGAAGTCATACAATAAAAGTAAGTAACAAGTACTATCACATAACAAGTATCAAAATAAAGAATGTATGATAATCTAGTATCCAAAACTTATAAGTATATCAAACATAACAAGTATCTATACATAAGATTAACGATCAATGTAATCCTAAATCATCATCATCATTGTAGAAGGTGATGTTGGAGATGATTTAGAAATATAGAAATATAGGAAGATACCACTCAATATAGACAAAGCTTTGGTAAAAGAAACACAAGTTCTGAAAGATATGTTTGACTATCCTTATTCTTACCTACATCCCTAATCTTTTTTTTCATAAAGAGGAATATATTAAAAAACAACGAAAGGCAACAACATTAGTCTATCCCAACTACACATGAGAATTCAACCCCAATACAATCAACAAAGCACCAGCTACTAAGAAAAGATGGCATAGAGCCCAAATTAGTGAAAGACTTCCTATCAACTAATGAAAATTTAGCTAACACATTTGCAGGGGCAAAGAATTAGATTATTGAGATATTTGAGATAAGCTAATATCATTACAACAAGAATTAGATTTTATCCATCCATAGAAATCAGAACAATAATAGAATCACTGCAAAACATGTTTAATTGTCTCAAGTAGTTAAAAAAGATATTATCCCAATTCCAATCACCATTCAAGTTAAGCATATCAGAAACTTTAAGTGACACATCTTGCAGATTGGTTACGCCTATAAAGCTTGACACGGGAAGCATTGTTTCTTTCCCAAGTCTTATGAATACCAATATGTGTAACTCTTGGATAAATTAGCTCATTTTCTTAGTCAATTAATGGCATGAAAATTATAGAATCACTGCAATACCTCAAAAAAAATTAAAAGCCAATTATATTAATATAACATGGATCTAGAAAAGAAATACATCTTTAGATGACATACTAATTCACTCTACTTCACTAAATACTAATTTCACATGCTCCCATACTCCCATCCCATTCATATTCACAAGTATTAGTACACACTCAACCATTTTCTTGTTGTCATTTAATGACTAGTGCTCACAGTTTTATTTGAGTTTAAAGAGGGGTGAAGTTTATATATGAAAACTTGCATCTCTAAATTATCACTCTTTATATATATTGTTGGGATATGGGTCCACCCTTGATGGATTGGACCTAGTCAAAGATGATCTAATAATGATAATAATAATTATTATTATTGAGTGTGTTAATTAATTAATTAATTAACAAAGATCATGAAAGTGGGGAGATTTTTATGGGAAATATCTTTCAGAATTTAATTAATTAATTATGATAAGATATTCCCTACCCACTACCAGAGAAACACACGTTCAAGAAGCAGTTTTCTTCCAAGTTGAGAAAAATGCACAAAGACGTGCTTAAGATGGAAGTGAAGCTCTTGGTTTTATTTTCTTTATCATCAGATGAGAGAAACTGGGCAGTCTTGGTCATTTTCCTNATGGAAAATATCTTTCAGAATTTAATTAATTAATTATGATAAGATATTCCCTACCCCACTAACAGAGAAACACACGTTCAATAAGCAGTTTTTTTTTTTCCAAGTTGAGAAAAATGCACAAAGACGTGCTTAAGATGGAAGTGAAGCTCTCGGTTTATTTTTCCCTTTTCATCAGACGAGAGAAACTTGGTAGTCTTGGTCATTTTCCTCTCATGGTGCATTTGCTGTGAATAACGCGAAAGCGTAGATCCGTGTTCGAATTCGTGACCGGGTCTTCGAGTGAATATGTGAATTCCGTTATCCAAGTGCCCGAAATCTTTTCAATAGTGAATGTTACTTCAACGTATAATTTATACGAGGTCGGGTATATATCTCGTTAAAAATAGACGAAGTAATTGTACGTACCTTTGCTGGAAATAATTGTTGGATTATTGTGTTAAGGTTGTTGTCCACAAGCTTTTCATACTCGCTGCCATATTGAACGCCTTCAAGTGATGGTGCATGTATGTTACCCGCACAGAACATGCTCATTCTTTCACAATCTTTAATAATTACTTTTTCCAATGATGGAAACTTGAAGGTATAATTGTGGCTACAAAAACTCCTCAAACTTGGCAACCTTTCAAGTGTCAAAGATTCCAATTTCTGAAAAACAATCTCCTTTTCCACATCATCCTCTTCCTCTCCCTCCTGCTTTCTTATAATTTCCTCTATTTGTTTGCAATAATATATTGTCGGCCTTGTGAGTTGCACCAAGCTTCTAGATGTTGATGGCGTCATCAAGCCGGTCAATCTTTCACAGATCGTTACTTGGATATCTGTAAGATTGATGAAAGGAATGAAAGATATTCCCAAGTTTATCAAGTCATCACAGCATGAAACTTCTAAAGTTTGAATATTTTGAAGAAGGGAATTCTTTTTGAGAGTGCTCATTCCATATGTGCTTTAGGCATTTCACATCATCAAGAACCAATTTTGAAAGTTTGGAAGGTGCAACATCAGTTAGAAGCTCCTTCACCCAACCACTCAAATAGAGCTCTTGTAAATTCGGAAGCCAATCATTGCACAATCCATGTGCAAAACTTACTATTGAGCCATCCAGTTTCAGAGAAAGCTCTTGTACCATTCACAACACAAAATTATATTTACTTTATGTGAATCATAAATATAATTAAACACACTCGATCACAAAGATAGAAACTAATGGGATATCAAATTTAATAGATTATTATTTGAATACCAATGCTATATATATTAATTGATTGCATGCATGAGTCAAATACAATGTGTTACCTCAGTTCCTTATAAGGATCGTGACTATATTTTCTTCATCTTCTATTTCTTTTGTAAAATTAATATTTCAGTACTCTTCTTTCTAGGTCTCATTCCATTTAAATATATAAGCAATATGCTTTTGAAAGAATATCTTATATTTCAGTAATTCTTATAACCTAAATCAGAAAATTTATTATTTTTTTTAATGTATATTACTGCTAATTAATAGCTGGTTTTTATCTTCCACAATTTTTTTTTATTTTTATTTTCGATATTCATAATTGAATGAAATATACCTTTTCTTGAAAGAATAGTGGATATGTATCTTGTCCCTCGTCCTCCAATATTGATGTACCTGAGACTTCCTTTAGAAACATCTCTAATTTATCACAGAAAGTGACATATAAATCTTCAAGCTTCGACCATTCGAAAATATGCCTAGATGGATAGAAATTTGTCAAATTATGAAGCCCAACAAGTCGGAGATAAATCCCCTTTTCATAATTATTCAATTCTTCAAAATCAAACACCATCTCTAACGAATTACAATTAGATACCTTAAGTTCTTCCAAATGACTTAACGATTTGAGTATACGAAAGGGGATCAATCTCTACAAAGCCACAGTACATCACAATCAATGTTTTCAAGTTTGGCAAATTTGTTTTGGGAAAATTGGTCACCCCAAATCCATAGATTCAAATCATCTGAGTCCTCGATATATATATGTATGCTGAATGTTACTTCAACTGTGCGCACCTGTGATGAAAACAAATGTTGGATTGTTGTGTTAAGGTTGTTGTCCACAAGCTTTTCATCTTTTATCTCCAAAAAAGTCACGCATTTAAGCGATGGTGTATGAATGTTTCCGGCACCAAACATGCTCATTCTTTCACATCTTTTAATAATTACTTCTTCTAATGATGGAAACCTCAAGGTATAATTATGGCCACAAAAGCTCCTCAACCTTGGCAAACCTTCAAGTGTCAAAGATTCCAATTTCTGGAAAATAATCTCCTTTTCCACATCATCCTCTTCTTCTCCCTCATGCCTTCTTAAGATTTCCTATACTTTATCACAATCAATTATTGTCAACCTTGTGAGTTGCACCAAGCTTCTAGAGGTTGATGGAGTCATCAAACTGGTCAATCTTTTACACCACCTTACTTGGATAGCAGTAAGATTGGCGAAAGAAAGAAAGGATGGCCCCAAGTTTATCAACCCATCACATCCTCAAACAGTTAAAGTTTGAAGATTTTGTGGTTGTTGAGGACGCTCATTCAATAAATGCGTTGGTATATCCTCCTTCTCCTTCACAGAACCACTCAACTTGAGCTTTTGTAAATTGGGAAACCTATTATTGTGCAGTCCATGTGCAAAACTCACTGAGCCATCCAATTTTAGAGAAAGCTTCTGTACACTTTCAAAGAGGTTGGCTGAAAGAAATTGGGCGTTCCATATCATCATAGCAAATTCCCCATCTAACTGCAACTCCTTCAAATTCTGAACTACCTGGACTAGTCACAATAACAACATCTGTTTACCTTATATAATTACACTTACACACCCACATAGCTAGAGATATATATAGAAAACAACGAAATCAAATTTAAAAGGTTACTAACTATTTGAATATAGAAAAACATATTGTATTGAATATTGACCATGTATAAATGAGGTCAACTATATGTACCTTCCAGTAAATTATTAGTCTTAATTTTTATTATGAATTAATATAATAAGGAAATGTTGATCTGAGATATACTTTTTCATGAAAGAATTCCATTTCTTGGGAGTCATTGCTCCAAACATGCTTCAGTTTTGGCAATCCTCTTAGCCTTAGCTTTCTCAAAGGTACAGCCCATGGTAACTGAATCTCCTTCTCATAGTTATTCAATTCTTGAAAATCAAACACCATCTCCAATGACCCACAAGCACAAACCTCAAGTTCTTCCAAATTACTTAAGGATTTGAGTACATGAAAGGGGATCAATCTCTCTACAAAGCCACAATTCCCCACAATCAATTTTTTCAAATTAGAAAAGGAGTTTTGAGGAAGTTGGTCATCGTCCCATATCGATGGAATCAAGCTAGTTAAGCATAGCGTCATTCTCTCTAGCTTAGGAAACGATACCTGTTGAGAGATCACAAGAATTGAAGCAAAAGACTTTGATACAAAATAATAATTAATTTTATTTTATCATTTTATGCATACAATTTCACCAAAAGAAAAAAAAAAAAAACTAAAACTACTTTATTACTTATTTAAATTGTTGAACACAAATTTTGGGTACGAGAAGATCAAACATGCACTTACTTAAACAATATTAATGGCATCTATATATCTATATAAAGCAGAACAACTTTCAACTAGAAGCTGCCATGTAGACTTTTATTTTTTTTTGTCACTGATTTGCTCAATTAATGATTTCAACTAATTTCCACCCTAAACTTCAACCAATAGATATCACTCAGCCTAATCTTCTAACCAATAGAATTCATTTTTGTCTATTCATCCCACTTTTTCTCTCCCTATCGAGGCCCTTTTTTTGGTCAGTATATTGCTCAATTAATGTTTTCAACTAATTTCCAACATAAACTTCAACCAATAGATATCACTCAGCATAATCTTCCAAGTTCCAACCAATAGAAAACATTTTTGCCTATGCATCCCACATTCTCTCTCCCTATTGAGCCCTTTTTTTTTTGGCATCTATTTTGTTTTTGTCACTACTTTCCTCAATTAATGACTTCAACCAATTGCACCAATAGATTTCATTCTTCTTATATTTATTTTGACTTTTTCTCACTCAACCTAATCTTCAACCAATAGATATCATTCTTGGCCTTTTCTTCCCACCTTCTCTCTCCCTATTGAGATCGATTTTTTTTTTGTTTTGTAAACAATTCTCTTCCCACCAATCTTCCCCCAATAGCCATCCTTCTTTCATATAGGAGAATATATATATATTTTCTTTTTGGTTTTTGCTGATGATATTAATGTTCAACCACTTTCCATCTCCACTTTCTCTCTCCCTAATTAGCACTTTATAAAGACATCATTTTGTTGACAAAGTAAGCATGCTTCTCCACAATTCATATTTTCACAAAAGCTTCATGTTCTGAAAGGTGAGAAATGACTCATTTTTTCTCTGCTATCTATATTTCATCAGCTTATGTTTTTTGTTATTTCTGTATCACAACTATGCATTCTTGCCTCTTGAAATCAAATCAGACCTGTTTTATATATAGACATCATTCTTGCTAATTCCACTAACCATTTCTTTTTCTACTACTTCATAAACTGCATTTTTTGCAGGTCAAGAAAGGTAACATTTCTCCTCTTCTTTTTATTGTTGACCATTTGTTTTTTCTCTATATTTTCACAGCTTGATATTTGAGTGGTAAGTTTTATTACCATTTGGCATGTTTATTTTTCCACTAAACCTCATATTTCTTATTTCTGTATCACAACTACGCATTCTTGCCTTTTGAAATCAAATCAGACCTGATTTTTTTCCACTAAATCCTCATTTGAACAGGCGAAATGTCTCTCAGTTCTGCTGAAATGAGTTTCCTGGAGAAGGAATGGAGGATTTTTGATATAATGGTAAATCATAAACTAAAGAAGAAACCTTTTCATTTAAATGTTTTTTCTTCACTTTAGATTTGTGATTTCAGTTACATGTTTCTCTTCACTTTTAATTTGTTTTTGAATTTGTGATGCAGAAAACCTTTAAAAAATCTATAACAACCTCCAAAATTCTTAGGGGTCAACTTGGTGTAGAATTATCTCATGAAGTTTGAGAATCTACAAATCTAAAGTCATCCAAGAAGTTGAAGATTATGTAGTGTTGTCCACTTTGTTAATACATATAGGATTTTTAAATCCTATTTATTTTATATTACTGTTATTAATGTAGGAAAAATACCATTGTTTTTTCCTGTTATTATGCATTACTGTTCTGATTTATTGAAAGATAAATACTTTAATACTAAATTGAATAATGTTTCTTCATAAACAACTACAGTAATCAACAATTGCTTTGGGGAGGTATCAAGTCTATTGAAATTCCTCAAGGTACTTAGGCTTCATAATCTTCAATGCTCTTCAAAATCAAAAATGCAGATAATGGGTGACGATTTTTGATTTTAAATTCTTTCCTTGGTACTCGTGGGAATGAATTTATATTTTTCTAGACATTGGAAATTAAACAAGTAAATGGTGACAAATCTATTTAAAAAAAAAGTAAATGGTGATTAATGATTGATATAAAAAGTCAACTTCAAAAACAGATTTATGAAAAAATATAGTTAATTAAAGCATAAGTTGGTAACCACAAATTAATTATTTATTTTTGGAACTTTATATGATTATTAATGTATTAATTGCTTTGTTAATACATGTGATTGAGTAATATTTTTCATCATCATTCGAAAACTACAGTTAGGCTTCCTCAAGGTGATGTTGTCTTAACATTTTACTAAAGTGAGATTACATTTTTCATCCCATAATATGTGGGATTACATTATGGTAGTATCACTAAACATCTCCTTCGTTGTAAAAAGATTATTATACAATTAGCTAAGTATAAATCCCATAATATTTGGAGATGTTCATGGCAGCCTTGAAACTGAGCAAGTGGTCTTCCGGGTCCTTTTCGCCTGTATAAGGCGTTAGCTTCATGGGCATTTTGAAGTTCTTGTCAAGTTCTACAGCCTGCACATGAGGGGCAAAGATTCCCTCCGCCAGTTGGGGCGTTCTCAACTTGCCCCAACGGGTTGGTTGGTGGCGCCAATTCTTGGGCGCTCGCGGGCTGATACATTCCACTGGATCCTCCGTAGACGCCGTATCTGGGGTAATACTGAGGATAGTACCCCTGAGGATAATAGTAACCCTGAGGCGGGTAAACGTAGGCGCCTGACCAAGCCTGCTGCTGGGTAGGTTGAGTAGGCTGACTGGGAGCCACCACCTGAGTAGATGGAGGGTGGTTCAGGGATGCTTGCTGTTCTTGGTTCCCTGGGTTTCCTTCTGGAGGTATGGGTGCTGGGTCAGCCTCTTCAACAACTTGCTTCCCTTTGCCCATGACCAAGTCTCGGATGTCTCTGTGCAGTGCTTCCATCTCTATCCGCATGTCAGCCTTGAGTGCAGCGATCCTATCTTCTTCCGTTATGGTGATCTGTCCCACAGGCGCTGGGTTTGGCAGCGCAGGGGTTTCCTGGATGGTAGGGAATCCGGGAGGAGGAGCGAGTGTCGAATCCTGCACGGATTGAGCCACCGAGCCTCCCGAGGTTTGTTGATCAGCTGGAGTGGATGTCATTTTTCTTTCTGGTTCGATGAACACACAGGTTAAAAAGACATAAATAAGGGAAAATTTGCATGATTCAACCTACGAGTTCTTATGCAGAAAGGAAAACTATAAACAGAGATCAGCAATTCGATATAAATTTAAATAGGACTTTGCATGAAAAGTCCCCACAGTCGGCGCCAGTGATGAACCTGGTTTTGGCCGGGGGGCATTACCTGGTTCGATGAGGCAACTCTGGGTCGGAAGTCGCCTGCAAGTCAATGAATACACAGGGGTGGCCCTGCGATTCACCTCTGATGCTTAAGTTAGTAAGAGTTGGAGCACAATAATCTCAATAGACTGGTTAGAGTGCGTACCTTTGCCCAGTGTGAAGGGCTTCCCTTTTATACTGGTTGAGGGTGATCTGATGAGATCTTACCATAAATGGTTGAATGGCTGATTGCAATCTCAGCCGATTTGGCTGATCTGATTGTGATCTTCAGCTGATCTGATTGTGATCCTTGGCTCCCACGTACTTTCCTTTCTTGCGAGGATGCCTTAGTGGGCAAGGCGCTATTAATGAGAGAATCAATCAGGGGGATCCTGATTGACCTCTGATTGATTCCTGATTGATCTGGCAATGTTTCCTTATTCGCCTTCACGTGGACGCCCTATTGTTGGCGTCCTTAACTGACGAAGGAGCATGAGGCGTTCACGCCTGGGTGACCCCCTTGTTGGGCTTGCACGCTACTGGTCTGAGTCCTTTGGGCCTCCTAATTATTGGGCCTATTCTCAGAAAAAAAATTTGGCAAAAGATCCTTCCGTGCTCCTAACGTTTGCGTGCATTTTTAGTTATATCCCAAACGTTTCATTTGTGTCAGTTGTGCCCCCAATGCGAAACATTAATTTCAATTATGCCTCTAACTTTGACTCAATGTTGATGTGTCAATTTTTTTTACTTATGTATCTTTTTTTTTTTGAATTGAACATGTGGCAAGATGACTAGATAAATAAAACATCTCTAATTTATTTTTTATCCACCATGACATTTCCTTATGTGTCAATTTCTTTTTCTAAATTGAACATGTGTCTAGATTACTGTTGTGGTCCACGTAAGAAATGTCATAGTGGATAAAAAATAAATCAGGATTGTTTTGTTTATCTAGTCATTTTGCCACATGTTCGATTTAGAAAAACAAATGGACACATAAGTAAAAAAAGTAACACATCAACATTGAGTCAAAGTTGGGGGCATAATTGAAACTAACATTTCACATTGAGGGCACAACTGACACAAATGAAACATTAGGGGCATAACTGAAAATGCACACAAATGTTAGGGACACAAAAGGGTCTTTTGTCAAAAAAAAAAAATTTAAATTTTCATCAACTCATAATTCACGTAATTTAATTTAATAAATCTGTACGAGAATGGATCCAATGCATGGAATTATTAGTCTTGCCCGGCATCTTTCATTTCTATGTTTTGGCATGTGGCGCTTTGGATTCAAAAAATACTTTAGAGTTAGATCAATGATTTTGGTTGGGTGAAAAAGATTTGTTAAAAGTTATTTAGTTTTGAATTTGTTACACTTGAAGTTAAAACAAAATATATATATATATATATGATTAATTATTATAAAAGAAGCAATGTACTTTCATAACTCGATTTAATTTCTTTTAGAAATAATCCCAACTAGTCGGAGACAATAATTAATTATTAAAAGTAACTTGTGACTTCGAATTTAAAACGAATGACATCATAAATATATATAAATAAGAAAAATATGATCATATTAAAAAAAAGTAATCTATAATTTATATCCATAAAATTTATACAATAATAACATTTGTAAATCCATAATTTCATTGTTCTAAACAAAAAATAAAAAACTAAAGATCTTTAAACTTAAGCCACAAGCTAGCCAAATAATGGCTTGACAAAACTGTTTACAGGTAACGAAGCAAAGATGTAATCCAAATTGAAAATGGCACAGGATTTCCTTTGGAAAATGGTACCTACAATTTTACAAAGACAAGGACCTGTAAAGCACTACAAACTGGAAAATGAAGGTGAATAAGGGTAAAATAAAATAAAATAAACAAGCTTACTTTCGATGGAAAACTATACACCGCGCCGAAACTCTAATTGCTTAGTGTTCTCTAGTAAAATCTGCCAACCAATGGTAAAACCACATTAGATGCTAAGAAAAAATATAACTGTGTTTTAATCCTTATCACAGTACGTAATCACAAGAGTAAATGTTCTTACTTCTCTAATGTAGTTTGCAACTGCTTTGCAGCCTTCGATTGCAAGTTGCATAACATTGTCCAAAATGTCAATTGGTAGTTTAGAATCCATCTACAATGAAGTAACCATAATAAAATGAACATTAGCTATGGGAAAATGCTAGACATAGTTGTAATCAAGAAAAGAAAGCAAACCATTGTGCCCTCAAGAAAAATGTAAACAGTTATCTATATTTATTAGATTATTCCAGGTTTCATTCTCAATATGCCTTAATGATAACCATTCCGTATACTAAAAAGACAAAAAAAAGCTTCAGAATCAAAAACATCAGCCTAAATTGGGAGTATTCAAAAATGCGGCAAATAACAAAAAATACAGAAAATGTTAATTTGGCATCACAAAGTGGTAAGAAGAAGAATTAACTATGAATCACCTAGTTGAAATATAAAACTACAGTTCATCAAGCTTCATAAATGCTATTGATATTTGATACTAATCCTAAGGACTGGTTCAACATGCACCAGGAGCATTGATGGAAGGAAAAGGCCGTACCAAAGACAATAATGTGATTCAAATGCTGTATGGTAACTTGGGAAGGAAAGAAAGTAGAAGGAAAATAGTCAAACAAAGGCATAAACTTGAAATATAAAGCTAAGGACAATGAAGGATGGAATTGAAGGTTACAAAGCTGAATCCAACTTAAGTTTACCAATTAGAGAAATGATAGATCTCGAGGCTTCTACATTAGAGGCTAATATATAGTACAAGCAGATTAGCAACTATCCAAATTGTACAAGATAAAGAACTCCAGAATCCAGTAGTTTAAAAATGGACATTTTTTGTTTGATACAAAAGAAACTGGGGGAAGATAAAATGTAAAGAACCTGGAAAAGTGTCACTTTATCCAATTTCGGCAGAATTCCAAGAGTTACATCAGGACCTCCAGCACTGTCTTCTACATAATTCAAGTCTGTCCATTTCGCATGGCAACTTTCAATAAAATTGCAGACACTTGCCCACATTACCCCTACCATTGGCATTTGCCAGTTACATAAAACAACAGAAATTTACCAAGAAGAGGAGTGCTATTAAGATACCCAGCACTACAAGAAGTAACAAGATCACGCATAGGGATCCCGGCATCTGCAAGGGCCAACGTTGCAGCATTTATACAAGCAGATCTAGTTCCTGCACCAGACATGTCAAGAACAAAATTTAATCAATCCCTAATTGTGAAAAGATAGCATGAAATTATAAGAAATGTATCAGTATTGTTCACATAAGTAACAGGAGACAAACCTTTTGAATTAGTACAAGAGAATGAAAATAATATGACTGAGACAATAATTTCCATTTTGGGATTTAGTATTACCTCCATCTGCTTGGAGAACTTGGACATATATATCTATCTGCAGTGCGAATAACCACGTCATTAGAAACAAAAATAAACAAGCCATAATGATGCACCAAAGTTACAAACACATTTTTGGACAAAACCTGGGAACGAGGCATCAAATGAGTCATTATACATGCTTCCATTGTTTGTCGGATAACTAGAGAAATCTCAGTGGATCTCCTGTACCATGAGAAAACTTTTATCAAATTAAGAACCATGGTTCTATATTCTTGAGCAAGCAATCCTTTTGGAGACAACAAAAAAAGTCATCAATCTAGGTTAAGACAACTTTGCACTCAGATATGTATAGATGGCTAAACCATTGAAAATCAAAATACTAAGATATTTGGTCCACGTCGATTGTAAATGATGAAGGTTGAAACATAAAAATATAAAGTCAAGAATAACAGTATCCAAAAAGCATAAATCATACATGAAATGGCAAAGATTATAGTCACTTTCAATACTGATGGACATATGCTGGTTGGTGAGCATGGTATAGACATGCTTGAAAATCAAAATGCTAAGATATTTGCTCCACTTCGATTGTAAATGATGAAGGCCAAAACATAAAAATATAAAACAAGTCAAGGACAACAGTATCCAAAAGCATGAATCATACATGAAACAGCAATGAAAATAGTCACTTTCAATGCTAATAGACATATAGTTGGTTGGTGAGCCTGGTATAGACATGCTTGATACAATTTCTGCCACAATAAGAGCTTTCTTTGAATCAACATGCAGACACCGAATTTACTCAATTAAAAAATTCCTTTTATTTATTCTTCAATTTATAAACGAACATCCAGGAAAAGAAAACTGGAAGGGGCACAATTCCTGAATTCAAGTTTCCAAGTCTTTCATGGACACCAATGATATATAACCTTATTTCTTCAACAAGATGATAAAATGTTGTTATTATAACTGCTTCAAACGAGTTTCTGTCTCTCATCAATGTCAGTCCATCACTATTATTTTGATACATATGCATTTACAAAGTATTTGCATGAATTGTAGTTAAAAAATGATCTTACAACATAAACTTGGAAATAAGATCTATATTTCAGACTAAGAAAGGTTCCTTTTACTTGGAATATGATCCTCTAAAGTATTTGTGTAACTTTCTTATGAAATTTCAAATTTGGAGAGAGGGAAATAAGGGTATAGACTCCATACAGTAGCCTATTCTCTATGTTCATTTCCTGTCTCTCTCCTACTTCACCTTGTCAAATACTCCGTGATATCCTAATTGCTTTTACTTATATTAAATTCATGCAAAAGGTCTATAAAGATAAAATGGATAAGGAAAACCTGTCGCCCTTTGGTTTCCTTTTGCGATCTCCAGTGCTAAAATTGGCCATGCTGTATTCGCACCGAATCTACAGACATCCAATGAACATACACAGTGATAGACTACAACGAGAGACACATGTAAAACTTTCCAAGAATCAGTAATAAGAACAATTACCAAAGCTTGGTCACCAATTAGTTGGCTCTTATTTTGAACCTGAAGGGCAGAAAATTAACTTTAAATAAACAGAAGACTTGTATCTAAATCTGAAACTTTCTGAGGACAAAAAAAATCATACTAAAAAAAGTACCTCCCTAGGGCCATAAACCGCGGCAACCACTTTGGTATTGCCCATCTCAAAAACAGCAGAACTGAAAATCAAGACAGAAGAGAAGCCCCTCAGTCAAATGCTCAGAATAAAATCACAACTTGCAATACGAAAAACCAGGGAATTTGAAAATTAAAACAGTTAAAAACGAATTGAGAAAATAAATAAATAAATCAATAGAGCCCAAGAAAGGAAACTCCTCATTTTGTACCCATCAGCTTTGGCTACAGCACCAATCTCTGCTCGAATTTGTCGCATCTGAGAGTGGAAGGAGACAAGAATATAAAAGGATAATAGTCAGAATAGAAAAAAACAAAACAAAACAAAAAACTAACGCATTTGATCAATAAGTTGATAGAGAAAGAGAGAGAATAAGGTTTAAAAGAGAGTGAATAAGGACCTCCATGGGTCGACGACCATCTAAGCGAAGTCCTTCGGGGCTGACGTACTCCATCTCCGGCAGCAGCTATCACAGGGAAACTTCGAGTGTTAGAGGGAACCAAAGGGACAGAGAAGACTGAAGGGGGTTCACTAAGCTGTAAACACAATCTAATGACCGACGTTGTTTAGAATCTTAATTGAATCAGTTATCAATTTTATATAATAAATTAAGATACAAATCTGAAAATTTCAAAAAATCAGGGGAAAAACAACAGAAATAGATGCTTTTAATAACCAAGATAGAAAAGAAACAACCCAATAAATTATGACAATCCCTAGTGTTATAACAAAAATAAAATAATCTAGGTTCCTACTTAAAATGTAAAAATAAAAAGAATTATTATACATGTATTGGTGATAGTCTAGGACTTCTTCGAACTTAAAGATGATGGTATTGCTAAGGTCAACCATATAAAGAATTATCATCTTTAAGTTCAAAAATTTACTTTGAAAGGTGAAATACTTGTATCATACTATCATCTACCTATGACATTTAAAAAAGAAAAAAAATCTTACACAACTCTAATCAAAAAAAAAAAATTCTCAAACAATTGGTCTATACAAGATAACTCCATACATCTTAGTTTCTAAGGAATTCCTTTCTACCATTTTGGTAGAATGAAGACAACTTTTCTCCTACCCATTGCCATAACAATGTCTACCATGGTGATTACAATTACAAACCATTATTCAAGGCATCCAAAGTAACCAAGATTGAAATACATACACAGTAGAAAAGTACCAAAACAGAAATCCACAAGAAACTTAGCATAAGAAATTTGCAGAGTACATACAAGAAAATTGCAGCAGAGTCACCGAAACAATACAGAGCACAGGAAACGTGAGAGAAATAGGGGAATAAGAATGGGAAGAATACCTTAGCAGAGCTTCGAGTCTTTGACGGCAGAAAAAATCAACGACGCGGCGAGCTTTAGCAGAAGACGTTGACGGCGCGGCGACTAGTGGCAGCAGCTGTGGGGGGCTAGGGCTGATGAAGTGAAAGTGTCAAAGTGATGAAGCCGAGCTTCATTTTTCATTTTAACTTTGGCCAAAGTCCTATTTTGGTCCCTCATTTATGCTCAGTGTTTCAAATTGGTCCCTCAGTTATTTTTCGTTTCATATTGGTCCTTCAGTTATGCTTAGTGTTCCAAATTGGCCCCTCAGTTATTTTTCGTTCTATATTGGTCCTTCAGTTATGCTTAGTGTTTCAAATTGGTCCCTCAATTTTCTAAAATTTGACACAGTTGGTCCTCAAACGTTTTCCATCCATTTTTTCGTTAATAAAAAAAGACAAAAATTGATTTTTAACTCCTAAAAGTTTAAATTTTTTCATTAAGGACCTTTCTCTCTATAATAGAACCAAAATGTAAGAAAGAAGAAATAATTGGGGGATTTAAGTTAATTTCACACAAAAAAGAATTATTTTTTTCTCTCTCTCTCTCTCCCTCTTTCTCTCTCGTCTCTCTCTCTTCCTTTGTTGTGAAGGTCATACCCATACATGGCGCTCACTTCGTCATTCATCTTCAACCTCGCGACTTCGCCGACGGCAGCGTATATGACATCCCAGGCGTTGTTCTTAGCGAAAATTGGCATCGTGGCTGTGACGAAACTTGGGAAGGTCCATTGGGGCTTCCATCGTAGAGCCTGCGCTTTGGCACGACCAATTCTCGATTCCGAAGCGTGGGCTGTACGATGGAAGCCCAAATGGACCTTCCCAAGTTTCGTCACAGCCGACGACGCCATTTTCCGTTAAGAACGATGCCTGGGATGTCATATACGCCGCCGCCGACCAAGTCGCAAGATTGAAGATGAATGACAAAGTGAGCGGCATGTATGAGTTTGACCTTCACAACAAAGGAAGAGAGAGAGAGAGAGCGAGAGAGAGAGAGAGAGAGAGAGAGAGAGAGAGAGAGAGAGAGAGAGAGAGAGAGAGAGAGAGAGAGAGAGAGAGA
>QANZ01045273.1:1886-25911 GCA_003254925.1 Chamaecrista fasciculata | reverse complement strand
AATAATCTCATAGGTATAATCTGCTATGTAATGGTCCAATTTTAATGATTTAATTATACCAATGAATCCAATTTTAAATATTATAAAATTGATAGATAGTTTATATTTTGTATAAAATATATAATTAATTATTAATATAATTTTAATATGCAATAAAAAAAATGATTGACAACATAGTTAACAATAATATATAAATATGATAATTAATTTTTTATCATTTTATTATTATGTTTTATAAAAAATATATTTTATGATTAATAATAAATTAAAATATTTTTAAATAAATAAAGAAATTTGTTTAAATAAAAAATACTAACAGGCAGCAGTTTTTACCGTTGCAAAGAATAAAATTTTTAAAAAAAGTAAACAGCAACACATTAAAAGTGTTGCAAACAGAAAAAAAAAATAAAACTGTGCTCTGCAGCACGTTGATCGAAGTGCCACGTGGCACTTTCTCATTGGTCCATGTGTATTGGGATACTAGTACCATATAAGAGTGTCCCATATATCTAAATAGTTTATTTTTTATCTCAAAAATTTAAATATTTTATTTTTTTATATTATTTAAATAAAAAAACCTAAAATTAGTGCTTTTACCTTTTATTATTGGCTAAAGTACAAATTTGATCTAATATTTTTTCCTTAATTCCGATTAGTCCAGGATTAGACCCCATCAATTTTCACTGATAAATCCCATCCAAATGTTATCTTGGTTGAACCAAACAACATTAAGTTAAGATATTAAAAGTAAGGGCATGTATCATAAATCTAGCTTTATTTCATTTTATTTGTAAAGACAAAAATATTGTTGGTATCCTTAATGTATGGGATTATCTTCAGTTATACCTCCAACACTTTTATTGGTCAATTATATTTTCGATGGTTCACATTTGAATCAAATATTCCCCAATCTGACATTTTTTTTTTTATTTTAAGGTCCTTAAGTTTCCATTATTTAAAAATTCTCCATTCTTTTAAGATTTTTATTTTACACGAGTCCTTAACTAATTACAGAACAATGTATAATGTTTGTCATCTTTAACGAACTAGTCTCTGCAATTGAGAAACCCGAAAAATCTCTCCCCTCAGTTTTTCACAGTTCCGGCAACCACACACAAACTCGTCAGTGAGCCTCGAATACAAAGAAATCAAGCAGAATTACCAATAACTCTAGTTCTCGGCGTTAACACACAATCTTTGATGGTGGTGCTATTGTGGTCGTCGAAATTGAAAAGTAAAGTAACTTCAAATCCCTTTTGGAGAGAGAGATAAAATAGAGAAGATGGGTGAGAGAGGCGATTGTAAGGGAAGGAAAAGTGATGAGAACGACGTAATTTGTGGGAGACTAGGAAGCTGAGGATGACGACGAGAAGGACCATGTCGACAAAAACAAGGACAGAGTGGACGACGATGATCAAGTGTGATGGTGATGTTTTAGGGTAAGAGAATGAGGGTTATTAATAACTTCTAAGGACCTATTTGTTAAAGATGACAAACATTTTTGACTATTCTGTAGTTAATTAAGGGTTGGGGTATAATTGACTCAAATGTGAAACGTCAAGGGTACAATTGACCAAAAATATTTATGGTATAACTGAAAATAACCTCATACGTTGGGGGTACCAACATAATTTTTGCCTATTTGTAAATAATAGGGGAGAGCAAAAATGATTCCATCCAATTCCAATCGATCCAAACCAATCCAAACTGAAAAAAACCAATTAAAACCAACTAAAAATTCGGTTTGTTCGGATGGAAAAACAGAGAATCAATTTAGTTTGGTTCGATAAAAAATGATGAATTTTTAGCAATTCAATACTTAATGGTATAGATTCATGATGAATTTTTAGTACTATAAAAAAATTGATGAATTTTTAGTAATTTATTATGCATTATTGAAATTTTCATTTTTTGAATTATTTTTTTTTAATTCAAAGGAACTAGCAACAAATTAAAGGTATAGATATNTTCAAAGGAAATAGCAACAAATTAAAGGCATGGATATTAAAAATAATTTTTATTTATTTTAATTTTTATATTATTATAATTTTATATGAAATTAAATATTAATTAAATATATTTGCTGAAAACTATTACTTAAGTATTAATTGAAATTTAATTTTTTATATAATTTAACTTTAACTCTTTTAAATTTAACATACATAACGGGCACGCAAAGCCTCTAGTATTATATATGCGTTTGGCAGTAATTTTTAATCTTATTATCTTCCCTTTGTGACATAATAATAATAAATAATATATGAATTATGAATGCTATTTAATTGTGAAAAAAGAATAAGTTGTGATTATGTAGTATAGTATTCAAGTAATATATTATATATATACGTTTGAAAGTAATTTTTGTATGAAAGTTAAACGATATATTATTCAATATAATTTTTTTTGATATTATTGTCTCTCCTTTGTGATATAGTTATCAACGTATATATAATTAGTATGAAATTATAATTTTTGACATCTCAAATTTTTTAAAAATATATATAAAAAATCGACCAACCGAACCAAATTCGGTTGTCCAAATTTTCTGGATGAATTGGATAGCTATTTAGATTTTAATTATTCTTCCAGAACCCACTAGATATGTCAAAAATAAGAGGATAGGATGTATATTTGGTCCAAAATGAGATATATGAATTTTTAAAGGTGTATTTCCATGATTCGAGATCCACTTCGGAATATTATATCAAGATAAGATAAAGCGATGAATTTACGAGTTATAATTTAGATAAGATTGATAATTAATATTCGTGGCAAATTTGAAATTTAAAAGTGAATATTACTGACTGAAAGAATAATACAAAATGCGTTTTATAAAATAGGACATTTAAACTGCCTAGCGATTTCATCGACTCATTTTCGTCAAAAAATATCGTTCGCTTGCTTAAATTTGACATTTCTTCTTTTTTATTTACCAATATAAGTCATGTTAGTTGCACGCGTCATTTATTGTATAACAAAAGAAATATATATTTCACTATCTAATTTTTATGAACTAGTTTGAATTTGGGTAGGGGCTATAAATTTTACAATTTTATGTAAGTTATTGTGTAAGCAATTATGCTTTCTATCTTGAAACCCTAAACCCTAAAACCCGGCCCTAAACCCTTAACCCTTAGAGTGAATTGCACTTTTATTCTTTTATTTGGGATTGTTTTGCAATTTTACCATTTTGCCCATTTTAAGTCGGTAAAAAAAACTAAGGAAATAAGAAAAAATGGTCATTTCAAGCAAGCAAACGACTTTTTTTGACGAAACGGAGGCGGCCAAACCCCTACGATGTTTGGGGTGTACTCGTCTCGAAAAGTTACTCGAAATTCATCTGAAATATTTTTTATAATTTTGATACAATAGGAATAGCATCATATATAATTATAAGCCGTAATTGTCTTACAATTGATTACCACACTTTCAGAATTTAAACTAAAGAGAACATCTTAAAATCTTATTTTGTTATTGTTTCAATAGTGGCTTCTACTACGTGTATATTATACTTTATTTCCAGCAATAAATTGAATAATTAATCAGCAATTTTTTTTTTGGCCATCAATTTGTTATTTTAGAGCTAATTATATATTACGTTTGTGTCTTTTATTCTCATTGGAATCTTCAAAACGATATTCTAATTAAGGCTAAATTTTTAAAATTGTGTTCTTCAGTTGTATTGAAAATGATATATGTTTATTTATTTTTGCCTTAAAAATGAGATTTTATAAATGAGATAAGATTGGAAGTTAAAATTCGTGACAAATTTGAAATTTTAAAATGTATATTACTGATAGATAGAATAATACAAAATATGTTTTACAAAATAGAACATTTAGAAGAGCTGAAACAGAAAATTACACACCAAACATTAACGGTCAAAATGAAAATATTAACAGCTAAGCTGAGCATCCCATTCTACTCGACACGGGTCTTTGGCCTCTCACACTACCCAAGCCCGTATCATAGCACCGCACTCGAGTGCCGATCTCATGTCGGCTACACCCTACGACACCTATAATTTTATTTTTGAGGGACTAAATTGAGAATCATACCATATTGTTGGGACCAAATCGTGAGTTCACTTTACAAGGAATTTAAGGTTAACAACTAGATAATCCTCACAATACACGTTGTCTGCCGGTAAAACCTTCATAAACTCATCCACCATTCTATATCTCTTTTTGGCTTTTAGTTACGACTAAGTGGCCGAGAGTTTAATCCTTGTCACACTCTAATTTCTGGATCAAAATCTAATTTCGCATGAAATCTTTGAGGTAATAAGGTGGGCATGTGATATATTTTTTTTTTCAAAATGACATGCTTTAAGCTAGACAAATAACTTATTCATGGACCTTAATGCAATCAAACAAATTTTTTGCATAAATTTTAAAAAAAAAAACAAAAATATTCAACGTGAGGCAGCAGCCGTGTTGCTGCCATTTAAACGTGAGGCCGCAATGCCGTTGCGGCCTCACGTTGGTTCTGTTTATTTTTTTAATTGCCTCTTCACTCGTTTAGATTTTAATTATACTTCCAGAACCAACTAGATATGTCAAAAATAAGAGGATAGGATATACATTTGGTTCAAAACGAGATATATGAATTTTTAATGGTGTATTTCCATGATTCGAGATCCACTTCGGAATATTATATCAAGATAAGAAAAAGAGTTAAATTTACGAGTTATCATTTAGATAAGATTGATAATTAAAATTCGTGACAAATTTGAAATTTAAAAGTGAATATTACTGACTGAAAGAATAATACAAAATGCGTTTTATAACATAGGACGTTTAAACTCCCTAGCGATTTCACCGACTCATTTTCGTCAAAAAATGTCGTTTCTGCTTGCTTAAATTTGACATTTCTTCTTTTTTATTTACTAATATAAATCACGTTAGTTGCACGCGTCATTTATCGTATAACAAAAGAAATATATATTTCACTGTCTAATTTTTATGAACTAGTTTGAATTTGGGTAGGGACTATAAATTTTACAATTTTATGTAAGTTATTGTGTAAGCAATTATGTTTTCTATCTTCAAACCCTAAACCCTTGGAGTGAATTGCACTTTTATTCTTTTATTTGGGACTGTTTTGCAATTTTACCATTTTGCCCATTTTAAGTAGGTAAAAAAAATAAGGAAATAAGAAAAAATGGTCATTTTAAGCAAGCAAACGACTATTTTTTTACGAAACGGAGGCGGCCAAACCTTTACGGAATTTGGGGTGTACTCCTCTCGAAAAGTTACCCGAAATTCATCTGAAATATTTTTTATAGTGTTGATACAATAGGAATAGCATCATATATAATTATAAGCCGTAATTGTCTTACAATTGATTACCACACTTTCAGAATTTAAACTAAAGAGAACATCTTAAAAAATTTATTTCGTTATTGTTTCAATAGCGGCTTCTACTACGTGTATATTATACTTTATTTCCTGCAATAAATTGAATAATTGATCATCAATTTTTTTTGGCCATCCAATTTGTTATTTTTGGGCTAATTATATATACGTTTGTGTCTTTTATAAATGAGATAAGATTGACAGTTAAAATTCGTGACAAATTTGAAATTTTAAAATGTATATTACTGATTGAAAGAATAATACATAATATGTTTTACAAAATAGGACATTTACAAGAGGTGAAACAGAAAATTACATACCAAACGTTAACGGTCAAAACGAAAATATTAACAGCTAAGCCGAGCATCCTATTCTACTCGACGTGGGTCTTTGGCCTCTCACACTACCCAAGCCCGTATCATAGCACCGCCCTCGAGTGCCAATCTCGTGTCGGCCACACCCTACGACACTTATAATTTTATTTTTGAGGGACTAAATTGAGAATCATACCATATTATTGGGACCGAATCGTGAGTTTACTTTACAAGGAATTGAAGGTTAACAACTAGATAATCCTCACAATACACGTTGTCTGCGGTAAAACTCTCATAAACTCATCAACCATTTTATATCTTTTTTTGGCTTTTAGTTACGATTAAGTGGCCGAGAGTTTAATCCTTGTCACACTCCAATTTCTAGATTAAAATCTAATTTCGCATGAAATACTTGAGGTAATAAGTGTTGGGAAATCCTCAGGGAAACACGCAGCGGAAGAAACGTAAATTAAAAAAAAAACTTGNATGAGAACGACGTAATTTGTGGGAGACTAGGAAGCTGAGGATGACGACGAGAAGGACCATGTCGACAAAAACAAGGACAGAGTGGACGACGATGATCAAGTGTGATGGTGATGTTTTAGGGTAAGAGAATGAGGGTTATTAATAACTTCTAAGGACCTATTTGTTAAAGATGACAAACATTTTTGACTATTCTGTAGTTAATTAAGGGTTGGGGTATAATTGACTCAAATGTGAAACGTCAAGGGTACAATTGACCAAAAATATTTATGGTATAACTGAAAATAACCTCATACGTTGGGGGTACCAACATAATTTTTGCCTATTTGTAAATAATAGGGGAGAGCAAAAATGATTCCATCCAATTCCAATCGATCCAAACCAATCCAAACTGAAAAAAACCAATTAAAACCAACTAAAAATTCGGTTTGTTCGGATGGAAAAACAGAGAATCAATTTAGTTTGGTTCGATAAAAAATGATGAATTTTTAGCAATTCAATACTTAATGGTATAGATTCATGATGAATTTTTAGTACTATAAAAAAATTGATGAATTTTTAGTAATTTATTATGCATTATTGAAATTTTCATTTTTTGAATTATTTTTTTTTAATTCAAAGGAACTAGCAACAAATTAAAGGTATAGATATTAAAAATAACTTTTTAATTATTTTAATTTTTATATTACTATAATTTTATATAAATTAAATATTAATTAAATATATTTGCTGAAAACTATTACTTAAATATTAATTGAAATTTAATTTTTTATATAGTTTAACTTTAACTCTTTTAAATTTAACATACATATTTGGTCATGCAAAACCTCTAGTATTTTATATGTGTTTGACAGTAATTTTTAATCTTACTATCTCCTTTTTGTGATATAATAATAATAAATAATATATGAATTATGAATTATGAATGTTATTTGATTTTGAAAAATGAATAAGTTGTGATTATATAGTATAGTATTCAAGTAATATATTATATATACGTTTGAAAGTAATTTTTGTATGAAAGTTAAATGATATATTATTCAATATATTTTTTTTATATTGTTGTCTTTCCTTTGTGATATAATTATCAACAAATATATAATTAGTATGAAATTATAATTTTTGACATCTCAATTTTTTTAAAATATATATATATAAAAAATTGACCAATCGAACCAAACCAAATCGATTAGGTTGTCCAAAATTTTCTGAATGAATTGGATAGCTATTTTGGTCATCCAATTGCGTTGGTTCGATTAAAAAAAATAGGCAAATTAAACTGAACTGAACCAATGCTTACCCCCAGTAAATAATATTGAGACATCTCAATGCTCACCCCTAATAAATAATATTGAGACATCTCAGACCAAAAATAATAGTATTGAGATATCAAACTATTTAAATAAATATGTAGTTATTTTTGTACCGAAAAAAAAAATGTAGTTATTATGATAGATAAAAATATTAGTATTATGGATGTACACGAGCTTAGCCAAGCCAAATTTCAACTAGATTTGGGACATGACTTTTTTTTTTTTTTTGTTAAAAAAGAACAGTTACAAAGGATAGAGATACAAACCGTCGACGCTAACAATTATAGCAGGAAGCACCACTCCAGACATCACTCACAAAGTCATTACCTTCACAATAGGACCAAGAAACACTACATTGTCCCATGAGTCCTATTATGTCGTCCCTTACCAGCCTTTCCTCAGCAGAACCCACCCCATTACCTAAAATATTAACAACCAATTTCGAAGGGATACCTACACAAAGATCAGGGATTAGATTTAAAAAGTCAATAAAAAGATCTCTAATAAAAATCAACAAAGCCAGAGATTTGGAAGTGTGCGCCTTCAAACATCTCCCAATCCATCTGAAAGCCACTCCCTGCCTAAACCAAACAGCAGCAAGCCAAACCTTATCTATGCTTCTGCGGTAACCGAGTGTCAGACACTCTGAGATTCTGCTAAGAAGCTAATCCGGCCTTAGTGCAATCAAATTATTTTGAATTCCCTTTCTACTTTGCACATGATTGTTAATAGAAAGAGCCGAAATGTAGTTATTCACAGCGGCTTTTGATTTTCTGAACAGTATCCATCGGATTAGGCTTCAGACCCTTCCAAATGGCCTCATTCCTGGATTGCCAAATAACATTTAAGGTGATAAAAACCCAAACCCGTAAGGTCCTATCTTCCTCACCACCTTTTAGATAAGATAGACATTGGATTCTAAGCCACTCCACAATGTCATTCTCAGCAATACAATCCATTCTCATAGAGGGAGGAACCCCAAACCAGACAGCCTTGGCAAAAATACAAGATCTAAAAATATGGTCAATGGATTCCTCAGGGTGGTCACAGAAAGGGCAAGGGAACTAACCCAGCACATGATGATTTTTTAGGACTTCTCCACAAGGAATGGCCAAGTTGAGGAACTTCCATATGAACATAAGAACTCGCATGGGAGCTTTAACCTTCCAGAAAGGCCTCCAAGGAAAACTCTGAATATTCCTAGCACTTCCATACGTGTCATGAGCAAGTAAATTGTAGCCATCAGCAACAGTGTATACACCACTACTTGCTTTCGACCACACCAACCTGTCATCTTTAATAGCAGTCGGAATGAATGTAGAGACAATAGAACGAGCTTCATCTATATCATAAAAGATTTAAAACTTTAGACCTATCCCAAGCATCTCCGCTTTCATTAAACAAATCAGCCACACAAAACATGCCTCTTTCAACATTTGCAGGGCGAATCCAAAATTTGCTAGCAGTGTCAATAGTACGTCCATTGCCCACTTGCCACCTAAAGTGGGACATGACTTAGTGAAGATCGAATCATGTCGAACTGGATCACTAGATTTGATTGGATCAAATTGAGATATATTTATCTTATAAAAATTATTATAAAATTAATTTTGAATCATTTATGGATATAGATTGAATTTTATTTTGTAAAATATATTTTGTTGTTATGTTTTTAAATCACAAAAATTACATGATTTTTTTATATATATAGTTCAACATGATTAAGACTTTTAAAAAAATATTTATAACAAATATATTAAAAAACATTATGTTTAAATTCTAACTAATGTTATGAAAATCGAATTAGACGGTTGGACTGATTTAATTGAGACTTAAGATTGCAGGAAACTTAGTTTAGACTGTTAAACCTTTTTAAACTAGTCAAAACTATTTTAGTTCAGGTTAAATCGTGACTCGGTGTCATTTTTTATATTTTTATTGAAAAAATATACATTTTTGTTTTACTTTTTCAGTTGATTTTATGGTCAAATCCAAAAAAATAACCTTAAACCCAATATAAAATACTACAATTCTATTAAAACATAGAAAAAAACTCATTTTCTGTTCACTTTTATTAACCTAATCATAACTATTCATGTCGTGAGACTTTTGTATATTTTATTTGTATAGAACAATTTAATTATAAATTTACAAGTATCTGTTATTGTTATATAAATTTTATGATAATTATGATTATATTTTATTAATTATAAATTAATTTTATTTAAAATGATTATATATTTTTTATTTATATACTTATAATATCATTTACTTCAATCAATTAGACCAATTAACTCGTGAGCCATAAATCAATTTGGGTCTCCCTGCAGTTATAATATATTGATTTTTTTTTGGCCAAAATATATCATTGATTCTAACAGTAGTGTTCCGTGGCACCAAAAAAAAAAGCCTCTAGTACTTCATTCAAAAGAAAAAAAAAAAACTTCTCCTTTAATAAGACAAAACATTATTTATTGCGACCCATAAATATTTAATGCATCATTCTCTCTTAAATGCCCATAAATATATACATTTAAGACCCTATTTAATATAGCAACCCATCTTCTTGTTAAATAAGAAAAATCCCAGTTCTTTTAGGTTAGATATCTCAGTCATTTCATTCACTCTGAAATTGCTTAGAATTACAAGAGATAAATGGGTGCTTTTTCTCAATTATGGGTTCTTCTGTCTCTTTTGTTTCTGTTCTCTGTGGTAGGTATGTGCAATTTAGTAAATCTCTTTCTAATTAATGATTTCTATTCTATAATGTTTTCGATCCTCCATTAATCACATCACATGACATACAATTATTGGCTTCTATCAATTTCTTTTTTTCATTTTCTGAATGTTTCTCATTCTAAAATATCATTTATCTGTCCATTAATTTGGTATTTCCGCAATTCTCTAAATTTAATTGTTAATTATGTGTTTGCTATTTTTTTTTTGTGAATATTTAAATTAAGGCCAAAGTATCTTTGGTGCCCTTAAATTATAAAGTAAGTCTTGGCTATATCCTTAATTTTTTTTTGTTAATTATACTTCTAAAGTTTCATATTTATCTCAATTATACATTAAGCTTAACATCATCTAAATAGTTAACTAAAAATATTGATGTCATGCTGACATCAACATTTTTTGGAATAAAATTGATAAAAAATATTAAAAATTTAAAATACAATTGACAAATATGTAAAAATTTTGAGATATAATTGATAACAAAATAAAGAAGAAAAAAATGTTATTCGTCGTATCATCATTTTTTTGTTAATGATTTAGACAATATTAGATATTGGAGTACAATTTAGACAAAAATAAAATTTAAAAGGTAAAATTGACAATAAAAAAATAAAAAATATAACTAAGACTTATGCTATAGTTTAGAAGTATCAATGACACTTTAGCCATCAAAATAATTTTAAAAAAATTAATCATTGCATGAATTTTTTTTTGGCCAAAAAAAATTTGCGTGACACATTTTTTTTTTCAGTGGAAACAAATATTATTAACAAGAGAGGGTAATTGGTCATAAATGTTTAGCTAACTGCCAAATTCAGGATATTTTTTAAAGTTTAAATAATGTATTGATCGTTATAGTTTAATTTAATTTTTAATTAAGTCTAAGTAATTCTTATTTAAAGTTATTTTTGTGAGCAAGGGGATTTGCAAATTGGTCCGACTTGTAATTCACTTCAGACTCTGTACCTCCTCACTTAAAAATTAGTATGAGTTTCACCCAAAAAGAAAATTAGTATGATCGAGAAACAAAAGTAATTAAGAATTTAATCAACAATTCTTTAAATATATCTTTTTGAAAAATCTATCATCTTTCAAATTAATGCCAACAAAAAACTTATAAATTTCTTTATAAAAGATTTGCATCTTTAGTAAATTAGTAATGTAAAATTTTATACTTTTTTATACGTATTTGAGTATACCTGTTTCATATTTCATTTGATCTAAGATCATTAATTAATGGTCAAAGGGTCATTTTAATCCTAAATGTATGTCCTAAAGTTTATTTTGGTCCATTATGTTCCAAAATGTTCAAATTGGTCCTAAATGTTGATAAATTATTTCATTTTGGTCCTAAATGTTGGTAAAATGTTACATTTTGGTTTCAAATTATTGAATTTGGTTATATTTCTCTCGTTTCTTATTTCAAGTTCAAAGGACTAGTTAAGAGGAATCCGTAACTCTGAATTCATCGCATTCGAATTTGAAATAAGAGAGATATGATCAACTTTGCTTGTTTGACCATGAAACAAGCAATATACTTTTAGGACCAATTTGACCTCGTTTGTTGATGGTCCCAACTAGATAGAGAAAGTACTTTTTGAAAACAATACGCAGCTCTAAACTCGTTACGTTTGAACTTGAAACCATAGTATTAAAAACCGGACCGGGCGGTCCGACCGGTGAACCGGAGCCCAAGCTGATCCGGAGAAATAAAAATACCGGATTGCAGTTGAACCGGTGACTCACCGGTTCAACCGGTGAACCGGTTTGACCCGCCAAAGTTTGCAAAATTACATATTGACCCCAAAAAATTTTCAAAAAATTACAAAGTAGTCCCTGGATACATATTATAGATGGACTAAAATGAAAACTTTAAAAAAAATTTGGGGTCAATATGTAATTTTTACAAAACTTGTTATGGTTAAAATTGCAAAATAGCTCCAAAGGTACTAAAGTGTTTAATATTTACTTTATATTTAAATTATTGCAATATATTAATGTGTATTTAATGAATATGTATATTTGAAAATGTATTTTTTAAGTAAACCGGCTCAACCGGTTAAACCAGTGACCCAGCGATTGAACCATTGAACCAGTGACCCGAGCCTTCCACTGATTTGATGACCGGTCCGGTTTTTTGCACTATGCTTGAAACGAGCCATGTTCAATAGCTTGGACCAAAATTAAACATTTTTGCCAACATTTAGGACCAAATTGAACATTTTGAAACATAATGGACCAAAATGAACATTAGGACCAAAATGAACCTTTAACCTTAATTAATTTCTAACGCTTTATTCCTTTCATGAATCCAAAATGATTTTCCTTTCATGATGTCAAACTGATTTTGCAGGTGTAATTCGCACGCCAGTCAATGCAGAGGTAATAATCAATAGGTTCTTTTTCTTTTTGGCTCTAAATAATTACATTAGCTTTTGTTTCAGGTTCAGCTAAATTGTGAACATCTTTCCTTTTTTTAAAAAAACATTATTCAATTATTGATAGATATTCATAATTTTAACAATGTGCATTAATTATTACTTGTATTTGCAATATATATATAGTTATCTTGGTGCACAGCTAAGCCTTCAACATCAGAGGAAGAGTTACAAGCAAACGTAGAGTATGCATGCTCACATGGTGTGGATTGTACACCAATTAAAGAAGGAGGATCATGTTTCTATCCAAACACAAAGGCCCAACATGCTTCATTTGTCATGAACTCCTACTATCACAATCAAGGAACACAAACTCATGCTTGTTATTTTAAGAATTCTGGCCTTATAGATATCACTGATCCAAGTAACTCATTTCATCTCTCTCTCTCTAAAATATTAATAATTTTTCTAGCTTACAACTTTAGAATTATGTTAATGTAATATTGGTGAATCATACTGATGGGTTTTTTCCATTTTGTAGGTTATGGTAACTGCAAATATCAAAGAGGTAAATATACCAAAAAACTAGATTACCAAATACCAATTAATCAATAAAGGAGGGAGAGAAAATAATTACTATTTATTGATCTTATTGGAGCAATCTTAATTTTATTTCTAAATTGAGAATTCTTCTCTAAAATGTTCTCAAAGTGTCAAATAAATAAAGAATTATAATACTCAAGTGAAGATAATTAATTATGTACCAGAGAAGAATTACTTATCCCTTCATCTTGAAATTTCTTGCAGGAGATGGTGGCCAGTTAGAGAAATCGGTAAATTTTCAAAATACTGGAGCTCTTTTAGTTCAATATGATCCGCCAAATTATTTTTCAAGGGAAATTCGATTTGCTTATTTAATTTTGATATTTTCTTTTAAATGAAATGTCTTGTTAATTTTTTATGAATTTTCAAGATAACTAATTATAATATTCTCAAGAGAAAATTAGTTATTTAGTTTCTATACTATTTACCTATATATATTTAATTTAGTCCTTACACTTTAATATTGTAAAAGATTCATTCCTATAATTTGTAAATATTTAAATTTGGTCTTTATAATAAAATAATAACTTGGTCTTTAAAAAGATTTTTAAATTGACGATGCAGTATTTGAAAGATTAAAATATACAATTTAAACATTGAAAGAGTCAAACAATATACTCATTAGTTATTAAAAGAATTAAAAATATACTCTTTAGTCCATAAAAATATATTAAAGAGTATATTATTTGGTTATTTTAAGAACAAAACTATGTATTTAAATTAAATACTACATCGTCAATTCAGTGATAAACTACTAGTTCATAGTTAACTAAACTAACAACAACATAAGTGTGGCCTAGTGATTTCTCACTTGGTCCCTTAACCAAGTGGTGGGGGTTCGAACCTCACCTTTGAGAATGAAAAGCATCATGTGGCTAGTCGTTTACCACTTAAGTGAAGGACGATTGAGGGATTTGTAACTGTTCCCGACGGTAGATACCCTTGGTTTTAAAAAAAAAAGTTAACTAAACTAACAAATAATAACATTCGTGCATGTTTGAGAAGTAATTTTTAAAGCTTTGATGTGCGTTAACCTTCCTAATACTAATATTTGATTCTTCCACATGAGCTTTAAATACAAAATATTATATATCATAGATTAAATTTATGTATTACTTAAGGACTAATTCAGGATTTTATAAAATATAAAAATAAGAAATAAATTACAAAGACATTATAATTAATTACTTTCTCTATTATTATTAATGACTATGATTGCAGCATTATTTATTTAATTAAATGGAAATATATACAGAGAAGATGGTGTGTGGCAAAACCAGGAACAGATGAAGCAATATTGCAAATAAACATAGATTATGTATGCACAAGAGTAGACTGCAAAGATATACAAGAAGGGAATGCATGCTTCACTCCAAATAATCTCTTAAGTCATGCTTCTTATGCCATGAATCTCTTCTACCACACCAAGGGTAAAGGAATTGATTGTGACTTCAAGACCACTGGCTCCGTTGTCCTCACTGATCCAAGTAAGTATATATAACTTTTAACTAAATTTATAATTTAATCTCTGGATTGCTTCTACTTTAGTACCATGTTCTTTCAAAAGTGTCATTTTGGTACCTATTCTATTCACCCTTAGCACTTTGGCACCCAAAATATTTTTCTGTTACATTTTGATAGAAAAAAAACACGTGCAGGTCATGTACAAGGTCAAAAACACGAAATCTATCATCCTAAACATAGATTTCATGATTCAGCCTTCAAAAAATACGATTCAGTATGTATTTGAAGGCAGAGGAATTTGTATTTTTTTTTTAGGCTGGATCGTGAAATCTGAGTTTAGGATGGTAAATTTCATATTTTTTACTATGCACGTAACCTACACGTGCTTTTTTCCGTGAAAAAAGCAACAGAAAAAGAGTTTTGGGTACCAATGTACTAACAACAAATAAAATAGGGTATTAAAATGCCACTTTTGAAAGAATAGGGTGTCAAAGTGGAATCGGTCCATACCTTAGGATACCAAAGTGTAATTTATCTTATTTTTTAAGTCAATTTTTTTTTTTCAATATTTTATATTTGAGTCAATTGTATTCCTAAATCAGAAGTACAATCGACAAAAAAAAAAAAATTGAAATACAACGAAAACTGATCTTATTTTTTAATGATATCAAATATTTTTGCCTATATGGTTTTATATAATGAAAGTAGGCTATATGAAAGTGTCTTAATACAACTGTAGAAATATATGTAACTGCTAGAACATATGATTGATTATAGTATTTTGCACTAATTTTGGGCTTCTTGAATTAACATAATCTCGCCAACTTAGATACAATGCTGTATGTGCACACCAATTTGCAGGTTATGGCATGTGCACTTATGTGAGCTCAAACACATGATGTCCATGCAATACATCAAAGAGTTATAATTTAATGTAAGGTAAAAGAAGAATTCCAATAAATAAATTATTTGCACCTTTAATTTGTATAGCCATATTTTCTTCTTTGCTTCTGATCTTTGTTTACTTTTATTATAAAATATTCTAATAGCCGCCTAATCCTCACAATACACGTTGTCTGTCGGTAAACCTCTCATGAACTCATTCACCATTCTATATCTTTTCTTGTCTTTTAGTTACGACCAAGAGGCCAAGAGTTTAATCCTTATCACACTTCAATTTCTGAATTAAAATTTAATTTCGCATGAAATCTTTGAGGTAATAAGGTGGGCATGTTTTATTATTTTTTTTTTTTCAAAATGACATACTTTAAGCTAGACAAATAACTTATTCATGGACCATAATAGAGTCAAACAAATTTTTTGCTTTAAATTTTTAAAAAATAAAAATACAACGTGAGGCACATCAACAATTATATTTTCGCAGCGTGCCTCACGTTGGATTTTAAATTTTTTTCTTTTTTTTTTAATTAGTTCTTCACTCATTCAGATTTTAATTATACTTGGAGAATCTACTAGATATGTTAAAAATAAGAGGATGGGATGTATATTTGGTCCAAAATGAGAGATATGAATTTTTAATGGTGTATTTCCATGATTCGAGATCAACTTCGGAATATTATATCAAGATAAGATAAAGCGATGAATTTACGAGTTATAATTGAGATAAGATTGATAATTAAAATACGTGACAAATTTGAAATTTAAAAAAGAATATTACTGTATGAAAGAATAATACAAACTGCGTTTTATAAAATAGGACGTTTGAACTGCCTAGAGATTTCAGCGACTCAGTTTTATAAGAAAATGTCGTTTGCTTACTTAATTTTGACATTTCTTCTTTTTCAATTACTAATATAAATCACGTGCGTTGCACGCTTTATTTATCGTATAACAAAAGAAATATATATTTCATTGTCCAATTTTTATGAACTAGTTTGAATTTGGGTAGGGACTATAAATTTTACAATTTTATGTAAGTTATTATGTAATGCAATTATACTTTTTATCTTCAAACCCTAAACCCTAAAACCCCTAACCCTAAATCTTAAACCCTAAACCCTCGGAGTAAATTGCACTTTTATTCTTTATTTAGGACTGTTTTGCAATTTTACCATTTTGCCCATATTTTTCAAATTACTGTTTGACCCAATAAATTTCTGCTAAATTTCATTTTAGTCCTCTTTCCCTAGTCTTAGCCAGGGACACTTTTGTAATTTTATAAAACCATTTGGGACCATTCTGTATTTTTTCTCCAAACACTTTTAATAATATTATTTATTGAAACCAAGAAGGGTAAAAAACTTCATGACTGGCCCATGGAAGTTAGGCAAAGTTAGTGCTTCATTAAAAAGTGTTGTTTAAAATATATATAAAGTATATGATGTGATCTAAAAATATAAAATTGCCCCAAATATTACTGACCAATTAACATGTTGTCATGTCTATGTTTGGAGCCCCAAAATGGAACTAGTTTCCCCATAAATAGGTAAAAAAAACTAAGGAAATAAGAGAAAAAGAAAAAATGGCTATTTTAAGCGAGCAAACGACTTTTTTTTGACGAAACGGAGGCAGCCAAACCCCTACGGAGTTTGGGGTGTACTCGTCCTGAAAAGTTACCCAAAATTATCTGAAATATTTTTATAATGTTGATACAATAGGAATAGCATCATATATAATTATAAGCCATGATTTTCTTACAACTGATTACCACACTTTCAGATTTTAAACTAAAGAGAACATCTTAAAAATTTATTTCATTATTGTTTCAATGGTGGCCTCTACTACGTGTAAATTATACTTTATTACATGCAATAAATTAAATAATTAATCAATAATTTTTTATTTTTTGTCATCCAATTTGTTATTTTTGGGCTAATTATATATTATGTTTGTGTCTTTTATTCTCAATTGAATCTTCAAAATGATCTTCTAATTAAGGCTAAATTATTAAAACCGTGTTTTTCAGTTGTATTGAAAATGATATATGTTTATTTTTTTGCCCGAAAAGATGAGATTTTATAAATGAGATAAGGTTGATAGTTAAAATTCGTGACAAATTTGAAATTTTAAAAAGTATATTACTGGTTGAAAGAATAATACAAAATTTATTTTATAAAATACGACATTTACAAGAGGTGAAACAGAAAATTACATACCAAACGTTAACGGTCAAAACTCAAATATTAACAGCTAAGCCGAGCACCCCATTCAACTCGATGTGGGACTCTGCCCTCTCACACTACTCAAGCCCTTATCATAGCATTGCCCTCAAATGCAGATGTCGTGTCGGCTACACCCTATGACACTTATAATTTTATTTTTGAGGGACTAAATTGAAAACCCTACCATATTGTAGGGACAGAATCGTGCGTTTACTTTACAAGGAATTGAAGGTTAACTCGATAATCCTCAGAATACACGTTGTCTACCGGTCAAACTCTGACAAACTCGTCCACAATTCTATATATTTTTTGTTCTTTTAGTTACGACAAAGTGGCCAAGAGTTTAATCCTTCTCACACTCCAATTTTTGGATTAAAATCTAATTTCGCATGAAATCTTTGAGGTAATAAGGCGGGCATGTGATATTTTTTTTCAAAATGACATGCTTTAAGCTAGACAAATAACTTATTCATGGGACTTAATGCAATCAAACAAAATTTTTGCATAAGATTTAAAAAAAAAATATTCAACGTGAGGTAGCATCAGGGTTGCTGCCTCACGTTAGTTTTTTTTTTTAGTTTTTTTTTTGTAATGGGCTCTTCACTCATTTAGATTTCAATTATACTTCCAGAACCAACTAGATATGTCAAAAATAAGAGGATATGATGTATATTTGGTCCAAAATGCGAGTTATGAATTTTTAATGGTGTATTTCCATGATTAGGAATCCACTTCGAAATATTATATTAGGATAAGATAAAGCAATAAATTTACGATTATAATTGAGATAAGATTGATAAGTAAAATTCCTGACAAATTTGAAATTTAAAAATGAATATTACTGATTGAAAGAATTATACAAAATGCGTTTTATAAAATTTGACATTTAAACTGCCAAGTGATTTCACCGACTCTTTTTCGTCAAAAAATGTCGTTTACTTGCTTAAATTTGACATATATCCTTTTTTATTTACTAATATAAATCACGTGCATTACATGCGTTATTTATCGTATAACAAAAGAAATATATATTTCACTGTATAATTTTTATGAACTAGTTTGAATTTGGGTAGGGACTATAAATTTGACAAAATGCGTTTTATAAAATAGAACGTTTAAACTGCATAGTGATTTGACTTACTCATTTTCGTAAAAAAATGTCGTTTGCTTGCTTAAATTTGGTTAGGGACAATAAATTTTATAATTTTATCTAAGTTATTGTGTAATGCAATTATGCTTTCTATCTTCAAACGCTAAACCCCAAACCCTTGGAGTAAATAGCACTTTTATTCTTTATTTAGGACTGTATTGCATTTTTACCATTTTGGCTGTTTTAAGTAGGTAAAAAAAACTAAGGGAATAAGAAAAAAAGAAAAAATGGCCATTTTAAGCAAGCAAACGAATTTTTTCGACGAAACGGAGGCGGCCAAACCTCTCAAGAGTTTGGGGTGTACTCGTCTCGAAAAGTTACCCAAAATTCATCTGAAATATTTTTATGATGTTGATACAATAGGAATAGCATCATATATAACTATAAGCCATGCTTCTCTTAAAATTGATTACCACAATTTCAGAATTTAAACTAAACAGAACAATCTTAAAAAATTTATTTCATAATTGTTTCAATCAATAGTGGCCTCTACTACGTTTAAGTTATATTTTATTTCCTGCAATAAATTGAATAATTAATCAATGAGTTTTTTTTGCCATCCAATTTGTTATTTTAGGGCTAATTATATATTACATTTGTGTCTTTTATTCTCAATTGAATCTTCAAAACGATCTTCTAAATAAGGCTAAATTTTTAAAACCGCGTTCTTCAGTTTTATTGAAAATGATATATGTTCATTTTTTTTGCCTCAAAAGATGAGATTTTATAAATAAGATAAGATTGAAATTTAATATTCGTGACAAATTTGAAATTTTAAAATGTATATTACTGGTTGAAAGAATAATACAAAATGTGTTTTATAAAATAGGACATTTACAAGAGCTGAAAAAGAAAATTACATACCAAACGTTAACGGTCAAAACTAAAATATTAACAGCTAAGCCGAGCATCCCATTCTACTCAGTGCGAGACTTTTCCCTCCCACACTACCCAAGCCCGTATCATAGCACCGCCCTCGAATGTCGATGTCGTGTCGACTAGACCCTACGACACTTATAATTTTATCTTTGAGGGACTAAATTGAAAATCCTACCATATTGTAGGGACGAAATCGTGAGTTTACTTTACAAGGAATTGAAGATTAACAAAAAAATACTCACAATACACGTCGTCGGCTGGTAAAACTCTCATAAACTCATCCACCATTCTATATCTTTTTTTGGCTTTTAGTTACGACAAAGTGACCAAGACTTTATTCCTTATCACACTCCAATTTTTGGATTAAAATATAATTTCAGATGAAATCTTTTGGTAATAAGGCGGGCATGTGATATATTTTTTCAAAATGACATGCTTTAAGCTAGACAAATAACTTACTTGTGACAAATTTGAAATTTAAAAATGAATATTACTGATTGAAAGAATTATACAAAATGCGTTTTATAAAATAGAACGTTTAAACTGCCTAGTGATTTCACTGACTCATTTTCGTAAAAAAATGTCATTTGCTTGCTTAAATTTGGGTAGGGACAACAAATTTTATAATTTTATGTAAGTTATTGTGTAATGCAATTATGCTTTATATCTTCAAACCCTAAACCCTAAACCCTTGGAGTAAATTGCACTTTTATTCTTTATTTAGGACTGTTTTGCAATTTTACCATTTTGCCCGTTTTAAGTAGGTAAAAAAACTAATGGAATAAGAAAAAAAATAAAAAATGGCCATTTTAAGCAAACAAACGACTTTTTTCGACGAAACGGAGGCGACCAAACCCCTACGGAGTTTGGGGTGTACTCGTCTCGAAAAGTTACCCAAAATTCATCTGAAATATTTTTATAATGTTGATACAATAGGAATAGCATCATATAAAACTATAAGCCATGCTTGTCTTACAATCGATTACCACACTTTCAGAATTTAAACTAAAGAGAACAATCTTAAAAAAATTATTTCATTATTGTTTCAATCAATTGTGGCCTCTACTACGTGTAAGTTATACTTTATTTCCTGCAATAAATTGAATAATTAATCAATGATTTTTTTTGTAATCCAATTTGTTATTTTAGGGCTATTTATATATTACGTTTGTGTCTTTCATTCTCAATTGAATCTTCAAATTGATCTTCTAATTAAAGCTAAATTTTTAAAACCGTGTTCTTCAGTTATGTTCATTTTTTTTCCGCAAAAGATGAGATTTAATAAATGAGATAAGATTGATAGTTAAAATTCGTGACAAATTTGAAATTTTAAAATGTATATTACTGGTTGAAAGAATAATAAAAAATGTGTTTTATAAAATAGGACATTTAGAAGAGCTGAAACAGAAAATTACATACCAAACGTTAACGGTCAAAACTAAAATATTAACAGCTAAGTCGAGCATCCCATTCTACTCGATGCGGGACTTTTCCTTCTCACACTACCCAAGCCCGTATCATAGCACCGCCCTCGAATGTCGATGTCGTGTCGGCTACACCCTACGACGCTTATAATTTTATCTTTGAGGGACTAAATTGAAAATTCTACCATATCGTAGGGACGAAATCGTGAGTTTACTTTACAAGGAATTGAAGGTTAACTAGATAATCCTCACAATACACGTCGTCTGCCGGTAAAACTCTCATAAACTCATCCACCATTCTATATCTTTTTTTGGCTTTTAGTTACGACAAAGTGACCAAGAGTTTAATCCTTATGAATCACACTCCAATTTCTGGATTAAAATCTAATTTCGCATGAAATCTTTGGGGTAATAAGGCGGGCATGTTATATATTTTTTTCAAAATGACATGCATTAAGGTAGACAAATAACTTATTCATGGGCCTTAATGCAATCAAACAAAATTTTTGCAAAAAATTTTTAAAAAAAACTTTTGAACGTGAGGCAGCATCAGCGATGTTGTCTCATGTTCAACATAAATCAACGTGAGGTAGCCGCTCCGATGCTGCCTGACGTTGGTTTTTTTTTCATTTTCATTGTATTTTTGTTTTTGGCTCTTCACTCATTTAGATTTTAATTATACTTGGTGAACTCACTAGATATGTCAAATATAAGAGGATAGGATGTATATTTGGTCCAAAATGGGAGTTATGAATTTTTAAAGGTGTATATTCATGATTAGAGATCCACTTCGGAATATTATATCAGGATAAGATAAAGTGACCAAGAGTTTAATCCTTATGAATCACACTCCAATTTCTGGATTAAAATCTAATTTCGCATGAAATCTTTGAGGTAATATGGCGGGCATGTGATATATTTTTTTCAAAATGACATGCTTTAAGCTAGACAAATAACTTATTCATGGGCCTTAATGCAATTTAACAAAATTTTTGCAAAAAATTTTAAAAAAAAAAATTTTGAACGTGAGGCAGCATCAGCGATGTTGCCTCACGTTCAAAATATATCAACGTGAGGCAGCAGCGCTGATGCTGCCTCACGTTGTTTTTTTTTCATTTTTTTTTTTTTTTGTTTTTGGCTCTTCACTCATTTAGATTTTAATTATACTTGGAGAACTCACTAGATATGTCAAAAATAAGAGGATAGGATGTATATTTGGTCCAAAATGGGAGTTATGAATTTTTAATGGTGTATTTCCGTGATTAGATATCCACTTTGGAATATTATATCAGGATAAGATAAAGCGATGAATTTACGAGTTATAATTGAGATAAGATTGACAATTAAAATTCGTGAAAAATTTGAAATTTAAAAATGAATATTACTGATTGAAAGAATTATACAAAATGCGTTTTATAAAATAGAACGTTTAAACTGCCTAGTGATTTGCTTGCTTAAATTTGCTTGCTTAAATTTGGGTTGGGACAACAAATTTTATAATTTTATGTAAGTTATTGTGTAATGCAATTCTGCTTTGTATCTTCAAACTCTAAACCCTAAACCCATGGAGTAAATTGCACTTTTATTCTTTATTTAGGACTGTTTTGCAATTTTACCATTTTGCTCGTTTTAAGTAGGTAAAAAAACTAAAGGAATAAGAAAAAAAATAAAAAATGGCCAATTTAAGCAAACAAACGACTTTTTTCGACGAAACGGAGGCGACCAAACCCCTACGGAGTTTGGGGTGTACTCGTCTCTAAAAGTTCCAAAATTCATCTGAAATATTTTTATAATGTTGATACAATAGGAATAGCATCATATAAAACTATAAGCCATGCTTGTCTTACAATCGATTACCACACTTTCAGAATTTAAACTAAAGAGAACAATCTTAAAAGAATTATTTCATTATTGTTTCAATCAATCGTGGCCGCTACTACGTGTAAGTTGTACTTTATTTCCTGCAATAAATTGAATAATTAATCAATGATTTTTTTTATTTGTCATCCAATTTGTAATTTTAGGGCTAATTATATATTACGTTTGTGTCTTTTATTCTCAATTGAATCTTCAAAACGATCTTCTAATTAAGGCTAAATTTTTAAAACCGTGTTCTTCAGTTATGTTCATTTTTTTTTTTGCCTCAAAAGAAGAGACTTTATAAATGAGATAAGATTGACAATTAAAATTCGTGACAAATTTGAAATTTTAAAATGTATATTACTGGTTGAAAGAATAATAAAAAAATGTGTTTTATAAAACAGGCCATTAAACGGAGCTGAAACAGAAAATTACATACCAAACGTTAACGGTCAAAACTAAAATATTAACAGCTAAGCCGAGCATCCCATTCTATTCGATGCGGGACTTTTCCTTCTCACACTACCCAAGCCCGTATCATAGCACCGCCCTCGAATGTCGATGTCGTGTCGGCTACACCCTACGACACTTATAATTTTATCTTTGAGGCACTAAATTGAAAATCCTACCATATCGTAGGGACGAAATCGTGAGTTTACTTTACAAGGAATTGAAGGTTAACTAGATAATCCTCCCAATACACGTCGTCTGCCGGCAAAACTCTCATAAACTCATCCACCATTCTATATCTTTTTTTGGCTTTTAGTTACGACAAAATGACCAAGAGTTTAATCCTTATGAATCACACTCCAATTTCTGGATTAAAATCTAATTTCGCATGAAATCTTTGAGGTAATAAGGCGGGCATGTGATATATTTTTTTCAAAATGACATGCTTTAAGCTAGACAAATAACTTATTCATGGGCCTTAATGCAATTTAA
>QANZ01045270.1:18769-28839 GCA_003254925.1 Chamaecrista fasciculata | reverse complement strand
TTAGGAGATTATTGATTTATTAAATTCACTAATATTAGGATAATGGGAGAGGAGGGTGGCGCCTCATATAGTGGTATTTTAATTAATGAAAATGTTTTGTTAATTAAAATCATGATTTGAAATTCAAAGATTTGATCTAGATTTCAAAAGGATTGAATTAAAGATATTAAGGTAATATTTTAATTCAATATTTATAGGGGAATTCGAATTCTAGGTTCATATTGAATTAAAGATATTAGGGTAATATTTTAATTCAATAATGAATTAGAATTCAAGATTCAAAAAGATTGAATTAAAGATATTAGGGTAATATTTTAATTCAATATTGTTGGAAAATAACAAGTTAGTTATAACTTCCTAAAAGTTAGGATTGTTATTTTGATTTATTAAATTCCAACAAATTTTAGTGGGGATGGCGCATGGGTTGAGGATCTCTTGGAAGATTTGATCTTCCAATTTGATTCTCAAAGATTGCATTTTGAATTCAAATTGAAATATTAAGGTAATATTTTAATTAGGAATTCAAGTCCTAAAATTATGATATTATTGTAATCTCATAATTTTATAATTTGATAATCCTATAATTTAGGGATTCCCTAATTATAATTATCAAAATCCCCAAACCATATAAATAAGAGTGCATAAGTCGAATTTCATATGCCTTGCACACCAGGGGAAAAATCGACTTTTAGCCTAGCAAATCACAAGAGCAAAATTCGATTTTGACTCTTGGTGAAGAGAGAGAAAACACAGTCTTGGTTTTCTAGAGAGAGAAAGTGGCGCACAAACCTAAAGGAGTTTAGGGTTTGTGTGACTAGGTTGTGTGAGATCAAGGATTGGATTCTTGATCATAGGCGCCATCTTTGTTCTTGGAGATTCAAGAATTGTTCTTGAATTGAAGAACACCGTAGATAGAGGTCCCTGATTCACTTGGAGAAGTGAAGGAGGCTAGCACCTAGGCATCTCCAAAACTGTTCTTGTGGATCACCGGCGGAAGAAGAACGCATCACGTAGACTTCTAGGACACGCCCCGTACAACCAAACTGATTGGGAATTTTGGCCTTGGCGCGTTTTAAGTTTTAAATTTTAATTTTATATTTCTGCTTCCGCTGCGTTTTTGCGTCTTGAATTCCCAACAAGTTCAACTCTTCACATCTAATTTAGGCTTAAAAATAGAACTCGTCGTTCTAGATTCAGGATATTACTTTTCAAGACCTGATTGAGCATCTCTTTTCACCGAATTCTCTTAATATTTCAGCTATTTGCTGAGGAGTAATTGTAAGATATTTATAAAAAATACCTGACCAAAACTGATACAAGTGCACACACAAACTGCACATAACAAAAAAATTTGAAAAATTGACTAACTAATAATAGTTAATAAACTGAACTGTAATGAGGCAAACAAAAAAAAAAAGGCAAAGAATAACGGTCAGAAAAAGTAAGGGAATTTGACAATTATTCCCCCAAGAGATGGCCTTGCCACGCTGAATTTTCTCATAAAGCCAGTGTGAACACTTAAACTTAAATAAAGCCTAGCTGAGAAATAATACAACTGAAAAAAAAATACAATTTGAAATTGTTCCCAAAATATAACAAATTTGTTTGAAATTGGCTCGATCGTTAGGTTTTGTTCACTTTTTTTCATTAGATGATGATGTAACATTTTTTCTTTCTTAATCGTGTTTAAGAGAACCTTACTTTCCTACTATTATTCTCAGTCTTTTTTTTTTCCTATGTCTTTGTGTTTCTTTTGTGCCCTAAGGGTTGCTAAACTCTAAGCGGTATCCGAGCCAGGTTCTTGGTAGCAAGATTTGGAGAATAATATCAACCATTGCTAGGTGTGACATAAAGAAGTTTGATGAGCACACCAACTTTTCCATTTAGAAAGTGCAAATGTCAACTGCGCTAACCACTAATGGGCTGAAAATGGACTACTTATTTTACAATAATTAATCATATCTCTTTCAATGAAATTTGGATATCACAAGTTCGGATATACCACTCTTATTCTCTCAATAAATCTTTTTTTTTTTTACCTAAGTAAAACTATAGACAAATGAGATCAAATCTAACTTGAAAGTAAGTTTCTGACCAAAATGTTAAAAATTAAATGTCATTTTCATACCAATTTAACTCATTTGTTGATAATCTCATTTGGATGCAAAAATATTAAACTAATTGAAAGAAACTGGTATCTTTAAACTCATTACGTTCGTACTTAAAATGATATATGATCAATTTCGACGGTTTGTTCGTAATATAACCAATATACTTTCGAGATCAATTTGACCTCGTTTATTAACAGTTTCAACTAAATAGAGAAAATAATCATCACAAACTGAACTCATCATTTTCAAATTTAAACAAAAGAGACATGGCATTTAATAGTTCAAGACCAGAATAAAATTCGATGAAAAGATTTAAAATCAATATTAAACTTCTAAAACATCTAAGATCAAAATCAACTTAGGTATATACACTTCAAACCAATTTGAACATTCAACCAAATATTAATTCAAAATTAGTAACAAATATGATTTTTTTCAAACCATTTATTATAATTTTAATAAAACTCGAAACTACTTATTCGTCATCAAATTTCGACTGTCATCCTTAACAAAAGGATTAACTAATTAAAATTATATCTTTCAAAGACTAAATCATATAATTTTATCATTTAAAAAATTAAATTAAGACATACATCATCTTTCATGTAGCTAATCACTAATTTACTCAGAAGAAATATCAAACATGTTCTCAGTCCACATGTGAATGCTTAGGGGAAAGAGATGAAGAAAAGAGAACTGAAGAAGGTACATGCGGAATGAGGGAGTAATGAACAGCTGAAGCAGGAAAGAGGTGACCAAAAGAATAATACTCCAAAACCAAAAATGTCACTCCTTCCTCATCTCGACAAGAAAATGTTAAAAATGGATTGAGAATACAACAGAATGGCCTTATCAGTCTCAATTACAAAACATGTACAATTGCTATTTAAACAAAACTCAACTTGAAAAGAGAAGGTAGTGATTTTCCTTCTTTCAACTGGAAGCACAGGCTAACCCCCACTCTATTTATGTCAGCAACCTAAAGAACTAGTAGAGGCAATAGATAAGACAAGTAATTAAAAGGGAAAATAAGTCAAAGAGAAGATCTAACAAGTTAAATAGCAAGCAAAGCGATCATTACAAGACATTGAAGATGACCATCATCTGCATAAATAATATCTTAACCAAATTCAGAGATGCTTATACCTAGAACAACCCTTACCTTGGATTGTCATAATAAAGTGTCATATGTTCTGTAATTGGGAAAAGGAGATCCGAATTATCGAGCCAGAAAGTGAGCTTGCATGCTTGCACACGAGTGCTTCAGTGGCCTGCTCCTCAGTTTCAAACTGAACTAGAGACTGCTTTTTTCCATTCATCTCGAAGACCTTGCTGTTAACAATGGGCCCATGCTCTTCAAGAAGGCTCACAATCTCCTCTTCTGTGACATCTTGAGGCAGCGTCGACAAGTGGATCATCTTTGTCGGGGAACAGCAATACCGATAGTTCTTAGCAGCATTGCGGTTGAATCGGTTGAGATTTGAATTTATGTACTCATGTGTGTCAGCACCTTGAGTTATATTTGGATGCTTTGAAAAGTTGACCTCTAATTGCCTCCCAAACAGCATGGCTCCCTGTAATCTCAAAGTCCAGCGGTTTTAATATCTTAATGCCATAGATTTTGAGGAAACCCAATATCCAAAATTGAATAAAAAGATTCAAAACCACAAGAAAATGTTGTGAGAATCGAACATGTTTTGCAATATATCATCATAAAACATCAATATAAAAAAACTGATGTAATTAAGCCTACTCCTTTCATTTTGCCTATGATCCTAATCAATATATATCAATACATTATAGAATTAATAATGAGTTGCGCTCTTAAGATGATGATTTTTAAACAGTGGCAAATTTAATTGTCTAATTTTCTTCTCTATTTTATCAATACAACATTCATCAAAAGCTGAGAAAAAATTACACAGCTACAAGAAACATCACCATAGAGTCTTGGTTTACAAACCTTTAAAAAGTGCACTGCCAATTCAGCTTGGAAACCATCCCCCATCTGAATAAGTGCATGATCGGGTTTATTCCGGAGGAGTTTAATTCTCACAATGTTGCCATAAATGGAAAACAAGTTGAAGAGTTTATCCTCGTCAATTCTCTGAATTTATTTACAAGCCAAATAAGAAAAAAGAACTTTCAAGCAGAAATAAGAAAAAAAATTAAGGAACTTTGCTTACATCAGGATCAAGATTTGAAGCTAGAATTGTACACCTATCATTTGTCCCGGTTATCCCAGGAGGCAAACCTCCCCCAAAGGCAGCTGCAATGGCTGCAGCGTTGGCCATCTAGATATTAAAACAAATGAATTAAAAAGTTAACTAAATGAATAACGTACATTAATATAAATGGATGCAATTAACTTTTCTCATACTTTAGTAAATGTTATCATATATCATGTCATTCACTCGTTCATCACAAAATGGAAGAAAATCTCACTCTTCAAGAATCGGATAGTTCAAGGAAACGCCCTCCCTCCCACAATAACTCCCCCCTCCCCGGCCGAAAAAAAAAGGAAAAACCCCAGTCATGAAGTAAAACATTTGATGATCACCAAAGTTGAATTCCCACAACCGATTATCTACATGGAAGTGTGGTGTGCTAGTGAAAGATACAGGGGAGACTAGACTGAGGAACGTAGTGCTACAGACCTGGACAGCAAGAATGGGACATGTGGAAGAAGGATAGAAGGTGAGGTAATGGAATTCTGCTAGATGTTCGGCCTTTGGTGGCAAGATGGACCAAGAATTATGCGAAAATAGTTTATAATAGAAAGAAGAAGAATGCAGTGAGTAACAAGTGATACTTTTGACCAATCATGTCAGTAATAAGCATAAATTACTGATGGGGAGATGATTGTGGAAGAAGAAGAGGAAGATGCTGGCTAGGTCTGTTTAGCTCTGGTGCACATTGGAGAAAGGGTCAGTCAAGAATAATCTGGTGAACTTTTATTATTCTAACTTCTGAGTATTCTAAGAACAGCGGGTCTGCAGTAAGAGCCAAAGCACTTAGAATAATAAAAGTAAAATGGAAATATTCGACAAGAGAAATTGAAGAGCGGTAAGAATCTTGAACACCGAAATTGCTAATTGAATTAGTCCTCAAAGGGAACCATAATCAAGTACCAAAAACAATGAATTCAAAGGGTGAACATATGCTGAACACTAGTCTGATAATTAAACTAGAGATCCTGGTTACTAACGAAACAGCAAATACATAACTGAAATCTAAACATAATGGATTTTACTAATATTGGGCCTACGATCAAGTTAGAGCTATGGTACTCCTTGATCTGAATCTTGTGCTGCCTTCCTAGAATAGGGGTGAGTAATTGGCTAAGAGGGAAGTGGGGGTTAAAGGTAGTAGGTTCAGTGTAGACACCTTTGAATTGGTTCAAAAGTGGCTGAATAGGTTGTGGGGCAGCTAATTCTGCACGAGTTATTCCCAATTGATGAAAGAATAGAAATGAAGCAGGGGAAGTGGTTTGGACTCCTTGCAGTTTACGCTTCTTGCCATCAAGAGTAACCATCATGAAACTCTGGTTCCGGTTGGGCTGCACAATGTTCAATGACCCAAGCCATTTAATGCCCAGGCCAAAGTCAGCACCACCAATTGAGGAGTAATAATCTAGAGTGGTGAATCCAGAGAAATGCAGAGACTTCTCTACAAATGGAGAGACAGCATATAATGTCACCATTTCAAAATTGAACTCCAAAAGAGGGTTTGTGACTAATGAATTTGCAATGAAATTATTAGTGGATCCACTACAAACCATAAGGGCTGATTTATTACCTAGTGTTCAAAGCAGCTTAATGGGGGTTTAAAAACTTCTACCCAAAATTGCATTTAGTGCGATTTCAGCTTGGCTAGCTATAGGTTCATCATGTTTGGCATCCATCTCGTCATCTTGGCATACTATCTCAAGTTCTGAAATTCTGCTAGTCCCTAACTTTCTTGAAGCACTCAGACCTGCTTCTCCCAACAAAATTGTGTTCACTTAATGTTGACCCACAAATATATCCAATGCATCTTCTTCAGAGTCTAGGTCATGTAATAATCAAATTATTTTTTGGCTTTAAGAATCCACACCGACATAGAGCCATTCTATAGTAGGTAAGTAGTGGCTTCTTATCAATCTGTGAACTTCATGTATGATAAGGTACAAGTCTTGGGTCTTAAGCTCAAGTTCATCCTTGAAAGTATATCAAGGGATTAGGAAGAAGTTAGCTTCCTATTCAATTCAGTGCAAACAAACCAAAGGTACCTTAACACCTGTTCAATGCCAGAGCAGCAAGAAAGAATATGGAGTGCCATGGAGATGGGGAATAGAAGTTGAGTAAATCAATGGATACGGAACCAGTAACAAATAATTTCAGAAGACAACAATGAAGACAGCAAAGTGGTGGGGGATAGAAATTGAATTTTGAATCAAGTTAGGAAAACTAAAGTGGAGAAGAAAAAGTTAGTGATCTACTATTCGATTCTAGAACTCAAGTAACCCAGTTAATTGGATTGATCATATTCTTGGAGCTATCAAACCTAGAACCCAAAACCAATTTGTGGATAAGGGTTTTTCATATACACTAAATCAATTGGTTGGATCAACCAATTCTGGGTTACTCAAATTCCGAACTGGATGAAAACTGAACAGCTCTTTTTGTCCAGCATCCTCAATAAGCTACAGCAGGCAACTAGGGACAAGACAAGCATGAGATTGTCAACAACACAACAGTGGCACCCTACTCATTGCCATCCATAAATGTAGATGGCTTTCAAAATTTTGTAATTGTGATAGCTAGAGTAGCTGCCTATGAAGCACAAACACTCCATTTGGTTGGAGTGTCCAACACGTATTGGACACAGACACACATGCGACACGCATACAACATGTGTCCCCAAGTGTTAGTATTTTTTAGTCATTTTTATCAGCACGAACATAGTTTGGACACAGTTGGCCAGGGCTTGGACGCAGCTTGGACTCTATTGGACCCAACCTAATCCTATGGATGATAGATGCATTTTTTTAAAGCATATGAATGAGCCTTTTTGTATAAAGAAGGGGCTTAGGGCTTGATAATGCATAAAAATAAAGCTTCATATATGATTTTTGTTTGGATATGAACATACAAAATAGAAAGCATTGACACATATAACATATGTCATGAATAGATATTATAATTTTTTAGGCTTTCGTCAAGATTTATGGATCTTTAATTATCTCTTCATTTTATGTCTATTGTTGGAATTACAATATATACAAGTCGTGTCATGTAATTTCAAAAATTTAGCATGTCAATGTGTCTGTGTCCATGTTCATGTGTGTCCCGTGTCCGTGTATGTACTTCATAGGAAGCGACCAATGGAAAAGAGGTTTGCAATGGGGAAATGTTGGAATCAGTTGGGAATAAAATTGTGGGTATCTCCATTTTAGACAAAATTAAGAAACATGTAAAGGCTCACTTGGGATGAACCCAAACTGAGTATTGACCTACACATATAGTATCTAAACTACCTCTTATTTCATATATAGTATTACAACTGGTTTTATTTATCTTAACCAACACTAGGAACTTCACCTTTATAAGAAACTTGGATAAAGATTCATTTCAAAAAATAACACCAAAAGAAATGAGGCAAGCCTCTAGCACAGACACAATAATCCACAGACACACAAAAGATAGCAAGAAAAACAAAGGATGACAAACATCTGAGAGGTCAGGTGCTCTCCCAAAACTTCCCTTATGACTACTGTTCATTATCCTGCTATTTTAGTGTTTCTTCATTTATCTTTATTTATTTATATAATTAGTTGTTCATTGGATTAGCTTTATTATTAGATTAGGTGATCTCGTTAATTTGTATCTTAATTTATAACTATCGTTATCTTTGTAGTTGCCGATCACTGAGTTGTGTTGTTACCCACTATAAATAGTTTATAATAGCAACCAATTTTATCATCAATAACATAAAGCATTGAGACCAAGGATCTCAAGTTCGTTTCCTAAAATTCTTCACATACCCATATAAATAAACCTTCTATCAGTCACTAACTCTTCACCTCACAGCCTTTGCCAAGTCTGTTACCTCCCATCACTCGCGTTTTTCTGTTCTCTAGTTCAGCATCTTCCTTCACATTGGAACCAAGTTCAGTTACCCTAGTAAGTCATGAGGTAAAACATACCTCCAACCTCAAATTGAATGCATCTTCGATATGCTCATTAATCACTTCCACAAAGGATAGGCAATCCTCCATCTTGAGTAAGGTTGCCTAAGTGTTCAATTAAGGTAAGGAATTGGGTAACATAGGATGCCAAAGTCTCATATCGAGTAGAATAAGATGTTTGGTGGATTGCTTATGTGGCTTAATTCTCACCTATCAACTAGCTTTTGAGGGAGGATGCCTCAAGGTCACTTCGGTCTTATCATAGGATCTCCACCAAAAAGATCTCACAACAGTGTCATCCAAATGGTGCATTTGCTCCACTCCATTGGTTTTTCTCCCAAAAAAAAAGGAAACAACATAAATATGTAACATGGATTCTGCGAACCATTTTGGTTAGCCGATCAGTTTCAAGGCGATGGCCTGAACTATAATGCAAGTTGGTTCCAACTACTGGTACTTTTCCTTCCAATATTGGCTAATGACCTATTTGATAGGCTGGAACCAATATACAGAGAAGATATTACTATTGTTAATGGTCAACCTGAGGAAACTACAAATAATATGCTTGCACTGCAATTTTTACGCAATGGTTTATCATGTATTGGCATAACAAGCACAGCTGACAAAGAAAAAAAGAGACATCAGTTGTAAGAAAATTATAATGCAACTCTTCAAATGATGCAAACTGATAGAAACTGCCTCACAACTGTTCAAGAATAATCTCAATCAGGACCTCAACTCATCAAGAATGATACACACCTGTGAAAATCCAACTGAAAAAAAATAAAAGATAAATCATTAATAAACAATGAAAATAGAAGAATGTGAAAAACACACAAAACCAATCAAAGTAATTCCAAAGATTTAGCACCTGCCCTGCCTCCAGAACCTTGAACAGGATACATACTTCCTGTGTCACCAAGTCCAGGCTGCTTTACAGACGATCCAGAGAAGGGTAAAAACATTAGAAATGACATTATAAAACAATATTTATCGCACTTGAAGAGAACCACAAGAACATACTTGCGAAGGTCTGCCTTTCTGCTCCGTAGGCAGGTTTGGGTTTGTAAAGTCCCTTTGAAAGATGAGGAACAAAGTTAGCAGCAATATGATAAGATAATTTGAAAAGACAGTAATAAGTGAACAAAAAATGATTTAACAACAGATTAAATCACCTTGACCGATCATTATTGTAGTTCACTTGTAATTCATCAAGGCTGCAGTTAAAATGAATTAAATGTCCACAAAAAATAATGTAAATATAGTGGAAAAGATTAAAAAAGAAGAAAGAGAGAAAGAAAGATGAGGCAATGCACTACTACACAAGCATAAAATTAGCATTTCAAGCCAGATTATACACAATGAAATGGTTCAGATGGTACTAACGTACTTTGAGAACTGAATGTCGAGCTGGCAGCAACCGTCATAAATATTGCGACCCTAGAAAATTCCAAAAGTAAAATGAACATTTCAGAAACATATCAGGATTATCTGGCTTATTAAAGCTACAAGCTCAAGTTTAACAGCCATCAACCTGAAGTGTACTTCTAGCAACAACAGCACTCTGGCGTAACTGATACTGAACTAGTGCCTGAAAGCCTGAAGAGTTTGCATATACAAGACAATCAACAGAATAAACAATAGCTCATGCATAATCCAAATGTAAGGATATGCTTCATTCATCAAAACAAAATATACAATATCAATCCTCATATCAAACCAAAGGGCAAACGTTGTTTAAAAAGATGTGAATAATTCCTTAATGTTCAAAATTGAAAAAAAAAAAAAGG
>QANZ01045270.1:0-11636 GCA_003254925.1 Chamaecrista fasciculata | reverse complement strand
ATGATGAACCAAAAATTTGATCGCGTTTCGGCATTCGACCCAACTTCACAATCAAGGTTCGCATTGTTCGTTTATGGCATCGGGCATCGTACAACTATGATAAATCAGCGGATGCAGGCGAGGGCATGATCGAATTTGTGCTTTGTGACAATGAGGTGATTTGTGATTTATTAATTTGTATATTATATAATGCATTTTCATAGCTGTATTAATCTTTATTATACTCTAATGAGTCTGGAAATTTTAATTTTTTATAGAATGGATTAATCGAGGGAGTCATACAGAGCCGTTGTATGAAAAAATTTAAGCGAGAAGTCAAAGAAGGTCAAGTGTACATTATGTCGCAATTCGGAGTGGGTCACAATACGAGCAATTTTCGTGCTACCCATCATGATTATAGGATCATGTTCCATAAGAATACTATGGTCATCAATCAACCCGATGATCCAAGCAATGTTGGTGAGATGAGTGAGAAGGTATATTTTTTAAATAGAAATATCATATAAGGTTTGTGAGTATATATACATTTATCAATTTAACGATAAAATCTACTTTATTTTAGGAATCAATTTCTCTAGATGATGATGATCTGAAGACACCCGAAGAATGTAGATCAAAGATTTCTGTGATTGTTGATCAATCTATTCCATTCACGGACCTGACTACTTCTCCGGATGATGATTCTAAATCTTCATTTAAGAGGAACCATTCGGATGACCACTCCATGTGTTTTGTTGTTAGTGAAATGTTGGTTCCGTGTTCGTTTGTGTTCTATCTTTCCTTTATTTACATTAATTCTGAAATCCTTCACACTATATTTTAATAAAGTTCTATGTTTTGTTCTCATATTTAATAGCATGTATCATTGTTTTTATTTTTAAATTCATTTGAAAAAATTGACGTACACTATATTTTTATAAATACCAAAGAAGATAAATTGATGTTCCACTCAAAAAAGAAAGAATCAAATAATATAATAGAATATTGAATTTGAAAAAATATAATAAGAATTGGTATTTAAGTGGGACTATGGCGTATATTAATTAGCACTCATAAAAGTTACAAACTTGAAATTACCGTGCTTAATTTGTAAAATAAAAGTTAGCGATAATTTATTATATGAATTATGAAACCGTACATACTATGTGATACTATATGAAGACAGAGGAGTCTGAAAATTTCGTCAAACCCGAATCCATCCTTTATGGTGATGATTTTGATTTTGATTATTAATATTTTAAAATATTTAAATTATTCTTAAATATTGATAGAATATTTTATTTTGATTTGAAATTATTAAATATAATCATATACTCATATTTCTCTCATTTCAAGTTTGAAAGTATATAACGAGTTCAAGGTTACATGTTACTTTTGAAAAGTATTTTCTCTATCGAGTTGAGATCGTTAACAAATAACATCAAATCAAATCATGAAAGTAGGTTACTTATTTCACAGTAAAATAAGTGAAATTAGTTATATCTCTCTTATTTCATATTCGAATATTTGATTTGAGCTAATATTTTACAATTTGAGCTAATATAGTATTTTGGGTAACTCCAAAAATTGTGGGCATAAACGGGAAGGATCGTGAATGATATGTCAATGAGATTGATGCACGAGTGTATGGTTTAATAACTATTGAAGTTACTTAATTATCAAATCATAAAAAAGGAATCTCAATCTGAAATTCTATAATAAACGGAAAATTCCAATAATAAAAAATCAACTGTGCAAATACTAATTTAAATACAAGATTTCAATATTGGACTGACATTTATGATTTGACATTAAATAACTTAATTAGTTGGTAAGACATATATGAATCTTGATTATTTTTAATTATTATCTCAATTATTTATATACAAACCATGTAATTATTTTTAATTATTATCTCAATTATTTATTATCTTCAGATGTGATAACAATCTTAATAGATGTAAATTTATTATCTCAATTATTTATTATAACGTGAATAAAATTTAACATTATTTCATGATTTTTCAAATTGAAAATCACGCGTGATTTACCTCATATCATTTATCAATTAATTTTTAATATAAGATAATTGAATTGATTATAATTGTATATCTTTTTTTTACAGATTTCAACAGTATATATACGTTTTCCTATTTTTTTAAAAATATTTGCACTAATGCAGTCAATGTAATAAATGATAATATTTACTACTTACATGTGATTTGGTTTCTAAACCATCTTTATCTTTAAGTCATAACAAATCATGAATTAATCACCATATATAGAGTAATTACAATAAGCACGTGACTTGGTTTCTAAGTAATCCTGATATGTAAAATCTCATTGAGGAATGAATGATGTCAAAATTATGATTGGTATTTATATGATTGGTATTAATTTGATTGGTATTAATATGATTGGTATTAAAAAGTAAACTTTAAGAGAAAGGTTTGGATCTAAAATTTAATATGATTGGCATTGATATGATTGCAATTAAATTATGAAAACGTATATATGGTTTATTTTTAATATGATTGGCATTGATATGAGAAATTCATTTCACTTTGACCTATATAATATATATTAAAATTTATAACATATATAAACCATATAATTACATTTATTTTAATACGTCTATTGAATTAATATTTTAATTGCAACAATAGACATGAATTTTTCATCCTAATTTTTCGTTATAATTTTAACATAATTTAATAGGTCAAAGTGTTTTAATGTATTATATTTCAAACATGTCAAACTTTCAAACAACATATCAAACGTGTTGAAAAAGAAGTATTCCTTATTTAGTATTTTTAGATGACCAATTTATATACACATGTCAATCGTGACACTAAGAGAACTAATCACGTTTGATTTATATGCCAACAGTGCATTCGAAAGTTTGACATGTGTTTATTACCCTTTTCGTCATATTAATTTCGTTTAGGCCAATTTAACAATACACATGGGCTATTTATTATGATTGCAAAATTATGATCAAGATGGATCACACAATAACCTATATTTAGAATGATTTTTTCATCATATTCAATTAAATTATGATTTTGGCCAAGTCATAATTTAATCGAATTGATTTGTAGTTAATGCATTTTAAAAACATACCATATCTGATTAATACTGCTAATTAAAAAATGATCATTCCCATAACAATTTTTCCATTATAAAGGTCCCATGATCAGTGTTCTGCCAACACCAAAATTACACGACGTAATTTTTTTGCTAGACGTGAACTAGAGGTGCGAGTATGATGAACCAAAAGTTTGATCGCGTTTCGGCCATTAATCCTGTCATTCGACCCAACTTCACAATCAAGGTTCGCATTGTTCGTTTATGGCACCGGGCATCGTACAGCTATGATAAATCAGCGGATGCAGGCGAGGGCATGATCGAATTTGTGCTTTGTGACAATGAGGTGATTTGTGATTTATTAATTTGTATATTATATAATGTGTTTTCATATCTGTATTAATCTTGATTATACTCTAATGAGTCTGAAAATTTAAATTTTTTATAGAATGGATTAATCGAGGGAGTCATACAGAGCCGTTGTATGAAAAAATTTAGGCGAGAAGTCAAAGAAGGTCAAGTGTACATTATGTCGCAATTCGGAGTGGGTCACAATACGAGCAATTTTCGTTCTACCCATCACGATTATAGGATCATGTTCCATAAGAGTACTATGGTCGTCAATCAACCCGATGATCAAAGCATTTCTCAATATGGGATTGTCGTCACACCGACTTCCTCCATATTTGATAAGGACACCAACTTAAATCACTTAGTTGGTTAGTATGTTTGTTTTTTTTTTTTTGTAAACATATTAACCAACGTAAGAAATATGTTATCTGATATATATCTATATATGTTTTTTTTGTATTTTGTATTAATCCAGATATCATGGGAAAGTTATGTGGCGTACAGTATATTTCCGATGATAAAGATAATGCAAAGAATCGCATAGTGGTCGACATTCAAGATAAGGAGTGAGCTATAACCACATTATATATATATATATCTTATGGTTCTTCATTCGTATACATTATTATTTGCAATTAAATAATATTTTACAGATTCTAATTCATATCCTTTAATCATTTTTACATAGGAAAAACGTCATATCCGTCACACTTTGGGCCCAATTTGCAGATCAAGTGATGCATTATATGTCTAATCACAATGATGGTCCTATTATTATGGTCGTCCAATGGGCTCGATCAAGGATTTTAATGGAGTGCGTCAGGTGACAAATTCTTATTATGCAACCCGTGTTCTCATGAATCTTGATATTCCTCTTTTCAAAGAATTCAAGGATTCTCTCGGACCGGATGATCTGATGATTCCGAATTCAACTTCTTCGAAAAATGCTACATCACTCTCTGGTGAATCGGTGGTTCACGTCAATGACCTATATGAAGCATCCGACCAAACCATTTGTTCTATTATTGCTACCGTCCTGAAGGTTGATACTGACTTGGGTTGGTTTTACGTAGCATGCAAAAGGTGCTCTTCAAAAGTCAACCCTTCTGGTCGAGGCTTCCATTGTGATAAGTGTTTCCAACTTTATCCAAGTTGCTAAATCAAGTATAGTTTAATTCGTGTTCTAAATTTGTCTGCATAATTAATAAATTTGATGTTTTCTAATATAATGATTCCATAACACTAAATTTCGAAACATGACAGATACAAAGTGCATATCATGGTGATTGATGATACCGGAACTGCGGTTATAACACTTTTTGATAGAGAATGTGCCAAATTCCTAGACATGACAGCTGAACAACTATGCAAGACTACAAATCAGGTAAATGTTAATTTTAATATTTGACATTTTTCTCCCATTATCAATTATTGTGGAAATCGCGGTAATATTAATATTTGACATTTTTTTTCAATTATCAATTATTTTGGTAATCTCAATATGCAGACGGATGATGATCAAAGCCAAATTCCTAGAATATTTGATCGTTTTTTGGGCAAAAAATTTTTATTCAAAATCAAGGTTAAAGCTTTCTCCCAAAACATGATGCCGTCGTTCACTGTCAACAAAATGATAGATCACGAGGATACTATTAAGAGTTATGACATATCATCCACGGTATTAAATCCTAAACGATGTTTTATCATATTTATTATAAAATTAAAATCATCACTTATATCAATATGAATGGTGTCTAATTCCCGTAGTAATTTCTTCAGGATATCGTTCAGGAAAACACATCTACTAAAAATGATGGCGAGATTAGTGAGAAGGTATATTTTATTAATGATGAACCAAATTTATTTGTTGATATATTAATATATGTATCGAGCTAACAAAACATCAACTCTATTTTAGGGATCAATTTCTCTAGGTGATGACGATTTGAAGACACCCGAAGTCAGTCGATCAAAGATTGATGTGATCGTTGATAAGTCTATTCCATTCACGGATCTGACTACTTCGCCAGATGATGATTCTGAACCTTCATTGAAGAGGAACTATTCGGATGATCATTCTATGGGAAAGGAGGTCGGTGAACAGTCAAGCAATAAAATAAAGTTGCTGAAGAAGATCAAGCAAGAAAAGATCAAGCACGAACACGGGCCCAAACCTTCACCGGACCTTACTCCCGAAGTCCTACTACGGAGTGAGATGACACCGACGCCGCTGGCCCACCTCGCTGGTTTCCGACAACCCGGAAGTCACCGGGACGAGGAGGCCCTCACAACGCCACCGGCGTACACAAATGAAATACGGGAAATCATCCAAACTGAGTTGCAAGACCCGATGCACGGGTGGTCGTGATACAGAGATATGTTACTCCACATTATTATATATTACGGAGACTTCAATCTAAAGACAAACATAATGTGATGTTGCGAGGTCATCAATGTTAAATGGATCCACGCAATGGTTTCGTGCAGCATTATAATGTTCAGCAAATATATTATTGTAAACTAATATAAACAAAACATGTTATAATGCTTGTCCAACATATCATTATCAAAATGATATCATTATGTAAAATATAAAAAAACATCATGTTATCTTATCCATGGTAATAAGTCATCTAACGTTTTGGAATACTTCTCTATAAACAATGTTATCAGCTTTTCTGCTTTCTTCGTCTTTTGGTGAATGTGCAATTAGTATTTTAATGTCGGCCCTGGAACAAACTCTGGAAAGTGCAACATATAGCTGGCCATGAGTGAACACTGATTTAGGGAGATTTAATCCAACCATCGACAGTGATTGCCTTTGGCTCTTGTTGATCGTCATTGCAAAATATAGGGTCAACCGGAATTGACAGCATTGAAATTTTAGCGGCATCTTAGAATTAGAAGGAGTGATCAACATCCTTGCAATCAAGATTTTCTGTCCCACCGACCGGCCAGCTAATGGGATAGCTTCAATTACATGTTCAGCAAGTCTAGACACAATCAATCTTGTGTCGTTGCAAAGACCCATTGATTTTTCTATGTTTCGTAAGAGCATTGCCGGTGCCCCAACCTTAAGCCGGATTCTGTGATTTGGTAAACCGGAACCTTTGATAGAATTTAGTATTTCTGTAGTGTAGATCTCAAACAACATATCAAAATTGTCCTCGAATTTAGAAATACTTTCCGAACTTAGGTACAACTTTTCGTCTCCCGGTAATTGGTCTAGCAACATCTCATTGACTTAATGAACATCATCTAGTGTGGGTGCAAGAATGGCTCTGTCTCTAAAGTATCCTTGGTCATTATATTTTTCAAACATATCACCATATATAGAGCTAGCAATGGATTGGATTGGTTGTGAACCGTTAATTTTCCGAAACATAACAAATAGGTTACAAAATAATTGTATTCACGGAGCACGACAATCAGAAAATATTCAACGAACTATTGAATATATGACATAAACAAATAACAAACTCTAATGGTAATCTACCATGGATTTTTCTGACTTTTCTGCTCATTTGGTGACCAATGTAGAAAATCTCTCTGTAACATGTTTCTTCTCTCCTTTGTAATTTGGAATCAGTTGTTGCAAAAATACATTTGCCTTCAAAATAGCTGATTAAGGGATACATAGACAATATAGGCTTGATAACTAACATCTTGACCCAGTAGCCATTTAGACAATATTTATCTATTCTGCACCAAACTTCATACGATTTCATATATCCACCTGGAGATATACTTGTCACAACTATAAGAAAATTGCCATCATCATACAAATAACATGAACTTTCCGGATGAGTGCGTGGAAGTTGAATATGGCTGAATTTATTGTTTAGAACATTCAAACATATAACATTCTTGTTTGCACCATACATGTATCACTGAATGTAAGTCAACCAATATATACAACCATTCATATGCATATTTATATTCATCATTAAACCTATATTGCATACAGAAAGCATTGGGTTGGATCATTCCATGGACGATGTTGTGAAAATAGACATCCACGATTCATGTGACTTCAAATTTTATTTCCAAAATAGGACAATAACATACGAATCCGTAACACTGATAAAGGCAAAAGCTGATCTAATGAAGCCTGTAAATAGAAAAATTGAATTGTGTTGGGTTATTAAACATCAATACAATATAAAAATATTTTTAATTGCAAAGTCAAATATGTACTTACAACAATTTTCTGAGTTTGATGGTGGCTGTACATTTGACGGGAATTGATGTTTCATATTTGTCCCTTAAGTTTGAATTGTGTCAAAATAATCCTTTAAATTTTGAAATCATTATTAAAAAAAACTTTTTGACTTTAATTTAATTGTTGATTAATGGTGTTAAAATATGAATGAAACATAAATCTGTTTTATTTTTATTTTGTTAATATATTATGATGTTAATATCAATCAACCATAAAATAAAATAAATTGAGAAATTCTCTATCTACTGTTACTTATTCTCTTTACTTCTTAACAATTGATGTAAAGATTGAAGACGAATTTAGTGTTTTCACCTTTTTAAGTATCGAATAAAACCATGTTATTAACTTACATAATATAACTAATTCATATAGCGATGTTATAAATTTATAACTCTATCAAATACTTATCAATAAAAATAATAATTTGAAAAAATGAAGATTGAAGTAAATCATATTTTTTGAAACATATATGCCAATTGCCAAATATAAATCAATAATCTCCTAACTTTTAGGAATTATTTGATTTATTATTCCTAATATTTAAATTGTAAATAATTAATCTCTATTAATCCTTTAACAATTATTTAAACTGTAGAAAATTTAAGACAAGACATAATGTCCCAGACATTTCTTCTGTGTCTTAAATTAGGCCACAGAGTGACCCACGAATTACCCTAATTCGTGTCCCTTATAAAGTGTGTTCTGATCCTGCTCGTGTGTGACCCAGCAGGCCCCACGTGAAGTTGGCAGTAGGTCATCTCTATGTCCTACAAGTCGTGAGCGGACTCTAGCAAGCCATCACGACTACCCAAAACACGTGAGTGATCGTTTGTTACCAAAACCGATTTTAACCTTCGTACCTCCATGGCACCGACCCTATTGTTCTGCGATATCTTGGTTATGGATCAGGCACAGGAAAGTCATCCATGATCCAAACCTTTACTTTCTCGATCTCCTTGAGTAAGTCACATTTCCTAGCGTGGCCACGCATTTCTTGGACAGACTCATCGAGGGCGCCAGTAAGATATCTCCCAATTTAATGGGGAACAAAATCCCAATTTTGGTCGGTTCACATTCCTCAGCACGGCAATCAACCAAACCCGTACTTAGCCCTTATGGCTACCCTGCTACGGGAAACGTTAAACTAAGCCAAAGTCTGTCAACTGCAACGCCGGAATAATGATGACCTCAGGTCTAAGGCGTCGTGACAGGCGTACAAGAGAGGCAAGCTGATGACTAAACCCATGCAGGACTCTCCGGGTCAGTCCAGCAACTCGTAACCCCTTACGTAATTGCACCATGACTCTCGTTCCAGCATCTAGTTCATGTATCTCTATACACCGAGGTCATGCTGATCTTAGTTCATTTTCGCTCCCACGAAAACAATCGATCAGGGACAGATTTAGATTAATTATCTCATAATTAATCATTGACGTAATCACAGTAAACATTCTAATAATGTGAAAACCATTAATTTATCTCTATAAATTAATCCATATGTTCATAACATATATTAAAAGAGGATTGGCCCTAGGGCACAATTCCCAACAGAATGCTGTTTTGACATCCATTTGCCATATCTCATAGTCATAATATGCGACTATGGCAAGCAGGATCCTAATGGTCTTTGGCCATTGCAACATGGAAAAGGTTTCGTCATAGTCAATACCATGACGTTGCATAAAACCCTTTGCAACTAGCCTAGCCTTGAAGACGTTGACGTTGCTATCCATGTCTGTTTTCTCCTTGAAAACCCACTTGCACACTACGGGTTTTACCCCTTCGGGTGAAGCGACCAAGGTCCATACCTTGTTGTCATACATGGACTATATCTTTAGCCTTCATGGCTTCAACCCATTTCTCAGAGTTGGGATGATAGCTTCTTGATAGGTGGTAGGCTCACCACGCTCTATGAGCAACACATCCCTGTTTTCATTCACCAAAGATCCACATCTTTGTGGTTGAAAACGTGTTCTATCAGAACTTCGTTGTCCTTGTGTTATTAGAGGAGTTTCCACAACATCTTGTGGTTCTTCTCTAGTTTCCGTCTGTGCCTCTGAAGTGCTTTGTAGATCTTGAACTCCTTCAAGATCTACCTTACTCCGACTGTTTCTTTTGGAAACAAGATCCTTCTCTAAGAAGATCAACTTCTGAATACAAACTCTTTGTTGTCAGATGGGCAGTAAACATAGTATCCCCTCGTTTCCTTGGGGTACCCTACAAGCACCTTTTGGGAGATAGTTTATCGTTCGCTTAACGTAAACTTCACACCCCCAAATTTTGAGATAAGACACTATGGGACTCCTCCCATCCATATCTCATATGGTGTCTTCTCAACTGCCTTAGACGGAACACGGTTAAGTGTGAACACGGCAGCTTCTAAAGCATATCCTCAAAAGGATCGCGGAAGATCAGTTTGACTCATCATAGACCGAACCATATCTAATAGGGTTCGATTCCTCCTCTCGGAAACACCATCCCCATGGGGTTTCAGAAGGGGTAAGTCGTGAGACCATCTCACAGCTTCTAAGATGATTAACAAATTCTTGACTCAAATACTCGTCCTCTCGATCAGATCGAAGGACTTTGATTTTCTTGTCAAGTTAGTTCTCTACTTCACTTTGAAATCTCTATTTCAAAAGACTCTGACTTATGCTTTAATAGGTAGCCGTAGTCAAACCTATTGAAGCAGTTAGTAAGAGTAACCACCTTCAGCTTGGGTACTCATGGGTCCACATACATCACTATGTATGATCCCCAATAAGTTCGATGCCCTCTCACTGTGGCCAGTGAATAGGCGCTTTTGTCATTTTCCAAGTGAACAAGATTCGCAAGCATCATATGATTAAAAACCAAATGAGCTTAGAAGTCCATCTCTATGGAGCTCCTCTAGGCGTTTCTCGTTTATATGGCCTAAATGACAATGCCAAAGGTATATAGGATTAGATTCGCTAATCTTAATCCTTTTCGTATCAGTGTTATAGATATTGTTATCGTGTCAACGTTCAAATTTCAAGATGCAATGTTTATCTTGCAAATCACATAAGCAAATAAACATCATCTTTATAAATTGAACACCATTCTTTTTAGTTAACACATGCAAAACTTCCTTATCTTATAAGAAAGAGAAGCATTTCTTGAACTTTAAAGATGGTACATGATTACAATAAGTTAAGTCCAGAGGGCAAAACAAGCTCGCATGTTCCTACAACAACAGCAGCAACCCTTGCTCTATTGCCCACTCGTAGGTCCATCTCGCTTCTGTCCAGCTTTCTACTGTCTCTAAGACCCTTCACATCAAATGTGAAAACCACATGCTGTATCTAATACCCAAGCGGTTATAGTAGACAAGTGAACGTCTATAACGAAGATATCAAAAGTAGAGATCTCATCTCTCCTTTTATTTTTTTGATCTTCCAAATACAATTTGCAATTTCTTAAAAGGCAAATTGCATCCTTTGATAGGCCTTGCCTTCTTGGCAGGTAGTGGGTTAGGCTCAGCCGATGGCTTGGTCCCACCAAACTCGGCGTCTCCTTTCCTCTTTCCTTTGCCCTTCCCTTTCCCTGATTCTGGAACGTTTCCTTGAGATGTGTGACCATCTCAACAGCCAACAATATTCCCTTGTTCAACTCCTTGAACTATTGTGGCTAGCATCAAGGCAAGTAATGTCCAAAGAGTCATTGAAGTGCTTCTCCAAGCAATTCTCTAAGCTCTTGGAGCGTCCTTGACATGCTCTTCAGGAGAGGGATTTCTAGGACACAAAATTTCCTTGGTTGGGTGAGAACAAATCTCATATTACAAGACCAGTCGAGGAATTTTGTCCTAGACAACCTGTCCTTCTCAAGGACAGATTGCAGTGATAGTGATGAACTATTGTTTGTTGCCATTGATTCTACTACTAAGATATGAAAAGTTTTAAATAGCAGGTAAAATATATCCACCATTTTATAAATGTTGGGAATCGTAGGCGCCTAAGGCAGCGGAAGCAAAAAATAA
>QANZ01045264.1:109668-123323 GCA_003254925.1 Chamaecrista fasciculata | reverse complement strand
TTAGGTATAAACGTATATTTGTCAATTATATTCTTAAACTTTGACATTGAACTAATTGTCACCCCAATGCCTAGCATTGTCAAATAATGAAGATTGAAGATTTTAATTAATAATAATAATATTAATAACAATCATAACAATCCCATATCTACTTAACTTCAAAATTTTTCAATGGACCACTCAAGAACAAAAAGATTTATGCTAAACATATATAACTCAAAATGAACATGGTCTGCAGCTGCCAAATACTACAGAAATCTAAACAGAGAAGACAATGAATACTTGAAAGAGTTTCCTTTTTTTAAAAGGCATAATCTGAGCTAGAAATGTACCTCTTTAATTTTATTACTTTTTTGAATTGTTCACCATTCCAAATTGAACACTGTGTATGGCTCAAAATGTATGATGGAGAAGAATGGAGAAAACAATTGAATTTGTTCAAAACTACAAAAATAAGCCTAGTAGAATTGCATCCCTGCATAATCGTAAATGACTATAACTAATTAGAGGATGCTATATTCATTTCCAATGGAAAAAAAATTAAAATAAAAAAGCTAAATATCTTGATGATACCAATTGGAGAAATATAAGTAATTAAATTCCCTGAGGTTTTATTCTGAGGCATTAAATTGATTTATTAATGACCATCCCAAGCAAAGAATTCTTCCAACCACAAAAAGTATACATCCAAGTTGACCAATTTGTTAACATGAACACCAGATATTGAGCTTCTTTGACCTGGATTATGACAAAATTAATTAATTATACAAAACGAATCAGAAAAATAAATATAGATGCATCACTAAATTATGTGGTAGTAAAATATCCAATATATTACACATGGCTGAACCTGTGTATGGCTCAAAATATACGATGGAGCCGAATGGGCAAAACAGGTGAATTTGTTGAAAACTAAAAAATATAAGCCTGGTAGAAATTTGTTCAAAGCTAATACGATGAGCATAAATAAATGCTGAATAGGTGATGATCCAAGCAAGTAGATTAAAGTGTATTTATTACCTGAGTTTTTATTTTGAGGCTATAATTATATTAATTAATTAAAAATAATAAAAATAGAAGAAATGTTCCAAAACTCAATATATGCAACATATTAATTTATTATACAAAATAATCTGATCTGATCTGATCTACACGCATGCATGAGTAACTAAAGCTGGAAGGAGCAGTTGAAGTTAGAAATGTTTGCAACAACATGGATATATAATTATTAGTTTGGTGAAGAATGGTATAATATAAATAATAATATAAATGGGAGATTAGAGGAGAATGCAAATGAAATACCTGTGATTGGGAGAAGTTGTATCAAATTTAATCCATTCACGAGTTAAGCGGATAGCCGGAATGTGAGAAATTTGTGGCCATATTTCATCGTCCTTGTTGCGGCACCGTTGTTCAAGCAAATCACAGTCTTCAATTATGAGCTTTCTGAGAGAAGTAGGCAGCATTTGTCCTGTGAATTTCTCCAGCTTGGGACACTTGTAAATCTTCAATTGATGGAGAGAGGTTAGGTGTTGAAGCCCTTCGCAGTTGAGCTTCTCCAGCTTTGATAAGCCGGAGAGAGTGAGAGTAGTAAGAGTTGGAGGCAGAGAACACCCCTCTGCAGGGAAACACACAATCTTCTTGTCTTGATAAATGAAGAGAGAAGTGAGAGATGATGGAAGATGCCACTCTCTATGATGGGCTAAAAACTCATCACAGTTTCTGATTGAAAGAGATTTTAAATTTGGAAGAGTGCATTCTGTACTGTCATCGTCACACAACCGCTTTGCATTCTTGCAGCCTATAATAGATAGAGATTGGAGATGTTGAAGAGGAGTAGTGTTTGAACTTGAAGCCAAAACAGAGATTAGATTTTCACATCCAAAAACACAGAGGGAGTTCAAATGAGGGAAGATCTTTGTTGGAAATGCCTCAACTAATTCTGCACATTCTATGATTTGAAGAGATTTTAAATTTGGAAGAATGCATACTGTACTGTCATCATCACACAACCGCTTCAGATTCTTGCAGCCTTCAATATATATCTCCTGGAGATTCCGAAGAGGAGGAGTGTTTGAAGCCAAAACAGAGATTAGATTTTCACATTGTATGACAGAGAGGGATTTCAGATGAGGGAAAATCTCTATTGATGAGAGGGATGTGAGTGCGTCACAGCTAGCATAAATTGACAATGTTTCTACAGACACGTGGCATTGTTGCTTTGGAAATTCTACATGTTTGCAATTGTATATGCCTAGCTCTTTTACCGACCGGGGAAGACAGGTCACTGGAATGGTTGAGAGTGGCATGGCCTTGAACACAGACTCCAACATACCATCTCCTGAAATCCATAGAGTGCACAAGGAAGGTGGTAGCTCATCATCTTCAAACACTACGTTTTTACCACTTGATATTCTTAAACTCCGAATTTCCGGACACTTGGGGATACAAGATGCAAGCAGAGGACATTGACGAATATCAAGAGATGTTAAAGAGAGAAGCTGGCAAGGTAGATCTCCAATTAATTTGGGACATCCAACAATATCAACACGCTGGAGTTTAGGAAAAGCCTCAACCTCAATTGAATGCCATCTTTCCCATGCAGACATTTTACGAATTCGAAGATATTGAAGGGCTGCAAAGGGTATCACAGGAGAAGCACAATCATCACCTTTGTAAAACTCTGCACCGATACTCACCACCTTTTCAAGTCCAGTGATACTCAAATCTGTCAGAGCAGGTAGCAGCCCAAGGGGCGGAAGCTTCCAACAGTTTTTGCAATCTTCTAGCCGTAGATTGGTCATGTTGTGGTAGGACACATGTCCTAACCAATTAGGGAACATTGTACCCTTATAGTCCCTTATACTCAAACTCTTTAAATCTTCATGAGGTTGTAGCTTCTCAATAATATCATTTTCAGTTTTTGAATCGTTGATGCAATCATCATTGGACCAAATTAATGATAAACTATCAATCTTTTTCTTTCTCATCATCTTGGCCTTTTGGGCTTCATCACAATTCTTGATATTCTCCAATTTACAAATTTCAAAGCGGCCCTTCAAATCTTCAATTTCTTCCAGTTCTTGAATCATGTTACCCTCCTCTTTGCCAACAACAAACTTATCCAAAATCCGAAGTTTCTTTAATTTACCCATTCCCCTAGGCATTTCTTTCAAAGAAGTTCCCCAAATTTCAAGACAGCGCAAATTCACAAGATCTTGCATATCGTCTGGCAGCATCTTAAGATTGGAACAATCATTCAACTTAAGTGTTTGCAGATTGTACAGCTTACACACTGAATTAGGCAAACTTTCAATAGCTGTATAGGATAAATCCAAATAGCGTAAATGGATGAATTCAACAACAGAGTCGGGCAATACTTTTAAGGCTCGAAATTTTCTAAATGACAAAACTCGCAAATACCTTAAATCTAACGACATGATAGTCTTCCCAATAGACTTGGGGAGCCACTCAGAATCAAACCCTATAATTGTACGTAAGGCTTTTGCTCCTTTGAGAGACTCTATGTCACCTGCACTTGGAAAATTTAAATTGATAAAGGACATATGACGTGCCCTACTGCCAATTTTGTTTCCATCGCCCTCCTTCTCTAATCTGAAAAAGAAGTCTCTGCCAACAAGAATTGTTAAGTCATGGAACAGATCATGCATGACAAAATTCCTAGGACGTCCAAAACAGGGTTGAAAGAATGATCTTGCGGTTAAGTCATCAAAGTAATCATAACCAACCTCTTCTAAAGTCATCATCCCTCTATTCGTTGCTTGCACAAACCCTTCTGCCATCCACATCAAGATTAAATCCTCCTTATCAAATTTGTAATCTTTTGGAAACAACGAGCAATAAACAATGCATCGTTTCAAATGAGAAGGAAGATAGTCATAACTAACTCTTAAAGCTGGGACCATCGCATCTTCAATTGAATCCCATATCTCATTTTTCAAAATATTATTCCAATTCTGGACGTCAGGCTTTGATCGGAAAAGTCCCCCAAGTGCTTTTGCAGCCAAAGGTAATCCCCTACACTTGCTAACAATATCTCCACCAAAATTCTCCACCCATGAACTCAGAGAAGGGTCATTAGATCGGAGTGCATGTCTTTCAAAAAGTGACAAACATTCTTCCTCAGACAAGAGGCCTAGAGGGTAGAATGTTGGAATAGTTTTAACCATTGAAGCAATTTTTTCACTGCGAGTAGTCACAATGATTTTGCTTCCTTCTAGTCCTTCAAGAAATGGAATCATCAAAGTATCCCAATCAGTGTACTTATCATTCCAGAGATCGTCTAGAACAATGAAAAATTTCTTCGTTGACAACTTCTCCTCCAAATCGAGTTGAAGAAGATTAAGATCCATGTTATCAAAAGCATGACTACGATCAATACTCCTTAGTATAGTCTGTGTTATCCTGACATGATCAAATGCTTCAGACACACAAACCCATGCTTTGATATCAAAATTCTGTTTCACATAATCACCATTGTACACTAGTTGGGCTAAGGTTGTCTTCCCGATCCCTCCCATGCCCACAATAGGGATGATAGACAATTTATCATTGTTATCAGACATGAGCTTAATAATATCATCTTTTTCTTTCCCCCTTCCACATACATCAGACATTCTGACACGAGACGTTGACTCAACCCTCTCTGACAAGTTTTTATGTTCAACACTGGTTTTCAAACCAAGTGAATCTTTTCGAGCCACAATGAATTCTATTTCAGCAGTAATAGCTTCTAACTTATTGGCCATGTCTGTATCATGCACAGTAAGAGAAGCAGAGGAGAGATTATTGCAGACCTGGTTGTGAGTGTGGAGTATAGTGGAAATGTCATCCATGAAGTCCTCCACTTGATAAGCAGCATCTCTGAGTTCATCAAGCCAATCCCTCACAGCAGGATCTTTGAACTGTTTGAGCTCAGCATCATTAAGAACAGACCTTGCAGCATTTAGAGAAGGCTTCAAGCGATGAATTAAGTTGTTGTCAAGTTTCTTTGCTCTAATGTAGTTGAGAAATTGAGTATTGTGTGGAGTTAGCCTCTCGAAAAGCACTGCAAACACTGCTTGAAGAACAGCTCCACCCACAAGTTCTAAGGCCATACTTGATCTTTTCTGGATTTGAATGAGTGATCGTTTAGAAGAGAAGACAGTAAGAGTGCTTGCAAACTTGCAGTATCTGATATTTTATTTGTGCTAAAGATAGTGAAGACCAATAATTGAACAAGATGGACCCTCCACAAATAATGACACAACAACAACCCACATTGAAGCTTCGTACAATGATAGTGGTCCACACGCTTTCAATGTGTACCCACATTATGGTCTCTTTAGTCAATTTCAAGCAACCTTTTAAAACGTACAAACCATCAAAATAATTAATTTTTTGAAAAAACAATATATTGTCTACCGTAAATAATTGATGGTAATATTTTTTTTAGACAAAAGTTCTAATTTTGTTCTTAAATTTTACATCAACCGTCAATTTTGTTTCTAATTTTTTTTTCGTCAGTTTTTTTCCAGTGTTTCGTATTTTGATCAATTTTATCTTTTGTTCTTACTTTAGTCAAATATTAACGACAGAATGTACGTGGCTAATAATATGTAATGTAATAATTTTCAAAAACAATTTGTATATTTATTATTTAGAACCTACTCATTGCAACAAATCCAATAAAATACATTTTGTCAAGAAATTATATTTTTAGAATTTTATATTCTTAAGGACTATTTTAACGAAATACATTTTAGTCTTTTTTCTGCATTAGAATTGTCTTTTATCTCCCAAAGATGGTTAAAATTATGAAATAACCTAAAAAAGTTACCAAAGTGTTAACGGAATTAAAACTCATGGTACCAAAGTGTTAACAGAGAATATCACATGGTACCAAAATTTCAATTTTTAAACCACAGGGTGCTAAAATGGAATGTGGCCAAATCACAGGGTACCAAAGTGGAATTTACCCATTTTTTTTATATATACAAAAAAAAAAAAGATAAATCCAAGAGAATAGGTTAAATCTTTAGTTAATTTTTTAAAGGACTAAGTGTATGTTTATTCTAATAACTTCTGTTCAGGTCTCAATTTGGTTTCATAATATTTCTCGTTGAACTTTTAATCTCATATCTTTTGTTCAGGTTGCCGATTTGGTTCCGTATTGCACTTTTGGTTCTATATCCTTAGGTTAGGTTGCATAACTAGTCTTATATATTCTGGTATAAGGTTAAAGAATTTGTCCCATATTTTTATGTCAGGTGCAGAATTGATTCTGTATCTTTAGGTCAGGTGAGGTTGACGATAAAATTTTTATAGAATTAATTTTGCGACCTGACCAAAAGATATAAGCTAAAAGTGATATAAAACTAAATCTATAACCTTTTGAAAAGATATGAGAAAAAAAAATATAACAAAAAAAATTATGAGATCAAATTGAAATTTAAAAAAAAAATTATTAAATCAAAAGTATACTTTAATTTTTTTTTAAATATTTTTTGCCAGTTATTCTTCGAAAACTGGATGGTGATCTATTTATATCGGGATTAAGTATACTTTATCACATTTTTCAAAATTATATCACAGTTGAAAATTGAGAAAAAAAAAATAGTACAAGAGATGAGAGAGAAAGGAAAAAAAATGATTTACTCTATCTATAATGATTTTCATAACATTACCCTCAAAATAAATCTCATATGGAGATTCATCACTCATGCCAAACACCAAAGTCTAGGTCAAAAGAAAAGTCTAACGAATTGCTAGTAGGGGTTTAGAATGAAGTAGGGGTGTTGGAGGTCTGAAATAATTCTTAAGGAATCGGTTAAAAATAATTTATTTAACCAAACAAAACTAATAAATAGGCGGTTTGCGCGGTCGGTTTGAGCAGTTAAAAAGTTTATTAGTTATTTTCATAAATTTATTATAACATTAGAAAGAAAAAATAATAATGTTTTGGAGTAATAAGTTTAATAGAATAGATAAAAAAAATGACAAACAAGATTGGAGATTTGAGTTGGCCAAAAAAATATTAGAGATTTGAGAGGATAAAATTGTATGACAAAGAATAGTAGTTAGTTGTTGTCTAAACCCTGAAGTAAAAAATATTATGATTCAAAAAGATAACATAATAAAAAATGATAAAAGAAATTAATAATTTTTCATTAAATATAATCACATATAACATAATATAAGTAAAAAAAACTATATATATAAATACTAACAGTCGGTTCGGTTAATTGCATATCCAAATTGTTAATCGAACCAAACCATCCAATTTTAATGCATTTTTAACTAACCCAAATCGCTCATTAATCAGTTTAGTTCGATTTTGCTTCGGTTCAATTTGGTTTGGTTTGCTCGAATTGATTTGGTTCGGTACTTTTGAACACCCCAGCGTGAAGCTAATGATATGAAAATAAGACCGGATCAGATAGTTGGACTGGACGGTCCAACCGATCCAACTGTCAACCAGACACTAAAATGAATTTGTTCAATAAAAAAATTAAATTAGTAATTAGACTGGATTGGACCGGCCAGAATATTAACAACAAAATATACGTAACTAATGAGATGTAATATTAAATAATAAAAAAAGGAATTCAAGTTCTACCTTTGATTAAAAATAGAATGCAGTTTGTCACTAATTTATTGAAAGAAATTAGTCAAAAGGTACAATTGATCAAAATGTAAAACATTAGAAACGAAATTGACAACAAAAAAAATCGAAAACGGAATTGACACTTGGTGTAAAGTTTGGATACAAAATTAATACTTTTGCCTTTTTTTTTTTTTTTAACAACAGTTTTATCCAGAACCAGAAATTATTTACTATCAATTAAAAATATTGGCGAAAAAGGTAATATCAATCATTATTAAAATTTTCAATTATGTGCAACAATTGTTTTATTTATTGATCTAAAATTAGCAATGACCAATCTCTTTAATTTCAAAATTAAATTAGCAACAAAAAAAAAAGTAATGAGAATACTACGAGTTAAAACATAAATAAGATCTAATGATCTATTGACAATAGTTCCAACATTCTATTCTAATTCAAAATTAACAATGAAATAGTAGGTTGTAAAAATAGTAACGAATTTGATATATTNTTTTTTTTTTTTGTTAACAACAGTTTTATCCAGAACCAGAAATTATTTACTATCAATTAAAAATATTGGCGAAAAAGGTAATATCAATCATTATTAAAATTTTCAATTATGTGCAACAATTGTTTTATTTATTGATCTAAAATTAGCAATGACCAATCTCTTTAATTTCAAAATTAAATTAGCAACAAAAAAAAAAGTAATGAGAATACTACGAGTTAAAACATAAATAAGATCTAATGATCTATTGACAATAGTTCCAACATTCTATTCTAATTCAAAATTAACAATGAAATAGTAGGTTGTAAAAATAGTAACGAATTTGATATATTCGTTATTAAATTTATCAAGTTTAGATTTAATCATGAATTTAACAATGTAAAAAATTTATTATTAAGTGTTAGGTCAAAATATCATATTGGTTCCTTAAGTATAGGATGAATTTATTTTTTGTCCCTAATTTTTTTTTCTATTTTGATTCTTAATATTTTTTACTATTCTAACGTTATTAGTGTCTTGACACATTTGTTTAACTTCTATCGTTAAATTTGATTAGTCAATACAATATTTGATAATGGAATTTAGACAGAATTTTTCCAAATACGGAAGAAGTGTTAAATTTTAGAGTAAAATACAAAAATTGTCCATGTAGTTTAGCTTATCTACACGATAGTCTCATGTATTTCAAAAGTTTTTAATTTGAAAACAGTAGTTTGCATCATTAATATAATGGACCCATATCATTATTAAGGACCAAAATAAGATATAGTGCAAATATGAAGGATCAAAATGAGAATTTTATCTATAATCTGCAATTATTTTTTTTACAATAGGGTTTCAATGTATTAATGGTGCAAATCACATGTCTGGTGCAAATCACATGTCTCAATTTCAAAATATTTTAATCACAAATTACTGTCGTATATATAAGCCAACCTATATGGACTAATTTTGTAATTGATCCTAAATTTTAATATCAAAATGGAACCCAAAAAAAAGTTTTTTAAGGACTAATACAAAATTCATCCTATACTTTAGAGACCAATTTAAGATTTTGACCTTTAAAATTAATTAGAATTGAGATTTTAAACAAGGGACTTTTGTCATTGGTGTAATTAACGTTTTTTAGTTACAAAACTGCTAACCTAGAGTAATTTTGTAATTTTTACCTTTTAATAGTGTTGGCAGGTCAGGCTAAATTACCGAAAAGGCGAAAACTCTAGATAGATAGATTTTTGGTTATAGGGTAATGCTATAGAGAATTAGATTATAGTTTTTATTGTTGCATTTAATTTTTTTTTTTTAATCTTTGAGATATGTATAATATTTTTTTTAATTTATACAATATAGATCTTGAAACTAAAAAAAAATTAGATCCGACCATTGAGAAGTGGATAGCCCTTCTCTAAAGTCTTTTCCTTTTTTAGTTAATTTTTTAAGGTTAAAATGCAGAGACACTTCCTGAGTTTTAAGTTGGATGTGCATAACATCCTTGAGTTTTTAATTTGTGCAAATAGGATCCGTGAGTTTTTAATTACGTGCAAATAACACCCTTATGTTAAATTTAAGCCAAATCAGTGAGGGTATAATAGTAATTTCATAAAAAACTAGGTCAAAGTTCTATTTTGGTCCCTCAAGTTTGCTCAAAGTTCCGTTTTGATCCCTCAAGTTTCTAAAAAGTTCTACCGTTAGTGTCTTTTCAATTTTCATCTAATTTTTCTGTTAAATAAAAGAAAAAATTGGTTTACAATACCCAAAAAGTTTTATTTTTTTGAATTAAGGTCCTTTCTTTTTATAATAGGACCAAAGTGTAAGAAAAAATGAATAAACTAGTGTTTGAAACAATTTTGCCCAAAAAAACCCCTCTTCTTCTCCTTCTTCAACGCACCGTTCTTCAACGCATCGGCGACAGTGAAGGAAGAAGAAGAACTGTGCGTTAAAGAAGGAGAAGAAGAGGGTTTTTTTTTTTGGCAAAATTGTTTCAAATACTAATTTATTATTTTTTCTTACACTTTGGTGTTATTATAAAAAAAAGACCTTAGTTTAAAAAATAAAACTTTTTGAGTAATGTAAACCAATTTTTTCTTTTATTTAACAGAAAAATTGGATGGAAATTGAAAAGACACCGACGGTAGAACTTTTTAAAAACTTGAGGGATCAAAATGGAACTTTGAGCAAACTTGAGGGACTAAAATAGGACTTTGGCCTAGATTTCTTATGAAAATACTATTATACCCTTAATGATTTGGCCTAAATTTAACGAAAGGGTGTTATTCGTACGTAATTGAAAACTCAAGGGTCCTATTTGCACAAATTAAAAACTCAAGGGTATTATGTGCACCCAATTTAAAGCTCAAGTGGTGTCTCTGTATTTTGGCCATTTTTTAAATGCCAAAGTGTATGTGTGTATGTTTGGTTTAATAACTTTTATCATGTCTCAATTTGATTTTATATTTTTTTTGCACTTTTAATTTTATATTATTTGTTCAAATTGCAGGTTTGGTTCCGTGTTACGCTTTTGGTTTTATATCTTTAGGTTAAGTTACATAATTAGTCTCATATCTTTTTGTTAGGTTATAGAATTGGTCTAATATCTTTAGGTCAGGTACTCAGTGCATAATTGGTTCCATATCTTAAGGTCAAGTGGGATTGACAATGAAACTTTTATAGAATCAATTCTGCAATATGATCAAAAGATATAAAGTCAAAAGTGATACAGAACTAAATCTACAACTTTTTTAAAAAATATGAGATACAGAATATAACAAAAAAAAATTATAAGATGAGATTGAAACTTGAGAAAAAAAATATAAAATCAAAAGTATTTTGAATTTTTTTAAAGATTATTTTTGCCTATTCTTCAAAAGCTGGATGGTGATCTATTCATATTGGGATTCAGACATAAGATTACAGCTATGTGATATTTATTCTTCAAAAGTATTTGCATTTCACTTGACGAGGCCCCACACGCTTTCAAAAGAAATCTGAGATGGAGATTCATCACTCATGCCAAACTCCAAAGTCTAGATCAAAAAGAAAAGTCTCACAGATTACTAATAGAGTTCTCTTAAAGAAGACTCTCACAAATTATAGAGGAGTTACATGCCTTGTTGTTTTCTAATTCTACTCTGATATATTCTAATGTGAATTCATATTCTATTAAACCTATTGGTATAGAAAGAAGAAAAAGAATATAACGTTAACTGGCGTTTCTCAAATAGAAAATTCAACAGCCATACGAAATAATGGCCAAAATCAGCACAAGTTGAATTTGATATTTGAGCAGAGATCTGAATAAGCTTTTCATCTTGGTGATTATATATGCTTCAGTCCCCAAGATCCCATGTTGCTTCTCTTTTACTGATGCAGACAGAAGTTAAAATATTTTTCCTTTTAAAATAAAAAAAAATAGAAGTATTATCAACCCACATGATTTAACGTGGAAACTCCAAATTAGAGAAAAAATCACTGACGGTTGCCGGAAGACAACCAGAGAAAATACTATATGAAAATTTTTACATTATACACTATTATCTCAAATAACCCACACTTTCTAAAACAAGTGTTTGTCCGACTCACTCAATTAAAGAGAATAAATTAAAGAGGAATTTAAAAATTCAAATACAAATTAAAATGATTTAACTTGATACAACTTGAAACAATACTTGAGCATCTTCTAGTCTTCACTTCAGACACACCAATTCCCATTCTTCCAAGCAACATGCAAGTTCCTATTTCCAACCAAATCGAACATTTTTTAAGCAGAAGAAAATATAGTAAATTGCAGAGATGGATTGATCACAATTCACAAAGAAGGAGAATTGAAAGAATCGTAACTACAACGTTATACCTTGTTAAAAGGGAAGTATTTTGTTGCATTCACCTGAAAAACATATATACCTCAAAATGAACATTGTCTGCCGTTGCCAAATAATACAGAAATCAAAACAGAGAAGACATTGAATACTTGAAAGAGTTTTTTGTTTTGTTTTGTTTTAAAAGGTATAATAGCTAGAAATGTACCTCTTTTATGACTTTTTTGAATTGTTCACCATTCCAAAATGAACACTGTGTATGACTCAAAATGTATGATGGAGAAGAATGGAGAAAACAATTGAATTTGTTGAAAACTACAAAAATAAGCCTGGTAGAATTGCATCCCTGCATAATTGTAAAAGACTAAACCTAATTAGTGGATGGTATATTTATTACCAATACTGTTATTAAAATTGTGAAGTTCATCCTCTTTCTATTGAATGCGGTTCTTTGGACTAAAACGCATTTATTTTTCAGATTTAGGACTAATTTGTAATTTTAATATTTTTCCAATAGTTTTCAAAATTACAATTTGACCCCAAAAGTTTTTAATAATTTTCATTTTAGTCCTCAAATATTATGGTTCAGGGACCTTTTTGAAAATTTTGAAATTATTTTGGGGGCATTTTGTAATTTTGGCAAAAATTTATGAAATTCATAATCACCCTTCCATAAAACTACGTAGTTTTGATACAAATTTGGGTTGGGTTGGGTAACCCAATTTTTAATGGGTTAATTTTGGACCCAACCCATCTTGACCCATTATTTAAATGGGTTGGGTTTAGGTTAGTTAAATGATATTTGGATCGGGTTGGGTCAATTTTTGCGACCCCTAATAAAACAGAATGTACTCTTCAAAAACAGATTTTGAATTGCACATTGTTTTAGTGTGCGAATTGTTTCAATGATTTAGTGGCAGTCATCTGCTAATTTGTGAACTTATAAAGGTTGTTTTAGCCTTTAGGAGTTTCACCAAATATTTGTGACAAACCATAAACAAATAAGTTTCTTGAAACAGAAGCAATTAATCCAATCAAGGATCTATGTTTTCAATTAATAATACGCTTAAGTGCACTTTTGGTCCCATAACTATGACAAAGGTTTTATTTTGGTCCCACAACTTTTTTTGTTGCAATTTTGGTCCCATAACTATGACAAAGGTTTCATTTTGGTCCCATAACTTTTTTTGTTGCAATTTTGGTCCCGTAACTATGACAAAGGTTTCATTTTGGTCTCATAACTTTTTTTGTTGCAATTTTGGTCCCATAACTTCTCAAAAGATTCCACCATTAGTCCCTTGGTGAATTCCATCCATATTTAGCCGTTAAGTATGACGTGACATAGTAATTAGGATCATGATGTGGCAAAATAAGATGAAGTGGACTGAAATAGGATCTATATGCAACATATTAAAACTTATCTATACCCAACCACAAAATATACAAAGAGTGGTATTGACAGGGACCAATTTGGTGGGGAAGAAGAGACTTCAAGCAGAAGGTGCCGACGAAGTCGATGGGATCCTCAGCCAGAGTCGAACGACCAAAGCGACGGCGACGGCGAATCGGGAAACGGAACGAGGAAGAGGAAGTCCCGTTGGGCTGACGAGGAAGACGAAGTACCACTCTTTGTATATATTGTGGTTGGGTATAGATAAGTTTTAATATGTTGCATATAGATCCTATTTCAGTCCATTTCATCTTATTTTGCCACATCATGATCCTA
>QANZ01045264.1:79167-109120 GCA_003254925.1 Chamaecrista fasciculata | reverse complement strand
ATGAGAAATGATAGATAGAGAGAGAAAATTATAAGTGTAATAAATGAGAGTATGTAAAATTACTATTTTGTCTAGTTCTTTTTTTTATATTTGTATTAAAGTATAAATAATTATAGGTGTATAAGTAGGGATAGATTAGTAATTGTAAGAGAAAATGAGATGATGTTGTGAATGAGATGATGATATGGATGAGATGAGATGAGATGGAGGTTCTAAAAAACACCCAACCATTACTCTTCATCCAATCCTAAGATGAGATTAAGATTGAATGAGATTAGATTAGGATGATGGTGATGCCAAACAGGCCCATACTTTTAAGATTGAATGTTAATCTTGAATGAAGTCTGTCTAATGGTTTACTTGACATCATTCCACTTTCATGGCAGAATTTGTGTTTACTAGGTGAAATTAATTATATTTGGCAAGGAGCAACTTACAATTACAAATAACAACTACCCTCTCTGCAAAACTCTTGAAACAAAAGAGGAGCAGTTTGTACATTAATTTCATCTCACAAATTTGGAGAAAGAGTATCAAATATAAACATGATGAAACTGATTATTCATTTAGATATCAAATATATAATACAATTGCATAATAATACAAGTCAAGAAGAAATTAAGAAACAAGCCGAAGGAACTCTATATAAATGCAAGCAAATTAAAGCTGCAATTACTAAACAAACACTATTTCAACAAATTAAATCAAGGTACAGAATATGAAAGCATTATATATTTATAAGTTCCAAAACCCAGGAGAATATATATCAGATGCTACCTAGCTCTGGGACTAAGTTGAGTAGTGACATTCATGGTGATAAACTCAACTGAAGTACTACTATTTTCAGTGTCTTGTCCTGCATGTCCTCCTCCAGATCTTGCAATCTCCATAGCCAAACACTCCTTCATCTCTTTCACTACATCACTCATGTTAGGCCTTTGGTTTGGGTCAGTGGAGACACAAGCCATGGCTGCTTCAACCGCTTTCCAGACCGAGCCGGTGTCGAATTCGCCTTGCATCTTTGAGTCTGCTATGTTCTTGACATCCCCTTGAGCCACCTTTGAGCTCACCCATTGAATGATGTGAGTGTTCTCTTGGCCTTGGACTCTTAATATCACTGGTTGACCTGTGATTATCTCAAGAATCACTACTCCAAAGCTGAACACATCACTTTTCTCTGTCAATCTGTTTGATATGTAGTACCTGCAACAAGGTGGAGCATATATCTTAGTTCAATTTTTCAAATACCAAATGCTGTGTATATTAATAAAAGAGTGAGCCTATTTTTAGTCCTCGAATTTAATCCAAAAATTCAATTTAGTCCCTGAATATTGAAAATAAGCTTTTTAGTCATTGATTATTTTATAAAACAATTCAAGGCCTAAATAGTATATTTCCAAATATCTCTAGGGATCAAATAGTAGACTAAAATGTAAGTTTTCTCATTATTGAAAAGATGAATGTTCTTCTTTAAATGAAAGTGATGCATATATGGCAAAAATGCACAAAATTTCTGCACTTTAGTCACTGCTCAAAACATTCATTGAATTATGAAAAATGATTGAATGATTCTCCAAACTTTTAATTTTTTGTGCCAAAGACTCATTTTGTTGAGATTTCAATTTAAAAAACTAACTTTTTCGTGAACTTACTATTGGTTGTATTTTTCATTGATCTAAATTTAAAATTAATTATTGCTGTGATTAATATAGTAAAAAAAATCTAAAAAATTGATTTTTTTTAATGATAATTTTAACAAAACGAGTTATTTGCATAAAATAAAAAAATCTGGCTAGTCTTTTTTCTTTTGAAAGTTTAAGAAGAGTTTTGTTTATTGAAACACTTACTCAGGATCAAGGTAACCAGGAGTTCCACAAACAACTGTGGACAAATGTGTGCCTCCATCAGTGGGAAAACTTTTGGATAAGCCAAAATCAGAAAGTTTGGCTTGGAAGTTTTCATTCAACAAGATGTTTGTAGATTTCACATCTCTGTGAATTATAGGTGGCTTACAACCATTATGCAGATATTCAAGTCCTGAAAAAGTGAAACCATGCAAGCTTTAATTTTGGTATCATCATTCATCAATGGAGGGAAAAGATTCTAATAATCTAATTAGTTAAGATTGAAGATAGATGAAAATTTTACACATCTATCTAGCTAGTTTCCCTATACTAACCTTGGGCTGAGTCCACTGCTATTCTGAGTCTGTCTTGCCAAGTCAAGAACTTTGCACTGCTATCTCTACCTGTACAAATAAAGTTTTGGTTCATTTAGTTCATTGATCTATCCCGTATGCAAAAAAATATAAAAGGTGATAAATAAAAAGGTATTTTTTTAATATGGGCATAGTTTAACATTTAACTATTTTCTAAAAAAATGATTCCATCCAAAGATGAGGTCAGAGACAGAATAGACAAGTTCAGATTGAAAAGATGAGATCAGAGTGATTTTCTCTTGACAAAAATTTAAATAAGAATTCTTATATCTTTGCAATAAAATTTCTTCAATCATAAAGCTTCTCTATGTTTTCTCTTCTTCATGATTGATCATAACAAAATAAAAAGTGTATAATACTTTTTCTTTATCATAATTGATTATGCATAAAGTTTTTGTCACATGTCATTTGTTTATCGGAAACCTTATAGCAAAAAAATAAGAAACTTTTTTGTTGTCATTTGACCGGATTGAACATTTTATGTGCCATCGACCAAAAAAAAATCATCCTACCAAATTGAAAATCAATTTCTTGAGGAGCTTGGGAGCTTGTAACAATACCTGAAAGATGCTCATGTAGGTTTCCATTTGCCATGAATTCATAGATGAGGCCTGTATTGTCTTCTTCATTGCAATACCCAATAAGAGAAGTGAGGTTTCTATGATGAACCCTCAGTAGAAGCTTGACCTGAAAATTAAAGCCAAGTTTTATATATGCACATCATCTTATATAACCTTACTTTTGAATCCTTGAATATATATGAGAGAGTTTGTGCAAGTAATTAATAATTTAATTTCTATATTATATAGATATGATCATTTTAAACCTTATTTTTCTAAAATGTTTAATTTAATCTCTGAAGAAGTTATACAAATTAATCCTCAAAGGGACTAAATTATAATCAGTGATAAATTTTCGAAGACTGAATTGATAGTTTAGAAAGTAGACTTGCCTCTGCTACAAATTGCTGATATCCTTGTGCTGATGATTGGGAAAGCATCTTGACAGCCACTTGAGTATCTTCATCAACGAAACCATGGTATACTGTGCCAAATCCACCTCTTCCAATGACCCTTTCGAAATTATTGGTGATCTTAACAAGATCTGCGTATAAATATTGTCTTTTTTTGGATTCCAATGATGATACATTTGGAGATGCTCTGTTTGTAGGCTCCACTTGAATCTTGTTCACAGTTGCTAATAATGTCATGGTAAAAAAAAAAAAGGATTCCATTGTTTAAAATGTACAAAGAAATTAAACCAGAGTAAAATGTAAAGAGGGTGCAACTAAAAGATTTTTGCTGTATGTAGGTTCTTCAATAGAAACATAACATGTAAGAATTGATTTTTCCCATTTCAGAAAAAGCAGAATACCTCCCTTAAAAATATTTTCAGGCTGTACTTGTATTGAAAACTTTGATTGCAAAAATTCTAACTTCTATTAAGTAATCTATATGAAAAGGAAAATTAAATAAGACGTAAGAATACTGTTCTCTCACCATTGGGTTTTCCTTTATGAAGGCAACAGAAAAAGAAGACAACAGCCACTACGATTAGAACAAGAACCAAAAAGCCAGCAAGTGATGCTACTATGGGAATAACCAGATTGGTTTTCTTCTTCTTCTGGTTGTTATTCTCCACAAGATTGCATGAATTATTTTCACACAGATGTGGATTTTGCCCCACGCTTCAATCATTCAAATCAAATATTGTAAGTCAGCAAGATTTACATAATTACATTTAAGTTAACACATCACATTCTGTTCTAGTGACTTTATTGATACATCTCAGTTTTCATGTTTCTTGAAGGAGAAGGTTAGGGATGATCATAGGCCGATATTTATATTTCCCATCCCAAAATCGAAATTTGAACAAATATTAAAATCAATATTTATACCCAAATCCTACAAATAGTGGAGTCTTCAGACAGAGACATAAATCTGGAGAAATTTTGAAATAAAATTTTTATTAATATAAAATTTATTTTTATCGATGTTTCTCATCTATAAATACCACGAATAAAAAATAAATATTCGTAAATATACATGTTTTATTAAATTATCTCAATATGTATAAAATATTTAATATTTTTTCTTACAATTTTTTTTCAGTTTAAAAATATTACATATATCTATATCTATATCTATACTATATTATATGTTTGAGGACCTTTTGGTTGGTCAAAAATAATTAAATTAAAAATTAAAAAATTAAGAAATAAACATGTGAAACTTGATAATTGGCTAATTGTATAGATAATGGGAGAGAGAAAGTAGTAGATGAGATTTAAGAAAGTGAAAACTTATTATTTGGTCTTTTAATTTTCACACTTCTAACAATTTAGTCCTTGAAAATAGAAATATACTATTTAGTCACCGAATAATTACAAATGTCAAATCAAACGTTAGATACGGAAAGCCCGTAGTATTAATATATTGTTACATGTTGTGTATTTTCCTATCTATCTTTGGACTCATTGACTTGTTAAACGAACCCAAATTTAAAGGGTAAAATTTTAGGATACTTATTATTAGGTATGGGTATTTTTTTTCTTTATCCTCCTTAAAAAACGTTAGTTATGTTCCAAGCGCAAAGTATGAGATTTGAGTCCATATCTAAAGTGACAAGTTAGTTTAAGGACATGGCTCTCTTAACAATTCATTTCAATGTTCTTCAAAGAAAATTCCCAAAACAATCATCATAGAGATTCACAGTATACCTCAACGATAGTGAACCTTTGTTTGACTTGTCAACTAGTTCACTAGGAACTACACCTGTGAGGTTGTTATTCTCCAAGTTTCTGCAAAAAAAAACAAAATAATAATACAAGTAATCAGAGATATGACACCTTGTTCTCTTTCAAAGCCAATAGAGAAATACATTGGGAATGTGATTAACTTACAAGACTTTCAGAGACTGCAATTTAGTGAGAAAGTCAGGAACCGTTCCACTTAAGCTATTGTTTGATAAATCCCTGAAATTAATAATTCAAATCAATGTATAGTGAATTTTGAAGAAAAAAATAAGGTTAAAGTACACTTTTGGTCCCATATCTTTTGATCAGGTGTAGAATTGGTCTCATATCTTTGCAAAAAGTTCCACCATTAGTCCCACGATATGGAACTTTTTGCAAAGATATGAGACCAATTCTGCAACTTGACCAAAAGATATGAGACCAAAAGTGCAACAAAAAAAATACTGGACCAGATTGAGATTTGAGCAAAAGATATGGGACCAAAAGTGCAATAAAAAAGATACGAGACCAAATGAGCAAAATATATAAGACCAAAAGTGCACATTGAAAAAAAATAAATAGATAATCAGACAAAGAGATTGAGAGTTTTGAGAGATACTAACAAGGTCTGCAGCATTGTGAGCTTGGAGATGTAAGAAGTAATGTCTCCTGTTAGTCCACTTGAAGACAAGTTCCTGATAGCATTTCCAAATTATTTAAACTTTAATTTGAAGTATTACTAGTTTGAGTTCATCATGAAGTATATTAATTAGTGTGATTTGTTTTCTGAGATTTAGAAACTTACAAGGATATGATTCTTGGGATGTTATTACCATCAACACTGCAATTTAGACCATCCCATATGTATTGTACAGGTCCACATGGATCTCCTTGCCAATCCCTTGTCAACCCATAAGTTCTCTTGATGTTTGTGATAGCATCAACTGGGTTATTTGATAGGCAATTAAAAAAAAAAGGTTTTTATCAAATCCATTCACTTGTTAAGAGAAAAATAATATTAATTGATGACATGACATAATTAGTTAATGAGTACATGAGCAAAATTTTTATATAGTAACAACATACATTTATAAAAAATTTAGAGATGCTGCATGAATTCATACAAAAATATAGAAAATTATTTATGATGAATAAAAGAAAAATATATAAAAAAAATAGTTTTAATCTTAAATATAATGAGCAACAAAAAATTGAAGGGCCAAATTGAAAATAATCTCAAACTTTATTTAAATGCATTGATTAAGGTGTGCATAAAAGTAAAATAAATATAATGAATTTATAAACGAGTACTTTGGAGCAATAAAAAACTGAGGTCAAATTGGGTTCCAAAAATAAATAACTTGTTTTATGATCAAATAAATAAAATTGGTCATATTTCTCTCGTTTCAAGTCCGAATGCAACAAGTTCAAAACTATTTGCTAACTCTTATTTCTTCCTATATTTAATTGAGATCGTTAACAAATGAGGTCAAACTGTGTCTTGAAAGTAAAATTGGGAATAATTTGAAAAATTATAAAAATATATGTAGGATCAATCTAAAACAAATGAAACATAAGAGATCAATTTAAAATCTATCACATACATATATAAGGGACCAATTTGAGGTTTTGGCCATTTCAAAACTTACTTACAATAATAGAGATATGGGAGACATGAATATGAACACATTCACAATTAAATTTTTAAAATTACATAACATGTACACGATACGATACGATAAATAGAGACAAAATATTCACAAATATTAATGAAAACTTTAAAGATTATTATATTAATTTATGACACATTAGTATATGTTATTTTTTTTTATCTTTTATTATGTCAAAGTCACACTAATAATAATTTTATATTTTAAAATTTATAAATATATATATGAAGCAATGTTATGAAACTCGGACCGGACCGGATGGTCGAACCAGTTCGATGACTTGGTTTGAACCATTAGACCGTTATGAAGATTGAACCGCCCAAACCTCTTCAAACCGGATTGACCCGGGTTGAATCGTGACCCAGAGCGATTATTAGAAAATCGGCTGGGTCACTAATTTATAAGGAAAAATAATTTTTTTAGCTTTTTTTTGTTGGTTTTGTGGGCCAAATGCAAAAAAAAAAATAATATGAAACCCAATAGAAAATATTGTAAACCTATTAAAACAAAGAAAAAAACTCATTTTTTCTAACCTAATAATTATTCATGTTGTGACTTTTGTATATTTTATTTATGTAGGACAATGAAATTATGGATTCACAAGTATATCTTATTGTTATATAAAGTTTATAGTTATATTTTATCAATTATAGAATATTTATATTTAAAATAATTAATATTATTTTATTTTTATATATATAACGTCATCCGGTTCGACTGTCGATCGAATCGATTGAATCAATCAACCTGTGACGCGAAAGTCTGTCTAGACTACTGTCCGGTCCAGTTTTAATAACATAGCAAGTGAGACATATATATATATATATATATATATATATATGCATGTATGAAGTTAGACACTAATCTACTATGTCCTAAAGCGCCAGGCCAAGAGAAAATGTTCTAAAGGGTAGTTGATTGAGTAAACTAATAATTTGATCCTGAAAGTTAGCGAACTGATAACTCAATCCTTAAAAGATTAAAAATATATAGTTTAGTCTTTAAACGATCAAAATGGTATATGTTTTAGTTATTGAAAGATTAAAACAATATATAATTTAATTCATAAAAATGACTAATTAGTATACCGTTATGATCTTTCAAGGGCTAAATTGTACATTTGAATCTTTCAGGGACTGAATTGTCAGCTCAGTAATGTTTTAGGGACCAAATTATTAATTTACTCGTGGTTGATTTATTGCATGCCAAATTGCCAATGCCCAATAGTAGTAAGTAGTAGTATAACCCACTACTACACAAGTACACATTCTACCATTCATTCAAACAAATTCTACTTCTAAAATTGAATCAACATCCTCCTCTATAATCATACGCGATTCCCGAAAAGAAATCAAACTCGATGAAATCAAATCAAAACAAAATCATACCATCATTTTGGTAAGTTAGCGATTCGGAGAAATCTCTGAGCGTATAGACCTCAATCGCATTCAAAATCGGCGGAAGCGTCGATTCCTCCGTCCGAGTCAGAGCGAACAGATATTGCGACTTTCCTCTCAACGCCGACGGCGAATATATGGTTTCCAAAGTCTGATAAACCGGAGACAGAGGACCGTACCAGTGCTTGCCGTTTACAGAAACGTTGAAGGATCTGGTGTCGTTTCGAGCTAGGGTTTGGATCTCGTTGAAATGGAGGTAGATGTAGTATTGCTTCTCTGTATCATCGGAATTCCAATAGAACTGGAGAGGAGCAGAGGCGTTCGTCGGAGTAGCCGCCGTGCTCAGTACGACGGCCGGAACGGTGAAATTGTTCTGAATCACGGTGTCGGCGCTTAGGGATGTGCTTAGGTTCGCCCACAATGAGAAGGTAATAGGCGCCCAGAGACGGTCACGTGGATCGTCTTTGTACCTGCCAATTTCGAATTCTCTTTTTTTCTTAGCTTTATTTGCCATGATTTGGTACCAATTAAAGATGAATAGTCTCTGAATTATACATGTGAATTAGATTAGAGAATAATTTTTTGTTTTAATTTGATTTTTCTTTGCTTTTGCAATGATTTGGTACTTGAATTTCAGAATTTTTCTGATGAATGTTTGCTAAAATGGAACTTTATGTCTACAATGCACAAAACTTACATGAACCCTATTCACCATGCATAAACTTCTTTTTGACAATTTTTTTATTAAAATAAAGGGTAAATTACACTTTGGTACCATGTGGTTTGACCTCATTTCACTTTGGTACCTTGTAGTTTAAAACATTTGAGGTATTAAGTATTTTTTTTTTGGCCAGAAGGTATTAAGTATTAACACTTTGGTATTCCAAAATTTTTTTTGTTAGATTTGGATGAAATTTCACACGTGCATCTGACATGCCTCACTAAAACTCGATTTTTTCTAACTTTTGGTCAAAACAAAGGTCACATACAATCTGAATTTCGAAGAACACCTCTCAAATTTTTCGGATTTTAGAGGTGTTTTTCGAAATCTAAATTGTGTTTAATCTTTATTTTGGCCAAAAATTAGAAAAAAAAAGTCGAGTTTTAGTGAGGCATGTGAGATGCACATGTGAAATTCCATCCAAATCTAACTGAAAAATTGTTCAGGGTACCAAAGTGTTACCGGTATATACCTCAGGATACCAAAGTGTCACATTTTAAACTACAGGGTACCAACGTATAATTTACCCTAAAATAAATAAATTTTTTTTTTCAAGATTTTCTAATAGCTATTGTTTTACATGTATTTTAAATTAACCTTTCAATTGTACAAAAACGATATTCTTTGCATATATCCAATTTTAAACTTTTGAAAATAATGAAGATACTCACGTATTAGATTTGTGCCGAGTTTTGTTAATGTATGCTTGGAGGAGGCGAAAGCACTTTGCCTGTGTTTCTTAGGCTAAGCCAATAAGCCACAAGCATACTCCACCCAATAGCTATGAATCTCTAAATTTGATATTTTATATATATATATATATATATATATTTCTTCTTTACCATATCTTTTACTATGCTTCATTCTTCAGTCTATAAACTTATTTATTTTTATAAATCAAATATATATATACTTATATGTGTGACAAAAATGCTATTTATTTATAAAGATTGTCAAATTCACTAGGTATATTAGTTTATTTTATTTAGTTAATATATCGTACTAACAAGCTAATCCAGAGAATACCTTAATGTAATCATGAAAAATAACAACCTTTCTAAAGAAGAAAAAAAACTGACCCAATAGTGCCTATAAGAAATCAAAGAATCACTGACCTGTATGTCGAGTTGGTGGTGGAACCCAAATCCAACCGCATGAAGCGAGAGAGAGATCCAAATTGAGTGACATAACTATCATTGTCCAAAGTCCTGAATTCCAGAGCTGAAATGAATGGTGTCCCAGATCCTGTGTTAACCACACAAACATGAACAAAATTCTGTGGTGGAATGTGAATGAGCTCAAAGTTTTTACTAACTGACACATCCGTGAGATTCACTGTCTCCCAGAGAACAGTCCCAAGGTAAAGATCAAACTGTGGTATCGCATCTTGACTGTCATAGTTCCCATAAAGAAATGAAGCTCTGATCAGATACTTTGTCCAACTTGTGACATTTACTCTGTAGCAGTTTCTTTCTCCTGCAGGGAAACTTCTGAGGGAGGCTAGTTGCTGCTGAAACTCACTCGTATATTGTGGTAATATGCTCTTACTCTCTCCTGAATCAATGAATTTCTCATCTGAAATGTAGATTATGCCTGTGGTCTTCTCTGTGTAGCTTGAATTTGGGGGTAGCCCACAGTCTATGCTTATGAATCCTGAGAAATATAGTGACAAAGAGAGTGTTAGTCATGAAAATGAAAATTTTCCTGAATCCAAGCATAACAATTTCTGGATTATTATGACTATTTGACTGGAAAAATATTAAACTGTGTAAACTTAGATATAGAAAAACCTGATTCCTGAGCTTGAACCACAATCCCAGTAGTTAGAAAAAATCCAAGCAACGAATAGAGAAAGGGATATAACATTCCCTTCATTGTATGCATTGTTTTGACTTGCTCAAGGGGACATGATGGGAGTACCATATCATGATTTATATATACCTCTCAACGTGTATTTTTAGTGGTTTAGATATATACTGAGTTTTTATCTTTTTAGTATTGTAAGAACTGTATGTAATGATATTTAAGTACTAGCTTACACATTTCAATTATTATTTTTTAATTTTAATTAAAGATAAATATATAATTCACATAAAAAAATTAAATACATTATTCACACGCAAAAGGAAATGTCTTGTTGTGTTTAAAAACTGAGGTTTTGTTTTCTTACCAAAAAAAAAAACTGAGATTTATAATTAAATCCTGCAATAATTGGCATAATTGATTTTTTAGTAAATTAATGATTGAGTCTCTAAAAGTTGCAAATGTTTCAATTTACTTTACTAAAAGATAAAATTATACCTTTTAGTTCTTAAAAGAGAATTACAATCAATTTGATTTTGTTGTTAAGGATACCAATCAAAATTTTATGATAAATCTAATATAATTTAAAATTAGAATAAACGTTTGGGATAAGAAAAATTATATTTAATGTTAAATTTGAATTAATATATTAATCGAAGGATCAAATTATTATAATTATATCTTTTAGAGATTAAATTTTATAATTGTCTTTTATTAGGTATTACATTAAAATATTTATCATCTTTCAGAGATAAAATAAAAAATTAATAATTGATTTTTGGTCCTCAGTGACAGCCAATCCTGTGATTTATAGAAGTGAATGAAGAGCAAACTGATGGAGTGAATTCACAAGGATGTGGGTTATGGTCTATGAAGTGATAACAGGAGAGAGAAGTCCAACTCCAACCAGACAATGACATATACATGCATGGCATGTATTTATCTTATAATAAAATTGATTCCACTAACACCACCAACTGCTTAAAATTTCAATATTAAATACAAAATGACATGGTTAATGCCGCAAATGTGGTTGACATTCTGTAGTACAAAATAATAATAAAAAGCTATTATTTAAGATGACAAAACGTGTTGATACATCATATATGTAATACGTATATATACACAACTACGTATATATATATATAGCTGAGCCTGAGGGACAAATGACAATTAACTAATAGGCAAGTTGTAAGTCTTAACTAGCTAGATTATACATATATAGGTTTGAATGTTTGATCATGTATATTAATAAATAAATTTATAAGATAATATAAAGGGATACCCTATAGTACAGTTAAGACCCAAATTTTATGGTGAATTGTGAAATAATATGGTGACTTGATTAAATCTAATATATATATATATATATATATTTAAAAAATATTCAAATATGATTGGACTAAGTGGAAACTATCTTCATATATAAGGCTATCAATTTGACTATTCCACGAAAGAAATTCTGGCATAATGATTATACACCAAGATTTGTTAGCTGGCACGAGATTATCAGTTGAATCAGCTTGGCAATTTCAACGATACCACTATAGTCTATCAAGTATCAACTTTACACATGTTCTCTTCCAATAATTTACCCTAAGGAACTAAATTATCATATCATATATCATATATATATATGTATGTATATAATTAATGGATTTTATTAAAGATATCCCATAGGGAATAACCTTTCTATGTTGACCAAGAACTAGGGAGTAAAAAAAGATTCCAGCTCATTCTCTAATGTCACATAAGGAAGTCAAAATGAAACCCATTGAATTGATGAGCTTTTCGAGGTCAACTTCTGTTTTGATTAATTTGAGTTAATTCTAAGATAGGTTTACAGACAAAGACAAATTCAAAGAATTATACTGTACGTTTTATTAATTAACATCTTAATTGGTGATTCGATCAAATGGAATTTCCAAACTAACAAATGATTCCTTGAATTTTATATATTAAGAAAAAAGATACATTCAAAACCTAGCTGTTGAATGTTGAATACTACTCCTTGATCCCTTGTTTATTGCAAAATCAATCACAAAATGTCTCTCTCATTTTTTTCCTCTTATTCTTAAGCATCTATTGAACTTCTAGCAAAGTTCTTAGTCTTTTTTTTTTTTTTTTGAGAGAAGGTGACAATTAAAGACTTCAAGTTTATCCTTACTTTGTTTTCAGTCCTTAAATTTGTCCTTGATCAACATATACTTGCTGTATTTTTTTCCCACCTTAAAATTGCATATTAAAAACCCAAATGCATCTTTATGTCATAAAAAGACTATTATTTTAGGTAATTGTTAGTAGAATTTGCAGGTATCAAAATTCAAGATAATTGCTTTAGCAAACAATTTTAAAACTTGGTTCTTGTCATAATTTGAATTAGAATTTTTATTAACACTTTACCTCAATAAATCAACCAAACACCAAAAGGCATTCAACTTACCTAGTTTTATTTTATAAAGAAAACATTAAAACCCAACCTTTTGAGAGTTAAATCATAAGAGAAAAAGTACACAATTATTTGTAGGTGTTAGATTATGAGGTTTGAATTCTCCTTACCATTTTATTATTCTTTTTTAATAAAAAAGAATTGTGTATAAAAATTAAAAAGGTAAAGCAAAAAAAGAGAATGAATTCTAGTTTTGGATAACTTGATATCTCTAAGGGTCCGTTTGGTAGGGTGTAAAGTGGGGGTATGTAAAGTAAAGACACGGATTCTAATACTTTCAGGTGTTTGGTATGACAATTTGAGCTATGTAAAGTGGATTACAATGTAAAGGTATTTACATTACATATGCCATTTTTCTTTACTTCACATTTCTGATGTAATCCAAGTTAACCTAGGGAATTATGGTAGAATTTCTAATTTGCCCCTCTCACTCCCATCTCATTTTCTTCNCCACCACCCACCACCCACCACCCACCATTTTTTTTAAGGATTTAGGTTAGGGACCTTTTTGTATATAAAGAGGGACCTTTTTGTAAATAAACACTTTAAATCTTTACCTACTTTACATTCCTTCAACTACTTTCCTTTCCCTCATAATTTTTCCATTGTAAAACACTTTACTTTACATACCTATTTAGGTACCATACGGACCCTAAGATTATTTTTACTTTTATGCATCACTATTTATATTTGAAGAAACATGCATAGTTTAAAATTTTAATTTGGCATTTATTTTTTCTAGTCTAAAGTGAACTTTTGGTCCCATAACTTTGGTAAAGGTCTCAATTTGGTCCCAAAACTCTTTTTGTTGCACTTTTGGTCCTATAACTTTGGCAAAGGTCTCAATCCATCCCATAACTTCACCCATATTTGCCACGTCATCATCCAACTCAGTATGCCAGATCATCTTTAACGGCAAATAATGGATGAAAATCAGTATTGGGACCAACGGTGAGACGTTTTCAAAAGTTATGGGATCAAAATTGCAACAAAAAAGTTATGAGACCAAATTGAGACCTTGGCCAAAGTTATGGGACCAAAATTGCAACAAAAAAAAGTTATGAGACCAAATTGGGACCTTTACCAAAGTTATGGGACCAAAAGTGTACTTTAGCCTTTTTTCTATTGTTTTTATAGAGAGAGAGAGAGAGAGAGAGAGAGAGAGAGAGAGGGCTTCAATTCCCCATATGAGCATCCTTTACATTTCATCTCTAATCACTAAGTGGGATGGACATTTGAACATATATGATATATAGAACCTAAGCATTCACTTGGCAGAAAGAAATGCATGCAAGTTAAAGCATTGAAACACCAACTTCTGATGCAACATTATTTCTTCATTGAGGATTTGATCCCATTGTGTGGCATTCCAAGACATGACTCAGTATGGAGAAATTCAAGTACACTCATCTTGGCAAAAAATCATTTGTAAAGTGAATTAATTACAAGTAAATACAGAAATATGTTACAGAAGAATTTTATTGTGACAAACATGTTTACAAGTGCACTCATAAAAGGATTAGTTTACAAATTTTTTTGTTGATACTTGATAGGATGTATCCAATAATTTAGCCACACCACTCTTTGACTTCAACGATATTTTGGAAAAACAAATCTAAAAATTTAGGAGAGACTATTTCTTTTCTCAGGTCATATATGACATTTAGATATGGTATTTATTTTTTTAGAAAATCTAGATGCCACGCACGTAGCAACATCTCGTCAATTGTATCTGATTGATAGACAACATTAGAGTGCATCCGACAGTCAGACACAATTCATGAAATGTTGACACATGACAATGGTCCAAATATTTATAAAACTTCTGTAGAAACTTTTATTTTTCAAAACAAGAATATCATATCAAAATGTCACAGAAAACTTATTTCTTTAGTGTTTTATGAGAACTTGTTTTCTCAAAATACCATTGGATTCAAAAAGGCAAAAACTCTATCCACACTTACACATATACTTGTTGCAGAATTGCACATTGATTTTGTTCCCTTTGTTAGTACCCACTACCTGGCAAAGGGAGAGTATTCTGCAGTCATTCTCAATGTGGCTAATTCAATTGAATCCCCAGCATTAGCACCACTATGTTTTCCTCTAGCTAATTCTGTAGCCAAACACTCCTTAAGCTCACTCACCACCTTGCTCATTGTTGGCCTGCTGTTTGGGTTTGGAGACACACAAGCCATACCAATTTCCACAGCTCTCCAAACAGAGTTACTGTCAAAGTCTCCATTTAGCCTTGAGTCAGCAATGGCCTTGATATCCCCTTGGGCTATCATAGAGCTAACCCATTGACTTATGTGAGTTCTCTCATGATTTCTTGATATGGCTGGTAGGCTTGTAATTATCTCCAAAATGACCACACCAAAGCTAAAAACATCGCTTTTGTCCGTTAATCTGTTCGTTATATAGTACCTGTAAGACAAATTAAGAATACAAGTCAATTGGTGTGTAACAAAAAATTGTTGAGATAATGTTGACAGAAAAACATTAGGCAAAAAGGATTCAATAAGAACTTTGCAATCACTCTTGCTGCCTTTGTGGGTTTAAACCCTTCAAATGGAATGAGCGGTTTCTGTGGTTAATTCTTGAGTATCCTAGTTGTTATTTTGATCCATAGATTTTCCAAATGATTAGTTTAGTCTTTGAAAATTCATGGTTCATTACAATTCAGTCGTAATAGGAATTGAGTACCACAAAGATGGGATATTCATGAAGGGACTAATTTGCTAAGAGTCATGAATTTTCGAAAACTAAAACATTTTGTAAAACCAATGACTAAAAGTCTAAAATTACAACATTCATATAATCTACGGACTAAAATATTAGTTTACCCGTTAATTCTCTTTAGAAAGATCCTGTATTGCAAATATACTGATTATTAAACCAAAGGGTAAGACAAGTACAATATGGATTTCCTGTAGTACTTCAAGGTGAAGTCCCTTGATAATATCATTTCTACATGTGAAAAAAATAATTTTTTCGTGTGAAAAATCTTAAAATTACATTAGTACTCTAGAGGATCCGAAATAAAACATTAGGAATGATTGTTGGAAGTACTTACGCAGGGTCTAGATAACCAGGAGTACCAGCAACAACTGTTGACACATGAGTTCCACCATCAGTAGGAATAGCTTTGGATAGACCAAAATCAGCTATTTTTGCTCTGAAGTTTTCATTCAGCAAGATGTTTGAGGATTTTATGTCTCTGTGAATAATTGGTGGCTTACATCCATTATGAAGATACTCCAATCCTGAGACAAAATTATATAGCAAACAGAAAGTGATAGAGAAAGATTTGAGCTTTGAAAAGTACAAACACAATGGGCTTCGTTTAATTTACTCCTCACCTTGGGCTGCATCCAATGCTATAAAAAGTCTGTCTTCCCAAGTCAAGAACTTTGATTTGCTGTCTGTTCCTGCAGAAATATCAAACTCCATTACTTTCTATACTTCCTGATTTCCATGATCAGACACAAAATGAAAAAATATTTATATATAGGCTAATAATGCATAACCCTTTGAACTTTAGTCATTGTGCAAAAAGTCTCTTAAACTTTGAAAAGTGACAAAATATCCTATGAACTTTTGATTTTGTGCAAATAACCTTCTGTTAAAATTAAATTTTCATTGAAAACTCAAGAAATTTTTTTTTTGCTACTATTAAGTACAACAATAATTCATTTTAATTTTGCGTCAGTGTAAAATGTAACAACAATCATAAAATTATTAAAAAAAACATTTTTTTAATAAAAGTCTTAACAAGAGGGATTATGTTCATAAAATTAAAAGTTTAGGAGGTCGTTCCTTACTTTTCAAAATTTAGGGAGTTAAAGTTCAAGGAAATTTTACACATTTTAGCCAAAAAATATACATTTGAAAATTGATTGGCACTAACAAACCTGAAAGATGCTCTTGCAAGTTTCCATTAGCCATGAACTCATATATGAGCCCCTTGTTGGTTTCATCATTGCAATACCCAATAAGGGAAGTCAAGTTTCTATGATGAACTACCATCAGGTGTTTAACCTGTAAATTAAGATGACATCTGCATTTAAGTATATGTAAAATGATACATATATCTATGGATTATTTTGGTGCACAAAAATAATTCTTACCTCTGCTTGGAGTTGCTGATAACCTTGAACTGATGATGGAGAGAGGATTTTCACTGCAACAGGAGTTTCATCAATATAGCCCAAATAAACTGTTCCAAACCCACCTTTACCAAGAATTTTACTGAAGTTGTTGGTCATTTTGAGGACTTCAGAGTATGGATATTGTCTATTTTTGACATTCAGTGATTCATCATTTTCTTTCTCAACCTTTTCAACTTGTAGTGAGGTTTCATTTGTCCAAGTTTCTTGTTGTGCAGTCACAACTGTTAAGATCGCAACCAAGAAAAAAAACTTTTGGTTAGTTCTTGCTGATGAATGATGATCAACTATGATTACATGAGAAAACATATAAATTTGTCTCTGAAAGATACACAACACAAGTAAACAACTCAATCTTTGAAAATCAAGTTTATATTATTTAATCCCTAAAAGTCATAGAATTAATATATTTTAGTCCTTTTGTCCCGACAAGTTAATCCTATAAAGTAGGCTTAAGGGACTAGATTGTATTATCTCCAAGACTTTCAAGGACTAAAGTGTGTAATCTGATTGAATTGTCAATTGGTATATGTTTCAGGTACCAAGTTATATGTTTACTCTTTTTTTTTTTGAACAACAGTTATATGTTTACTCTAATTACATAATATATGATGAATGGTATAGCCTCACCTTTTGGTTTTCTCTTTTTAAGGGCCCAAATCCAAAATGCTATTGCCACAGCTGCTACAAGGATTAGAACTGCACCAATGGAAGCTACTATGGGAATAACAATATTCGTCTTGTTTTTCTTCTTGTTGCATGGATCAGACTCACATAGATATGGATTTTGGCCAACACTAGCATGGAAAGTCAGAGTAAGTTATTATGCATAACTATCAATAAATCTACTAATCTAGAGAAAATTTATCTTTTAGTTATTAAATTGGTCCAGAAACAATGATTTAGTGTTTAGATATTGGAAATACACTTTTTGATCCTTGATTTTTTTTTACAAATATCAACTAATTATAAGAAAATCAGGGACCAAAATCTATGGACTAAATCGCAGTTTTAGGACAAATTTGGGGACCAAAAGATAGATTACCTCTAGATCATGCAAGCAACCTATAACCCTATCTTAGACATTTAAAAAAGGCCAAAGTCTTATTTTGGTCCCTCAAGTTTTTTTCGCTCCATTTTAGTCCCTTAAGTATTCAAAAAGTTTTACCGTTAGTCTCTGGCACTTTTCCATCTACTCTTTCCGTTAAGAAAGGAAAAAATTGACTTTAATCTCACAACATAAAAAATTAAAATAAATAAAATTTATATATATATATATTTTTTTGTTCTAAATAACATAGGGATCTGATTAACTTTTCAGGGGAAAAAAGATTGGCACCAAAAGTGTTAGCGATAACTGCATATAAGGTCACAAAAAGCCCCATAAAAGAAGTTTTGGTAGTTTTATGATTTCAATATAAGACACATACCTTAGTAATAGAGAACCTTTGTTTGATTTTTTAACCAGATCAGAGGGAACTACACCTGTGAAGTTGTTGTTCTCCAAGTTTCTGCAAAAAAAGCCCAAGCATGACATCTTTTTTCCATTTTCTAACCTATGATATCAATATCATTTTGTTCCACTAATTGACCAACTAAACTTACAATATCTTCAGGTTTTGCAATTGAGACAGAAATTCAGGGACTGGTCCAGTTAGGCTATTGTTTGATAAATCCCTGAAACAATGAATTTGTTCTCATTCAGTATCATTATTGTCATATTAATACTAGAGTAAATCAATCATTTAGTCCCTCAAAGATGAAATTATAAAAATAAAAGATCTAGTCCTTAAAAACATACAATTTCGTTCAATTCGGTCCTTTTGCTAAAATATTAATTCAAATTCAACTAAAAAAAATGAATTTTTAACCTAAATCTTTTATTGTAACTGTCACACCTAACATTTCCTTTGGGAATGTTAGGTGTACATTAGATTTGTCGTTAAATTCTGATTGGCATCGTTAACAAAAGGATCAAATTGATTGTAATTTTATCTTTTAGGGACCAAATCGTATAATGCTATCTTTCAAAGATTAAATTGATACATTTGTCTTCTTTTAGGGACCAAATCATTAATTGACTTTAATACTACAACAGAAAGAATCAAAGACATTGAAAAAGAAGGGTTTGGGTGAGGTTGAGATAAACTCACAAGTTCTCCAACATGGTGAGCTTTGAGATGGAAGGATCTATCTGCCCTGTCAAGCCACTTGAAGATAAATTCCTGTTTGCATTTTCAACAGCTTTAGAAGTAATATTTCTGAATTTCCTAAAGCCATTAGTTTTAGGAGAAAAATAAAAAACTTACAAGGTTATGATTCTAGGTGAATTTTCGCTGTCATTAGTACAATTTAGACCATCCCACATGTAGGCCACAGGACCACATGGATCTCCTTGCCAATTTCTTGTCACCCCATAAGCAGACTTGACTGTTGTAATTGCATCAACTATTTTTTCAAAATGCACTTGTTAGTTTAATTATTTCATTTTAGTCTTAATCAAAGAATTTCAGGAAGAAAAATGTACTTTTCAGTTCTTGAAAAAGCACATGTTTCAACTGTCAATCTTAGAAATACATGATTTTGTTCTTGAAGACTTTAGTTCCTAAAGTTTAGAAATATATTATGCAGTCTCTTGAAATGGAGGATCAAGTAAAAAAAACTTCACCAAATAGTTGAATTGAAAGTCTATCAAAGACTTGTAAAGATTCACCAAATATTTTATGCGATTATCTTTCAGGAACCAAAAACAGCACTTCTTTCTATAAAACTGAAAAAATATCTGAGTAAAACCCAATTTAGAAAAGAAATACTCCCATGTATGAATCTCTTCTCAAAATTTATATAAGTAGAACATACCGTCTCCTTGATCGGTTTCCAATAGCGGAAAATCTTTAACCATGTAAATCTCAATGCCATTGATGATGGGAGGAAGGGTTGAATCCTCAGTCATCTCAAGAACATATTGAATACTTTCTCCACTGACAGCTGACCTGCTATACACAGTGGTTGTAGATTGGTACTTAGGTACAAGGTTTTGATAAAAGAGATCTCCATTTTGAGTAATATTGAATGATCTTGTCTCATTTGCTTCTAACACTTGAAGCTCATTGAAGTGCATGTAAACATAGAATTGGTCTGTTGCATCTGTTGGGTTCCATGTAAGAAACATTGGAGTACTTTGATTCACTGGTGTAGCTGCAGTGCTCATGACAATTGCTGGTGGTTTATAATCATTTTGTGATAATAAATCTGCAGAAAGTGAAGCACTTAATTGCGTCCAGTCGCTATTGTAGACATTGTATGACCAGATACGATCGTAAACATCGTAATTATACCTGTGTCAAAGTAAAAGCAAAGTTGTCAAACTCGTAGAGAGAGGGTAAACTTGACCAGACACGTAAATTTGTATGAGTTTAACTATGTTAATAAACAGCTAATTGAATTATATATTTATATATAAATTTCAAATAACATAAATAGCAACGTGTATAGAAAAACTTAAATTCATTAAAATCTTTGTCTATTCCATACATAACCAACCATACAATAAATAACATATGAAATTGAACAAAAAAATCATATAAATAGAAACCAACTTTCATCTAATATTGTAAAAATTAGCATAACTGATCTCAAACCACAAACATATTAGTAGCAGAGAAAAAATGACGAGAATAATTAATATGAGAACTTAAAGGTTGAAGCAATATTAGAGTTATTGTGATGAACTTGCTAACTCGATAGTAAACTCGATTTTACATATGAATTTACTTGAAATCAGTTTGATTTTACAAAATTTGAGTTTGATGACAAATTAATATAAATTGACTACATATAAACAAGCATAAACTAATAAGATTTTATTAGTTAACTCGAGAGTTTGACAATCTTGAGTAATAGTATACTAGTTTCATTTGATCAGAAGTACTTTTTGAGAAACAAAACGAAACAAAATAGCATGTTCAAAGAAATTGGAGATTGATTGAAAGTAAGAAGTTACCTGTAAGTTCTGTTGCTAGTTGAACCTAAATTCAACCTCAAGTAAAGTGACAAGGATCCAAATCCAGTGACATAAGTATCATTCATCAAAGTCCTCAACTCAATAGCTGAGATAAATGGTGTCCCAGATCCTGTATTAACCAAACAAATTTCTATGTAATCCAATGATGGAACATGAATAATCTCAGGGTATTGCGAAAATGATGCATTGGTTATCTTCACTGTTTCCCACAAGTTAGGCCCAAGATGAAGATCAAAACTTGGCAAAACATTCTTGCCATCATAATTCCCATATAAGAAATTAGCCCTGATCAGATATTTTGATCCACTTGTGATGTTTATTCTGTAACAGTTTCTTGTTCCTCCAGGGAAGCTTCTCAGATTCCATAGCTGCTGTTGAAAGACACTTTTGAGATCAGATGTTATGGTATCACTCACACCAGAATCTATGAAATTAGCATCTGATATGTAATTTATGCCTGTGGTTTGCTCAGTGTAGGTGGATGTTGCAGGTAACCCACAATCTATGCTTATGAACCCTGAAATTGAACATGAAAGGCATCAAATTATCAAAAGGGGTTTGAGATAGATTCTTAATTCTTGTTAAATAGTAATGTGATTAAGTTTATGTGTATATATATATATATTGGTCAGAAAATTAATTACCTGATTGGCCCTGAGCTTGAACCAAAACTGCAAGAACTAGACAACCTAGTAAAACAAAGAAGAAACTCATCATCACCTTGTAGTTGCAGTTTGAATTCCTTCTTCTTACTTTGGAAGACATGGAATGTGAGTGACATGTTGGTTGCTTATAAAAAAAAAAGAGTGGCTGTACTCCCATGACGTAGTCAATGTCAGTTGTCATCCTAGAGGGCATAAGCATTTATTTCTTTTAAAATTCTAAAGTAAACTTGGTTTTAAATTTTGAAAATATATAGATAGACAAAATTGGATTTTAAATGGGTCTGTAAAGTAATCAAGAAAACTGTAGAGAAAAACATTCTTTTTATTGATTCTCAAAATACTCATATTCAATGATTATCCCAGAACTTTATCCTTTAGCTAAGTCTGAGTTCAAGTAAGCAATGGATAAACACATTTATTTTTAGGGTAAACTATACTTAGGTACCATGTGGTTTGACCTTATTCTACTTTGGTATCCTGTATTTTAAAACGTGACACTTTAGTACCTTGAGGTCTCCACCGTTATCTTTTTGGTACCATGACAACTTTTTCGTTAGTTTTGAATGAAACTTGGCATGTGACCTGCACGTGGGCTTACTAAAACTCAATTTAGTGCAACATTTTGCCACAACAAAAATCAAATGCATGATTTTCGAAAGTTTTGAATGATTTCGGTATTGGATGCTAAGAAAGTTTTGAGAGAATTTAAAGCTAGGTTTCGAAAAGCATGCGTTTGATTTTTATTGTTGTGACAAAATGTTGGATAAAATTGAGTTTTAGTGAGACCACATAGGTCATGTGCCAAATTTCATTCAAAACTAACAAAAAAATTGTTCAGGGTACCAAAAGGGTAAACTAATAGTGGAGACCTCAAGGTATCAAAGTGTCACGTTTTAAACCATAGGACCAAAGTGAAATAAGGTCAAACCACATGGTACCAAAGTATAATTTATTAGTCTGTTGCTTTTGTTTTTCTCACCGTTTTTTCAATATAAAAAAAATACTTCATATTTATTTTTTATTTTAACTTGATTTACTTATTTTTTGTATGAGTCATTTTGAGAATCTTTTTATTTATTTTTGTTCCTATTCTTCCTTAAAGAATTGTCAGAACATTCATTCGCAGAAAACTTCTTAGTTATCTGACTTGGATACATCTGCATCGTGAAAAAAGAATAATTAGATTTAAATATTACTCAAATCAAGTTAGTAGTGAAAGATTAGTGGAAGTCAGAACTAGCTCTCTCCTGGAAAATGCCAACCAAAGGGAATCTCTTAATTAATTATTATTATTATTAAAATAAGTTCCTTTGCTTCAATTAATAATGATTATGATTTTTTTTATTCAGTGGCTAAGTTCATGTTGTTTATTTGATGTAACATATATTCATTACGGAATATTATTTAAGTATGCTTATTGCAGTTTTAAACATACTTCATTGTGGAGTGCCAATAACAACTTCTTCAGTTTTGTCATCGTTTGTATTTGAATACTTCAAACTAAGAGAGCATAGGCAAAGATCAAGTGATGTTAGAACTTACAACAACTTCTCTCATAGCTTGTATGAATTTCAGAAAACTGGAAAAAAGAATATTATTAAAAAAAAAGGACAATTGAAATATTGGGTAGCATCTAATTGACTTGTGTGCCAAATTTCTACCAAAAAAAAAGAAAAGAAAATTGTGTGCCAAATATAATACATGATGATGAGCAAGAAACAGCTGGTAATCATACCAATACAACATTTCTATATCAAATTATCAATGACAATATGAATAAAATCAGAGTTCAACAGTTTATGATTAGTTTTAGACTCTTAGTTTTGTGAACAATGTTGATCAATAACTAAAAAAAATATTATGAAAAAATAAAGTTATTTATTCTAATCAAAATTTATTTACATTCTCACTCTTTTATAATTAGTTGGACCAAAGGTTATTTTTTATATTCTGTCCATATCATGATTGATCACATAAAAATATTTATCTTATCTTCTTTCAAAAAATAAAAATAAAAATAAAAATGTTTATCTTATCTTTATTGAGAAATTTTATAGAATATTATATAAATTTATTATTACCACCAACTCCAAGAGAATTTGTCAATTACTAGAATAAAGGAAAGGTGGTGCGGAAGCAATTATGTGTTGACTTGTGCTAAAAATGTGGTGGTCAACATTCTAATTGTCTATAAATTAACAAGAAATTTCATTAAGTAGTACAAATCAAGTAGCAATTAAAGTATACCAAAAGAGAGTCGTAATTCATAATACCTTTTTCTATTAATTTTTTTTTTCTTGTTCTACATTCTACATATATGCAGGTTGGGAGGTATTTCTCTAGTCTTTTTTTTTTGGCCAAATAAATTTCTGTAGTCTGGTCATGTGTAATTCTGGTAATGAACAGTCTTTGCTAATTTTTTTTTTTGTCTTAATATTCTTTGATATTAATTAGCAACATTGAAGGCGTGAACCATATATTTGGTTGAGCAAACTCCATTGCCAAACATTCCTTAGCCCAATCACTACCTCATGCATGTTTGGCCCACTTTTGGGGTTTGAATACACACATAATTATTTCCAGGAATTTCTCTTTAACTAGGCCCAATATTAAAATGGTCAAATCTTCAAGTCATTAGATTTAAATCGGATCATTAATCATAGTACAAACAAATCATTTCACACATACATAATCATAGTACATACAATCCATTACCTTTCAGTTAGAGCCCTCGTTTAACATGTCAAATTGATCACTCGGGTTGAAAAAATTCAACTCGTCAAAAATTATAATAGGTTGGCTAACTTAACTGGCCACTTGTGGTGAGCTAACTCGAGTAAGTTGACGAGTTGGTGAGCTAAGCCACCTTATTTAAAATATATATATATTAATATATATATATATATATTTATATATAATTTTGGATGTAATGACTAGTGATTAGTATTGAATGATTATGGTATTGGTATAATTTGCCTTAAATTTCATAAATTTTATTAAGAAAGTTAATAAAAATGTTTTTAATTTAAAAAGAATGGGAAAAAATGAAAAATAAAATAAAATTTAATGACTGGTGGGTTAAGTGGGCTAACCGAGCTCACCAAGTTGGTGAGCCAGGTTAGCAAAACCTGGCTGGCCTGGGACTTTTGGCTCGAGTGAGCCAGCTCAAGTGAGTCGTGGCTCGTGACGAGCCAGCTCTACTTCCAGTTATTATTTCATCATCTAAGCATGTAATACAATTTACCAGTTGACCATCACAGACAAGTACACAAATTTTCACATCGTCCAATACCTTGCCGCCAACTTTGCCGTGAATCCAATTCGACGAACTTGATGGCGGCGAAGTATGCAGTGAGATCCTAACGAACACAATTATAAAAAACTAACTGGGTATCTCGTCGTCTATCTCGTCCGGAACCTCTCCGATGGTGAGGACGATGACAAAATGCCTAAAATTTCAAAAATTATAGGTTCAGTCCAAAACAATTCATAGTTGTAATTGTGAAAGTTTCTCAGAAGCAAAATTCATTTGCAAATAACATTTTGATAACCATTTGCAAATTTATCAAAATTTAACATTTAACAAAATTCTATTAGCACAAATTCCAAAACAAACTTCAATCACTTTTTCAACAATTCAATATTCTTTCTTTTTTTTTTTATACTCCTATGCAATTTTAAAATATTTATACAATTCTCCCGACCTATCATAATTATTATATATCTATTTTAATAATTTTACATGAACACTATTTACAAATGCCATTCGGACATGTAAAAACACTCCCAAACAAGCCCATAATTTTGGTAGCCAATAGTAGTTTAATGAGTTAGTTTTTTACAATATGGTGAATTAATATTCAAATATTTTCATACTTAAAGTTTAACCGTATTTCAAATAGGATTATCTCTAGTGAAAGATACTTGTTGGAAAAAAAAACATTTTAAAGACATTCTTTGAGAGTCTCAAAATTCTTTTTTAAAAAATTGTGACTACTATAAATCTCAAATTTCAATTTGATAATTGAGAAAATTTGCTTTTTGGTCCCTAAGCAAATTTAGGGACCAAAATATATAAACTTGATACAAATTCAATGACAAAAAAAATAAAAATTCAAGGACTCAAAATACAAAATTAGTTCAAATTCAAGAACAAAATCTTTACTAAAGATTAAAATATTGAAAATTATAATATTTCAAGGATCAAATGATATCTTTTGATGATTTAAGACTAATCCATTACCTCGATATAAATTCAAAGACTAAATAATAATTTTTTTTAGATAATTACAACTCAGATGCATGATGTAAATCAAGTATGAATTAATTAGAATGAAACTTCAAAAACTAAATGGACAATAAAATAAAAAAGTCATAGATAATAAAATCTTCAAAAGGTATATATGCAGTATCTACACTATTATATATGTATGAAGATCCTTTTGGGCGGTAAAAAATAATTCAATTAAAAACTATAGAAAATAAAAAATAGATATGTTGATCATGATAATTGGCTAATTGCATATAATGGGAGAGAAAAAGTAGTGCATGAGATTAAGTAACTTCTCACAACTCTAAAATAAAAAATTATATTGTAAAATAAAATAAAAATCATAAAAAATAAATTTTGTTATAAAATATAGTAAAATAATTTTTCTAAAAAATTTATAGTAATTATGTAGGAGTGGGAGTTTTATAAATTTTCCTTTTTCGGTCAAAGAAGTTTTATAAATTAACATAATAGTGTGATAAAATGGAATGTGATGAAAACAAAATCAATCGAGTAATTATCTTTCTTTTTTTAGAAAGTTTTTTTGGAAAAAAAAATCCCTTTTATTTGGGAGTTATTTTAAAACAGAATGAAATGATAAATATTATAGATATGATAGCATATAGTCATTCTACCAATAAAATATTGAAATAAAGGGATTCATTATCTCATTTCCATGATATGTTTTGTTTCCAATCCTTAATTTGCAATGGAAAAATTCACTAGATAATAACAATAATAATAATAATAACAATTTTCATTAAAGTATCAAATCTATGATAAAAATATTCATTTATAATTAAAATTAACTAAAGTGTTTTTTTCCGGTAAGTTATTCCCCAATAACATGTTTCCAACAATGTTATGAAACTCGAACTGGACCAGACGATCGAATCGATCCGATCAAGACCTGAGAGTGAAGGCAGCTCGGTTTAGACCATTGAACCGTTCAGAAGGTTGGATCGCTTTGAACAATTCAAAACCGCTTCGGACTGGATTGACCCGGGTTGAACCATGACCTGGAGCGGTTTTTAGAAAACCGGCCAGGCCACTATTTTCAATGGAAAATTAATTTTTTTTTTAGTTTTTTTTTGTTGATTTTGTGGGCCAAAGACAAAAAAGTAATATGAAACTCAATAAGAAATATTGTAAACCTATTAAAATAAAGAAAAAGACTCATTTTTTTTCATTTTTACTAACCTAATAATTATTCATGTTGTGACTTTTTTATATTTTATTTATGCACGACAATGAAATTATGGATTCACAAGCATATCTTATTGTTATAAAAGTTTATATTTATATTTTATCAATTATAGAATATTTATATTTAAAATAATTAATATTTATTTTATTTATATATTTATGATGTCATCCGGTTCGACTGTCAGTCCAATCGACTGAACCAATCAACCCGTGACTAAATCATTTCTAAAGATCAAATTGTTGCAAATTACAATATTCAAAAGATTAAATAATATATTTTGATTATTTAAGATTAATTCGTTGACTCAGTATAAATTAAAAGATAAGTAATAAGTTTTTTTTAGATAATTATAATTTAAATGAGATTAGTCGAATTTGTGACCGTTGAATAACACAACTTAAAATAGAAGGAATTATGGTAATAAATTGTCAATATTAAATACTCATAAATACTTTTCAAAATTTTAATATTTTTTTGGTTAATAAATTACATCCATTTATGACTACTTTATGTCCAAATTAAAGCATTCCAAATACCAAAAAAAGAAAAAGAAGGGTTGGGGAGGAAGACGCGTCACCATGCTAATGAGACAAATAAATAGGTGGATATGATCAATAGGGGAGGAAGACGCGTCACCACACCTCTAGAATGTTCTCTACCCAACAAAAAGTTAAAAGTATAAGTTAGCTCAGATATTGTGTCACCATCATTCTCTCACATGATCTTGATCATCGCATAAAAATAATAATAAACTCACTGTATAAATAGATCCCCAATTTTTCATTCCAATCATCACTCGATTTCACTCATTCTTACATCCCTTGTCACCATCATCAATATCACCATCATCTTTTTAGATTTCATTGTCCTATCTTACTGTTAGCCATGTCAGAAAATCAAATTCCCTCCACTTCGGTGCCTCTTTGTCGGAACGCACGAATCCACGAACAAAATGTCGCCTTAGCAGCTGCAACCTCCGCCGAGGCTACTTCTCAACGCATAAAGAAACCCAGGTCTTCTGATGAATTCAATAGCCCCGATCATTCCCTTGTGTCTCTCTTGTCGGAGCACATCCCACAACATGTGCTCTTTTTCCTTTCCGTTGAAGACGTCGTGCCTCTCACTGCCGTCTCGAAAATGATGCACGACACGTGGATATCACTCCCCTCAGAGGCGTTTCTCTTCAAATTCGTCGCCTCGGACAACGTTGGTTTTGTAGAGTTCGCCAAATGCGTCGACAAGTCCCTCAGAGCCCTAGCCGAACAAAAGACCTTAGTGGAGACCTTCGTGCTGAAGATGACACTATCGCCAACTAAAATGGGTTTAGATAAGTGGGTTTCCTTACTTATGGGAACTATGTGAAGAAGATTAAAATTAGGATTTTGAATTCAATTAATGACTTGTATCTCCTTCCCATTGATTTCTTCACTCTAAAATCTATCACCAAGCTCCACTTAGAAGGATGCAAGTTCCATCCCATGATGCTATTCAAAACTAGGGATGAGAGGAAGTTAGGGTTTCACCTTAGTTGTATTAAGGAATTAACCCTAACAAACGTGGATGTTGTGGAAGATCAAATCCAAACTCTTATCAATTACACAAGATTATCTGTCGAGAAGTTGACCATAAACTCTTGCCCTTCGGTGGAATCTTTGTTTCTTGACTCCTACCTGAACCTCACTTCTGTTACAGTGGATGTGAAAGCCTTGAAGATCAGCAGATCCTCGAACCTAAAGACTCCCATTCTTTTTGGTATAAAGAAGGTGGTAGTTGTTGGGAGTCCCAACATAAGCACACTGAGATGCTTAACATGGGATGTTAACCATGGCTACAAGTCAGTCGAGAAGCTTGTAGCTAAACTTCGAAATCTGAAGACGCTTTATCTATTCTTGACACACCGCGAGATGATTAGGGTTCGAAGTCGAAGTGTGAATAATTTGACGGTGCATCAAGGAGAGACATTTGAGATGTTGTTGGAGGTAGAGCTTGAGACGCCAAAGCTTTCAATGTTTTATTTTAGTGGGAGAAATATGCCGTTGGTGAGGACGATTGTGAGGATTGAGAACGTGGAGCAGTTCGAAGAGGGAGTGCAGTTGCACCACTTAGGAGATCCCTCATGGGGGATAGATGGGGTTCATCTCCATGAGCTTGGAGAGTTCACAAGCAGCTTTGGACATCAGGAAGTGGATATATACCTTAACAAGATAGTCACAACGGTATGTGCTTCATTGTTTTCTTTTTGGTGCCATTGACTATTTATATGTGTGTGTATGAGTGAGTTTGAGTGTTTGTGTGTGTGTCTGTATGTGAGTGAGTGTGAGTGTGAGTGTGAGTGTGAGTGACAAAGTGTGTGTGTGTGTGTGTGTGTGTGCGTATGTAAGTTAGTTGGTGCGAACCCACAAGGGAAAATCCCACGAACCCACCACCAAGTTGAAATATACAACCCCAAGAAAGCTAAACAAAGGCCTAGATGATCACACTTGAACCCTTGCACTCGAACGAACAAAGACCCGAAGTGTTGGAAGACGCCACAAGGATGATCAAGCCTTGATAAGTCTATAAGTTCAATGAAGAACCCTAGAGAGAACACACTCTCACAAGTTGGATAAACCAAACTCACAATATT
>QANZ01045264.1:0-78440 GCA_003254925.1 Chamaecrista fasciculata | reverse complement strand
TCATCTTAAAATCATCACACCCAATTCCAGAATTAGAACAATCAAAAAAGTATTTTATAGTTGTAAGATGAGATTCTCCCTTCAAAGAATTCAATGACCACTTGAAACTATGTTCCAAATTATAACCATCTTCCTTGTTGAAATTCTTTGGCTTCCATAGCTCCTTTCTCTCCCATGAATCAAATGTTTCTCCAAACACAAAATCAATATGATCTAAAAATTTTTCCTTTGGAAACACATATCCATGTTCCTGTATCAAATAAACATCACCACTAAACAAATAATTGTTAGTGTTAGTAAAAACCAAAGATCCCTCTTTCTCATCAAAGCATTTTATCTCATCACTCTGATTTCTACTCTCCAATGGGCCAGTAATTTTATTCTCCTCTTTTTCGGCCTCTTTTTGCTCATCATTCTTTTCACTCTTTTGAATTTTTTCTAATGAGCTCTCAATATTTCTCTCTTTTTCTCTCTCATTTTGCAGCTCACTCTCTCTTTTATCTTCCTCTTTTCTTTCCTCACAAACTTCTTTTGAAGATATTGGCTCTTTTACCTCTTTGCTCAGCACATAATTAGTATCATGAACTTTCTCTAGATGTGAAGAGACCTCCAAAATAGATTTATGACTCTTATATTGAGATGGAGCAAATCTCTTCCTCATGACTCTTTTCATCTCATCCCATGTGACAATTGGATCCTCTTTATACCTCATCCGAGACCTTACCAACTTATCCCACCAAATTACAGCATGATCAGAAAATGCAAAAGAAGCAATTCTAATTTTCTTCTTGTCAGAATAGTCATGACATGCAAATACCTTCTCAACCTTTTCCTCCCACTTGAAATAGGCATCAGAATTATATGTGCCTCTAAAAAGTGGTATTTTCATTTTAACACTTCCAAGGTTGTCATCTTGCCTATTTCTCCCTCCAAAACCATTTTCTCCTTGTCTCCTCTCATGACAAGTATTTCTAACATGTTTTTCTTCTCTATGTATACTTCTTACTCCAAAATCAGATTGTTTAAACATACCTTCCCAACGATCTAATTGTTGTGACATTTCATTAAGAATATGCTCAATATTTTGCTGATTTCCACCACCACTTGAAGCCTCCTTTATTAAATTAGCCATGAAAAAGCTGCAAGAAAATAAGTTAGTGAAATAAAACTCCTCACCGTTGAACACTCGTGTTTCACACTAAGAAGGCTTTTATCCACTCTAATGATCTCACACACTCTTGCCTTTTACCACTCTTGGTTCCTCTTTAGGCTCTTTAAAGAACTAGGTGACTTGATTCAAGACTATCAAAAAATTGTAAAGTCAACCAAACACTTAGAAGATTTCAGAAGCTAAAAAAAAAGTGTAACCAAGCAATGAATTTCAGAACAGAATTTAGAGAACAAATGACACAAGTTTGTAAGAATATGACAAGACATTCAAAAACAAAATGCTAATTCCTTTTTTTTTTCTTTTTTTTTTACTTTTTTTTTCACCTTTTCTTTTCTTTTCTGTAGTAACTTTTTTTTGTTCCACTTTTTTTTTCAGAATTAAAATACCAAGGAATCAACCAAAATTAGAAGAACAAGCAAATTTTAAGCCAGAAAATTTCAGAAAAACGCTGATTCTAAAAATGGGCTATAACTTTGCGTAGAAAACTCCGATTTCGACGATTCCAAAACGAGATGAAAGATCACGTTCTGAAACATAAAAAAGACCTATTATACGTCGGAAAACTCCACCGGAAAGTGGCCGAACGGACAGGTTTTTATCAACGTCCAGAAACACGAAATTAAGAAAAAAAGATATGACCTGAGTTTAGGTTGAAGCTCTGATACCAAATGGTGCGAACCCACAAGGGAAAATCCCACGAACCCACCACCAAGTTGAAATATACAACCCCAAGAAAGCTAAACAAAGGCCTAGATGATCACACTTGAACCCTTGCACTCGAACGAACAAAGACCCGAAGTGTTGGAAGACGCCACAAGGATGATCAAGCATTGATAAGTCTATAAGTTCAATGAAGAACCCTAGAGAGAACACACTCTCACAAGTTGGATAAATCAAACTCACAATATTATAAACTCAAATCTGAATTACAATAGGTCTTAAAGGAGTATTTATACTCTAAGTTGAAAGAAACCCTAATGGGTCATGAAACACTAAACCCAACTAATAATAAAACCCTAATGGACTTTTAAACATGCAGCCCAACTAATTAAAATAATAAAGCTGATTTAAATTGTCTTAAAATACTAATGGACTTCAAATACATTAGCCCAAACATAATAAAATTCGCACAAAATTAAAACCCAAAATACAAGCATCAAATTAAGCCCAAAATATGATTATTTAAGCCCAAATGAGTCTTCATATATGCAGCACTTGGTCCAATCTCTTTAAATTGAAGTCTTTGAGCCCAAATCAAGTTGTCCAGCTCATCTTTCAGCCCATATTTTTCAAGTGACGTTTGTAGCTTGATTTTTAATGAACCTTTGGCATGGTGTTTTGCATCATCCCCTCTCTCTTCAAAAGGATTTGACCCCATATCTTTGCAATATGTTCTTCTCCTTTTATTTCCCATCATTAGTGGGAGTGTTTTTGTGTGTTTGTGGTTATTGTGGTATGTAGTTCTTTATTTTCTTATGTGTGTGAGTTCGTGTGAGTCTGTGAGTGTGAGTGTGAGTGTGTGTGTGAGAAGGAGAGACAGTGAGTGAGAGATTGTGAGTGAGTGATGATATATTGAGTGTGTTTGAGTGAGTGAGTGTGTGAGTGTGTGTGTTAATGTTACCTATATGCATGGTTGCAAATTGCGGTTGCGGTTGCGGATGCGGTTGCGTTGCGTTTACTGCGGTTGCGGGTGTTGCAATATAGGTTGCGACTGTTGCGGTGTAGTCGTTGCGGTCTGATGCGGGTTGCGGCCACCACCGCAACAGCAATATTGCAACCGCATTGCGGACCGCAATTTGCAACCATGCCTATATGTATTATAATATATAGCTCATAAACAAGTGATAGAGAAAAAGATGAAATAATAGTTTCTTTTGAATCTCGTGTAATAAATGTGTCATTTGTAAGTGGCTAATTAAGTGCAGTCCATAAATAATTATACAATATATAGACTTTAATTTCCCTATGATCTATTAAGAACAATGACTATTATTGATACTTGAGATTTAGAGAGGTCCAATCGATTAATTTGGTTTTCATGACATTCCATTTTATCGCATTCTATTATGTTAATTTATAGACTTTTGAATAATTGACATATATGTATATATATATATACAGAATCTGCTAAGTATGGAGGAGTTGAATGAGTTGCCAGAAATGTATCATCCATCCAATGTTAGGGCGATGGTACTAAAAAGCATTCCTTCTTCTTCAAACAATAACTACTCATCTTTCTTGAATTGCCTCTTCTGGAGCTCTCACCCAAGCTCTCTCTTGGTTTTGGTGGCTACAGAAGGTAATCGCAATAATTCACCTCAGAGGGATGCTTTCCTCAAGGTACGTGTATATATATATATATAATATTTTGTTATTACACTTTAGAAACCATCAATTACTATAGGCCAAAGTTTTATTTTGGTCCCTCATGTTTGCTCAAAGTTCCTTTATGGTCTCTCAATTTTTTTGTTCCATTTTGATCCTTCAAGTTTCTAAAAAGATCCACCGTTAGTCACTGAATCTTTTCTATCCACTTTTTCTGTTAAAAAAAAAAACCAATTTTCATCTCCCAAATGGATGGAAAAGAGTCAGGGACTAACAGTGGAACTTTTTAGAAACTTGAGGGACCAAAATGGAATTGAGCAAACATGAGGGACCAAAACAGAACAAAAAAACTTGAGGGACTAAAATAGAACTTTGAGCAAACATGAGGGACCAAAACGAAACGAAAAAACATGAGGGACCAAAACAAAACTTTGAGCAAACATGAGGGACCAAAATAGGACTTTGGTCCTTACTATATACACCATTGTTGATAACTTAAACCTTGTGTGTGTGTCTTATTAGTAATAATATATATGACCACACTTCTTTGTTTTTTTTTTTTTTACTTTTGTAACATATTCAAATTACCGATCATATATGCATGAATGCAGTACTTGTGCGATGAGTTGTTGAATGAAGAAATAAACGATAAAGTTGTGTGCTGCGAAGGATACAATAATGCATCCAAATGCTGGAGGCATTATGTAACAAATGTGGAGAGCATTGTATACAAGAGCATGAATTATGAAGATGATATACAGCTCCCACATCAGCTCACTCAACATGAAGTTGTTAATTCCTCTAGCAAAATCATCGTTGTAGTTTTTAACTTGGAGTGGTTGCCGAACGTAGTTCTCTCTTTTTAGTTAGTTTGATATAAATTGATGAACTAGGATTTGGCCGAGGTCGTTTCCCGGTTCACCGCAAGATTTTCCTGCAAGATAATGAAGTATTGGGTAATAAGAGATGAGAATATGAGCTAGCATGAGTAGCGTCAGTAACGTTCCTTTTATAGAGTTACCATCTTGTATTTATAGGCTCATTGAGGAGAGTGCATTTAAGGAAACTTCCTTGATTGTAAGAAGAGACATCTTCAGTGATATGGGAGGTGAATCATAATCTTTCCTATTTCATGTAGGAAGATATTGTTTTGCTAATTAAGTATAAGTGAATCACTATTTCCTTATTTGCGTAAGGCGCCTTGATGGCCAAGGCAGAATCCATGGGAAGGATCTCTGAGCGATTTGCCTTGATTGACAACGGATCTTGATCGATCCTTGATTGGTTCCTGATTGATTCAGGGAATGTTCCCTTATTCCTTCTTCCGTGGGCGCCCATGCCCTTCGTGATTATGGCCGTCCACATCTGATGGCAAGATATAGGGCGTTCTCGCCCTTACAGCCCATCTGGTGGGTTTGTGGCCTACTAGGCCAAGGGCATCTTTTGCCAATTGGACCTACCAATTATTGGGCCTATTATCACTAGTCACAATAAAAGAAATGAAGCTCTGTCCCCATCAGTGGAGTCCCCTTCGAGGGGATGACAAATACAACGTTTTTCGTTGGTTTGTTTTGAGGCGCTTTGTCCTTCCATTCTTGGCGCTTGGGCGATTATCCCGATCTAGATTGATTTAAGATGTGCTTTGCACTGCCTGTGCTGTTTTGCTATTTAGGCACTCACGCGCCTTGATCTCCTTGGCGGCGTCGTGCCCTTTGGGCGTCCTTGCCTGTCTAAGGGCTTCCTGGCCCGATTATGTATTGGGCTTGTGGTAACTTTGTCATTTGGACATAGTTAATTATTGGGGCTATTATCATAAATATACTTCAATTATATTAATTCATGGGGTATACTTCAATTCTTGTAATTTGTATTTATTGAAAGACTTTGTCATTATATTTAGATGGACAACATAAATTGAACCTCAAAGACCGGATGAACAACAAATAAAACATAATCTGTTAAATGTTCAAATTGATTCTAAATATATATGTTAGTCAAAACTTGCAAACAAACAACTTGAGGGGGTTAATTAAGTTTTAAAAACTTTTTGCAAATCTCTACAAAATCAAATTTCTGAAAAGTTAGGTTCTTATATATAGAGATTCTTTTGCAAAATCATAAAATAAAAGTTCTAAGGGAAGAGAGAATATAATCATACCACTAAATTTATAGTGGTTCAGATTAAGAATAAAATCAATTTTACATCCACTCCTCAAGCACATAGTAATAGAATTTTTATAATTATATAAAGGAGGCAACCTTAAACAAAGATCATCACACCTGATTTTCTAGCTCATGTTACAACTTAACACCAACAAAAATAAAAGAGGAAAGCTTTTTAAGTTTCTAAGCCTCTTATGACCTGAGATACATTCAAAGGCTCACCCATAGTTTGGTAGCCAATGGTAGTTGAATGAGCTAGTTTCTTACGACATAATGAATTTATATTCAAATATTTGTATATTTAATGTTTTAGCAATGTTTTAAATAAGATTATCTCTAGTGAAATTGTATAAGATACTTGTAAATAAAAAAACATTATTTGACAGACATTCTTTGAAAGTCTCATTTTTTAAAAAAAAAAAATTGTGGTCACCATAAATCTCAAAATTCAATTAGATAATTGAGAAAAAATACTTTTTAGTCCTTGAATTTGTATTGACTCAATGAATCAATCTCTAAATAATCAAAATATACAATTTAGTCCTTAAAATATCACATACGTCAATGATTTGGTCCTTGAGTCAAATTCAAGGACCAAAAATACAAAATCTGTTTAAACTCATAACTAAATCATTATTAAAGATCAAATTGTTGCACATTGAAATATTATAAGGATCAAATCATATTTTTTTGATTTTTTAAAGCTAATTCATTGAATCTATATAAATTCAAAAATTAAATAATAATCATTTTTAGATAATTACAACTTAGATGAGATCAATCAAAATTGTGACTGTTATGTAACCAAAAAACATTGTGACCATTATATGACACCCTAAAAACAATAGAGGAACTTATGGTAATAAATTGTCAATACTAAAATACTCATAAATACTTTCTAAAATTTTAATATTTTTTGTTTAGTTAATTACATCCATGTATGATTACTTTATAGTTTCTATTCAAATTAAAGCATTCCAAATACCAAGAAAAAAAGAGCGGTTGGGGAGGATGAGGTGGATATGATCAAAATCTGACCTAGCTCTAGAATGTTCTCTATCCACCAAAAAGTTAAAAGTAAAACTCAACTAAGATATTTTGTGTCACTCACTCCTCTCCGGTGACCTTGATCATCTTATTAAAATAATAATAAACCTCTATAAATCTCAAAATCGATTAGATAATTGAGAAAACTTTCTTTTTAGTGTCTACATTTGAACTAAGTCAATGAATTAGTCCTTGAATAATTAAAATATTTTGGACCTTAAAATGTCACAATCGTCAATGTCTGGCGGCCCTTGAATCAAATTCAAGAACCAAAACATTTAAACTTGATACAAATTCAACAATAAAAAATGATAAATTCAAGGGCTAAAATTACAAAATTAGTTGAAATTTAGAGACTAAATCGTTAATAAAAATCAAATTGTTGAAATTTTTAATATTTCAATGATCAAATAATATATTTTGATTATTGAAAACTAATTCATTGTCCCAGTATAAACTCAAAGAATAAATAATAATTATTTTTAGATAATTACAACTTAGATGAAATCAGTCAAATTTGTGACCGTTGGATAACACCTAGCTAAAAGCAATAGAGGGAATTATGGTAATAAATTGTCAATATTAAATACTCATAAATACTTTTAAAAAATTTTAATATTTTTTTATTAATTAATTACATCCATTTATAACTACTTTATATCCAAATTGAAGCATTCCAAATACCAAGGAAAAAGGAGGGGTTGAGGAGGAAGACGTCACCATGCTAATGAGACAAACGGCCTTTAGAATGTTCCCTACCTACCAAAAAGTTAAAAGTATAACTCAGCTTAGATATTTTGTGTCACACACTCCTTCACTCACGTGACCTTGATGAACCTATTAAAATAATAATAAACTCACCTATAAATACATACACAATCCTTCATCCTAATCATCACTCAATCTCACTCATTTTTACACCTGTTACGTTGTCACCATTATCACTATCACCATCTTTTTTAGATTTCAATCACTACTAGAAAAAACCCATTTAGCAACAGACAAGTCTGTAGCTAAATTGCAAAATTCTGTTGCTAATCAGTATTTAGCAATGAATTTTGGACGTTGCTATCTGCCGCAAAACTTGGCCTTGCTAAATTTATCAACAAATCTGCTGAATCCATTGCTAATTTAGCATCGCAATATTCTATTGCTAAAATTAAATGATGATGTTGCTAATTCAATCACCAGACATCATATTAGATCTTAATTTTAGCAATGTCTTGTTCGTTGCTAAAATTTTTAAAGGGTTCCTTTGTGGCTATTTAATAAGAATGCTCTACTGTTATTTAAATCATATTTAATATTTATAATTGCTACATAAATATATCTAGAAATAAAGTTTTACAACTAATTTAATAAATTGAAATTTGATATATAATAAAAGTATAAAGTACATTGTACACAATATGTTACAATGTTCCAAAAGAAATTACAATACTATCCAAAATCATGTACAATTTTTCTTCTCTCAATCAAGGCTAGGTGAGTCTGATATCATCAACTTTAATCATGGGAGATATATTTAGAGTTTTTCTGTGAGTCATGGTAAGTCAAGGACCATTAAAAAGAAAAAGCATATAAACATAAAACTGAAAATAAAGGGACCCAATAAATTAAAATGTAGAACAAGCTCACGAGAAGTGACACATCAAAAATCACTTTGCATTGTCTTTAAAAAACATAATAAAATGAAACTAGGTTTGAGCAATGAAAACTAATATATCTATAGAAACACAATAGGAGAGCTTACAAAGAAGTAGCAGGCTAGCAACCTGTATCTAAACTCACATCATCATCCTAATTTGTTTCAATTATGTCTATAGTTTAGCAGTACTACAAGCTTCAAGTTAACTGGTACAACCACAAGTACCTCATAGCCACAAGTACCTCATATTTGAGATGGGGAGTTTAACCAACTATTTGAGATGCAACAAATAACAAACAACAGCTATCTCATAGTGGTATTAGTATTTTACATTTATGTTAGAGATAGTAGGCTTTAGTATTTGCACAACTCAATATAGTGAAAACAGAGGGAATAAATAGAGGACATGGTTTGATGACAAAAAAGAAATGAGTATGTCAGGAATTCATAGACGTGGGAATATGCAACAATTACCAAAAAGAGTAAGAAGTTTCATATATATACACACACATTATTCCATTAAACAAATTAATCACTTTGAATTATAAATGGTAATAAAAATCCCTCCGAAAGCCCAAAAATCAATGACTATACCATACAAGAGAAACTCATATGGGTGTAGCCATAATTTTCATATGTTCACACTCTCAACGTAACTACCAATATTGTTAGAATAATGTTTTCAACTTGGAGTGCTTACCGAATGTAATTCTCCCTTTTTAGTTAGTTGATATATATATATACGTCAATTATTAATGCACGGGGTATACTTCAATTCTTGTCATTTGTATTTATGTACAATATGTTTAGAAATTAGAATGCAAGTGCATGCGTGTATATATATCTTTTCTTTGTAACAGATATGTAGGTTGAAACTTGGGATCGTTCAATTTGTTATAGAAGATGATATGACAAATGTTTATGAATTTCCCTCAACATGAAGATCTTTTAATTCGAAATGTTGTGATATATAATTAATTATTTTGAAAGACTTCTTTATTATAGTTAGATGGACAACATAAATTGAACCTCAAAGACGTCTTTTCAGTTTCTTACGATGAATTTATATATTCAAATATTTGTATATTTAATGTTTTAACGATGTTTCAAAAAAGATTATCTCTAATGAAATTATGAAAGATACTTGTAAAAAAAAGACATTGTTTGACAAGCATTCTTTGAAAGTCTCATTTATTTTTTTTTTAAATTGTGGCCACTATAAATCTCAAAATTCAATTAGATAGTTGAGAAAAATTGATTTTTAGTCTCTAAATTTGTGTCAAAATTCGAGGACCAAAATATATAAACATGATACAAATTCAATGACAAAAAAAAAAATTCAAGAACTAAAAATACAAAATGTATTCAAATTCAAAGAATTAAATGGTTATTAAAAATCAAATTGTTGAAAATTGAAATATTATAAGGATAAAATCATATTTTTTTTATTATTTAAAACTAATTCATTAAATCTATATAAATTACAAAATTAAATAATATCTTTTTCGATAATTACAACTAAGATGAGATCAATCAAAATTGTGACCGTTGGATGACACCCTAAAAACAATAGAGGAAATTATGGTAAAAAATTGTCAATATCAAAATACTCAAATACTTTTCAAAATTTTAATATTTTTTTGGTTAATTAATTATATCTATTTATGACTACTTTATATCCAAATTAAAGCATTCCAAATACCAAGAAAAAAAGAGGGGTTGGGGAGGATGAAGTCACCATGCTAATGAGACAAACAAATACGTGGATATGATCAGAGTCTAACCTCTAAAATGTTCTCCAGCCACCAAAAAGTTAAAAGTACAACTCAACTAAGATATTTTGTGTCACGCACTCTTTCTCTCATGTGACCTTGATCATATCATAAAAATAATAATAAACTCCTATCAATCTCAAAATCAATTGCATAATTGGAAAAACTTTCTTTTTAGTCTCTAAATTTGAACTAAGTTAATGAATTAGTCACTGAAAAATCAAAATATACAATTCGGTCAATAAAAAATCACAATCATCAATGATTTGGCCCTTGAGTCAAATTCAAGGAGCAAAACATATAAACTTGATTCAAATTCATCGACCAAAAGTGATAAATTCAAGGACTAAAAATACAAAATCAATTGAAATTCGTGGACTAAATTGTTAATAAAAATCAGATTGTTAAAAATTGTAATATTTCAAGGATCAAATAATATATTTCGATTACTAAAAACTAATTCGTTTCTCGGTATAAATTCAAAGACCAAATAATAATTATTTTTAGATAATTGCAACTTAAATGAAATCAGTGGAATCTGTGACCGTTGGATAACACCTAGCTAAAAACAATAGAGGGAATTATGGTCATAAATAGTCAATATTAAATACTCATAACTCCTTTTAAAAATTTTAGGTTAAAGGTTCATTTTGGTCCTAAATGTATGCTCTAATGTTCTTTTTGGTCTATTATGTTTCAAAATGTTCAAATTGGTCCTAAATGTTAGCAAAATGTTTCATTTTGGTCCTAAATGTTAGTAAAATATTTCATTTTGGTCCCAAATTATTAAATTTGATCATATTTCTCTTGTCTCTCATTTCTAGTTCAAAGGACTTGTTAAGAGGATCTCGTAGCTCTGAATTCGTCACATACGAATTTAAAACGAGAGAGATATGATCAACTTTGTTTGTTTGACCATGAAACGAGTAGTCTACTTTTATGACTGATTTGACCTTGTTTGCGGTCGATTCCAACTAGATAGAGAAAGTATTCTTTCTAAAGAATATGTAGCTCTAAACTCATCATGTTTGAACTTAAAACGAGTCATATTCAATAGTTTGGACCAAAATGAAACATTTTGCCAACATTTAGGACCAATTTGAACATTTTGAAACATAATGGACCAAAATGAACATTAGGGCATACATTTAGGACCAAAATGAACCTTTAACCAAAAATTTAATATTTTTTTGGTTAATTAATTACATCCATTTATGACCAAAATACATACACAACCCTACATCCTACATCCTACTCATCACTCAATCTCACTCATATTACATCCACTATTGTTACCATCATCACTATCACTATCATCTTCTTAAGATTTCAGTGTCCTAACATAACCACAATGAGATGTTTAATGTGGGACGTTAACCATGGCTACAAGTCAATCGAGAAGCTCGTAGCCAAACTTCAGAATTTGGAGACGCTTTATCTGTTCTTGACACATCAGGAGATGATTAGGGTTCGGAATCAAAGCGTGAAGAATTTGACTGTGCATCAGGGTGAGATATTTGAGATGCCATTGGAGGTCGAGCTTGAGACACCGAAGCTCTCAAGGTTTTATTTTAGTGGGAGGAATATGCCATTAGTGAGGACGATTGTGACGATTGCAAACTTTGACCAATTCGAAGAGGGAGGAGTTGAAAGAGTTTCCAGTAATGTATCATCCATCCAATGTTGGGGCGATGATACTAGAACGCATTCCTGTGCATCTTCAAAAAACTACTCATCTTTCTTGAATTGCCTTTTTTGGAGCTGCCACCCAAGCTCTCTTTTGGTTTTGATGACAACAGAAGATAATCGCAATTCACCTCACCGGGATGCTTTCCTCAAGGTACGTATTGCCTATATATATATATAAATATAATATTTTGTTATAAGAAAACATCAATTAATATATATACACCTTAGATTATATATATATATATATACACACATGCGTACATGCAGTACTTGTGCAATGAGTTGTTGAATGAGGAAATAAACTATAAAGCTGTGTGTTGCGGAGGATACAATAATGCATCTAAATGTTGGAGGCATTACGTGGCAAATGTGAAGGGCGTTGTGTGCAAGAGCACAAGTTATGAAGAAGATATACAGCTCCCACATCAGCTCACTCAACATGAAGCTGTCATCATCAATTCCTCCAACAATGGTATTGTTATGGCTTTTAACTTCCACTGGTTGCCGTTTCCAATTCCAATGTAATTCTCCCTTTTAACTTCTAGATATGTTGGTTGAAACTTTGGATTGTTTAATTTGTTATGGAAGAAGATGATATGAGTATATGACAAATGTTTTTGAATTACCCTCAAGATGAAGATTTTGAATTCAAATTCTTGTGATATATAATTATTTATTTTGAAAGACCTTTTCTTATGATAGTTAGGTGCACGTACAACATGAGTTAAATCTCAAAGACAGGACGAACAACCAAAAAAAAAAAAAATATATTGAACAAGGTTGAATGTTCAAATCGATCCTAAATGTATATCCTAGTCAAAATTTGAAAGCATATAACTCGAGGGGGTTAATTGAATTTTAGAAACTTTTTGTAAATCTCCACTAAAGTAAATTTCTCGAAAGTTAGGTTCTTATACATAGAAGTTCTTTTGCAAAACTATAAAAGTTAAAGTATAAGAGCTAACGGAAGAGATAATCACACTACTAAATTTATAGTGGTTTAGATCAAGAATACCCATCAATCTTACATCTACTTCTCTCAAGCACAAAGTAATAAATTTTTTATAATCAGAGCAAGTTAATCATATACAAAGGAGCCAACCTTAAATAAATATCACCACACCTTACCACCAACAATAATAAAACACGGATGCTTTTTAAGGTTCTAAGCCACTTATAATCTGAGATATTCAAAGGCTCACAACAAAGGTTTTTACATTTTACAAACAGAAGAAGACACTGAGCTTCCTATACAGCAAATAGTAGAAGAATAAAAGAGAGTTTTTTCAATGAAAGAGAATGATCATTAAAATAAAAAAGTGCTAAGCTTAGAGTGAGCACACAATTATGAATTTTGAAAACTAAGTCTAGTTACAAAGTTTGAGCAGTAGGAACCAATTTGTGATTGGGGTTTGACTATAGGGACCAATAGAGTAATTAATTAGTCATATCTGTTTTTTCTTTTTTATCTTTTATCAATGATATAGAAGAGCTCTGCCTTTCCTGGTTCAGATTCCTCCCTTGGTAGGCTAATACTTTGGTTATTAATAAAATCTTAAACTAGAATTGACTCTTAGTTCCCTTTATAGTTATTCTTTTTTGAAAAATTAATAATGAAAGTAAAGAATGTGAATTCTATTCCTACCTTATGGGGATTAATTTGATTTTTTGTTGATTAACGCATAAAACTGTTAAGTTGGACTTCATTATACCATTTTTGTCATACTTGGCTGCCTTGAGTTTGACTTGCATTTATTTACACTTTTTCGACAAGGCATGGTATTTATTTACTCTTTTAAGTATGCTTATTGCAGTTTTAAACATATATACTTCATTATGCAGCGCCAATAATAACTTCTTCAGTTTTGTCATCGTTTTGTATTTTTATATTTCAAACTCAGAGAGCATAGGCAAAGATCAAGTGATGTTAGAACTTGCAACAACTTCTCATAGCTTGTATGAATTGCAGAAAACTGGAAAAAGAATATTATTAAAAAAAACAGGACAATATACTTGAAATATTGGGTACCATCTAATTGACTTGTGTGCCAAATTTCTACCAAAAAAAAAAAAATTTGTGTGCCAAATATAATACACGATGCTGAGCAAGGAACGGCTGGATTTCAATATCAAATTATCAATGACACTTTGAATAAATCAGAGTTCAACAGTTTATAATTTAGTTTTTGTTTTGTGAACAAATATTGACCAATAACTAAAAAAATATTATGAAAAGATAAACTTATATAAAGTTATATATTCTAATCACAAATTTTATTTACATTCTCTCTCTTTTATAATTAGTCATGCCAAAGGTTATTTTTTATATTTTCTTCATATCATGATTGATCACATAAAAATATCTTTATTGAGAAATCTTATAGAAAAATATACAGAATATTATATAAAAATGTGGTGTGGGAGCAATTATGTGTTGACTTGTGCTTAAAATGTGATGGTCAACTTTCTAATTGTCTATAAATTAACAAGAAATTTCATTAAGTACGTAGTACAACTCAAGTAGCAGTTAATTAAAGTATACCAAAAGATAGTTGTAATTCATAATATCTTTCTCTATTAATTTTTTTTCTTGTTCTATATTCTACAAGGAGGTTGGGAGAAATTTCTAAAGTCTAGTCATGTATAATTCAAGTAAGGCAAAAGTATTGTTTGTACACCTAACGTATGAGGTTATTTTTAGTTATATTCCTAATGTTATTTTTGGGTCAATTGTATCCCAAACGTTTCACATTTGAGTCAATTATTATACCCCAACCGGTATTTTTTGTTTGTTTTAAGTTCCTTAAGTTTCCATTATTTAGAAATCCTCCATTCTCTCAAGATTTTTCTTTCACACGAGTCCCTAACTAATTACAAAACAATCTAGAATGTTTGTAATCTTTAACGAATTGGTCCCTGTAATTGAGAAACTCGAAAAATCTCTCCCCTCTGTTTTTCACAGTTTCGGTAACCAAACACAAACTCGCCGGTGAGCCTCGAATACAGAGAAATCAAGCAGAAATACCAATAGCTGGGTGAGAGAGGCAGTTGTAAGAGAAGGAAAAGAGATGAGAACGACGTAATTTAGGGGAGACCAAGAAGCTGAGGGCGACGATGAGAAGGACCATGTCGATGGAAACGAGGACAGAGTAGATGCTGACGATGAAGTGTGAGGATGTTGTTTTAGGTTAAGAGAAGGAGAGTTGTTAATGGCTTCTAAGGATCTATTTGTTAATAATGACAAACATTCTGGACTACTCTGTAATTAATTAAGGGTTGTGGTATAATTGACTCAAATGTAAAACGTTTGAGATATAATTGACCCAAAAAAATATTGGAGGAATAACTGAAAATGACCCAATGGAGTTGCCAATAGTTGTCTTTAAGTAATGAATCGTATTTGCTATTAATTAGCACCATGAAGGCATGAACCATATATTTGGTTTAGCAAACTTCATTGCCAAACATTCCTTTAGCCCAATCACTGCCCCATTCATGTTTGGCCCACTTTTGGGGTTTGAAAACACAAATAATTATTTCCAGGAATTTCTCTTTACCAATAACCTAACCCAATAAATTATGCAATGTTTTAAAAACTAGGCCCAATATTAAATTGGTCAAGTCTTCAAGTCATCATTAGATTTAAATCGAATCAATAGTTGAATTAAAAAAAATTATGTATATATATATCAAAATAAAGATTAAAATGAAACTCATTATAATAAATAATTATTCTCAAGTATTTAGGTTCAATTCTTATAGGCTATACAATATATGTTATTTAACATAAGATTGTCAAAAACATTAAATGAGTCATAAATGATTTAAATATGCAAGGTATAAATTATGAATAACCAACTAAGATTGGTATAAATTATGAATAACCAACTAAGATTGACCTTAACAAGAGGGGCTTGTCTTCCATTTAACACAGTAAATTCGATTTTTTTTTTCTCTCGGTAGACTAAGAAAATTTAATAACCACACGTATAGACTATATTATAACCATATCATACATATAGGCTATTTTTAGTGTAGCAAAATTGGGTTATGAAGAAACTGTCAACTGGGATGACAGTTTTACTGAAATAAAGCCGCTAACACGGATGACGATTTGAGAAAACGAAGAAACCGTCAACCCAGATGACGGTTTCTTTTGGAAAAAGTTGAAAATAAAACCGTCATCCGGAATGATGGTTTTCTAAAGAGAAAACCGTCAACCCGGATGACGGTTTCTCCTGACGGTGTTTCAAAGAGAAAACCGTCAACCTGGTTGATGGTTTCTTAACAATCACAACAAATAAATATTAATTACATCATTAATTTTAATCAAATCAAAAAAATTTTAATCACTAATTAATTTTTCAATATGATATCACATTAATCATACAACAAATCAATCAAAAAATATTGTTTCCCAAATTGATAATATTTTAAAAAAATTAATCAATAACTATTTAAAAAAAATGAGTAAACTACCAAATTGCTCCCTGGATTATTGGCTCGCTGACAGATTGGTCCTCGAATTTAGAAAATTGACAAATAGGTCCCCAAATTTTTCTAACATTTGTCAAATAGGTCCTTCTGTGCATGTTATTCGGGGACCTGCTATTTGACTAACGTTAGAAAAATTCGGGTCCCCGGATTTAGGAAATTGACAAATAGGTCCCCGAATTTTTCTAACATTTGTCAAATAGGTCCTTCTGTGCATGTTATTCGGGGACCTATTTGACTAACGTTAGAAAAATTCGGGTCCCCTGATTTAGAAAATTGACAAATAGGTCCCCAAAATTTTCTAACATTTGTCAAATTGGTCCTTCTGTGCATGTTATTCGGGGACCTATTTGACTAACGTTAGAAAAATTCGGGTCCCCGGATTTAGGAAATTGACAAATAGGTCCCCGAATTTTTCTAACATTTGTCAAATAGGTCCTTCTGTGCATGTTATTCGGGGACCTATTTGACTAACGTTAAAAAAATTCGGGGACCTATTTGACTCGTTAGAAAAATTTGGGGACCTATTTGTCAATTTTCTAAATTCGGGGATTAATCTGTCAGCGAGCCAATAATCCAGGGACCAATTTGGTAGTTTACTCATTTTTTTAAATAGTTATTGATTAATTTTTTTAAAATATTATCAATTTGGGAAACAATATTTTTTGATTGATTTGTTGTATGATTAATGTGATATCATATTGAAAAATTAATTAGTGATTAAAATTTTTTTGATTTGATTAAAATTAATGATGTAATTAATATTGATTTGTTGTGATTGTTAAGAAACCGTCAACCAGGTTGACGGTTTTCTCTTTGAAACACCGTCAAGAGAAACCGTCATCCGGGTTGACGGTTTTCTCTTTAGAAAACCGTCATTCCGGATGACGGTTTTATTTTCAACTTTTTCCAAAAGAAACCGTCATCCGGGTTGACGGTTTCTTCGTTTTCTCAAACCGTCATCCGTATTAGCGGCTTTATTTCAGTAAAACTGTCATCCCAGTTGACGGTTTCTTCATAACTCAATTTCGCTACAGTAAAAATAGCCTATATGTGTGATATGGTTATAATATAGTCTATACGTGTGGTTATTAAATTTTCTTAGTCTACCGAGAAAAAAAAGTCCAGTAAATTCATGTTCAATTATTTTTTTATGGAAATTTATGTTCAAATTTTAATTGAGAGAAGTATTCACATTTATATTTAAAGATTGATAGATTCCACCCAAAAAATTGATAGTAGCTCAATAAAAAATATTGCATTTAATAAATAAATACTTGAACATTGTCAATATATAAATATTAGGTTAAAGAGTTATTTTGGTCCTAAATGTATGCCTTAATGTTCAATTTGGTCATTTATATTTTAAAATATTTAAATTGATCCTAAGTGTATACAAAATATTCAAAATGGTCATGATGTTACATTTCGTCCATTTGCTCTGTTAATGATGACATTTCCTGCTTACCTGACTACCATCTTTCTCTCTTATTCGCCCTGTTGGTAATTTAAAGGTTTCAAAATAGTTCATCATCATCTATTAAAAATATTTTAAATTGGTCCCATATGTTCTAGAACATGATTCAATTTGGTCATTTCTGTTTAACACGCAGATTCAAAATGGTCCACAATGTTTAATCTCAACATATTGGATCAATTTGATACTTTGTGATAAACAATAGTGATATAGTGATAGTGACTGAGACAAAGTCAGAATATAGAGAGAAGGACTATGAGAAACATAGATATGTTGAGAGGAGATAAATTAGGCATAATATGGGAGAAAAATTATTACCATTGTTGATTTTTTTGCTTCTACTCTCTGACTCTTTCCCTCTCTTTCTCTCTAGGTCTTAAAAAATATCTCTAAAAATTATTTTTCGCAAATAGAATACCATGACAAAAAGCAATGAAAGAGTTGAAAGATAAATATATTACATGCAAGTGTGTTAACATAATTGGAGAACATGAAGTATTGAAGCAATGAATTATATTAATAACATAAAATATATTCAATAAATCTATTTCCCTAGATTGGGAAGGCAACCTGAAACATAGTATGAGTGTGTGGTGGATGAATGTATGGTTGATAAAGGGCGCACTTGAAACCGTGAATCTATCCCAAATCTAAATGTACTATATTAAAATAATAAAAAAAATGTAATGAGTATGTTAGTATCGAAAAATAATTTTGTGAGGGGAACGCCTTGTATAGCCTCAACATATTGGATCAATTTAATTTGACACTTTGTGATAAACATTGTGGACCATTTTGAATCTACGTGTTAAATATAGGGGATCAAATTGAATCACGTTGTGAAACATATAGGACCAATTTGAAACATTTTGAATAGATTATGGACCAATTTGAAACCTTTAAATTACCAACAAGACAAATAGGAAAGAGAGATCGAGTAGTCAAGTAAGCAGGACCACCCATCATTAAAAAAGAAAATGGACGAAATGTAACGTTAGGATCATTTTGCACACATTTTGGACCAATTTAAACATTTTAAAACATAAAGGACCAAATTGAACATTAGGGCATACTTTTAGGACCAAAATGACCTTTCGACCTAAATATTATAAAGAGTAAACCAAAAAAGTATACCATTTTTATTTTTCAAGGATTAAATTGTACATTTCAATCTTTCAGAGAACGAGTTGTCAACTCAGTGATCTTTTAAGGACCAAATTGTTAGTTTAATTTACTCTATTACTAAATATTTAGCAAGGGGATCCGAATCCTCTATACTATTTTTTTTTCTCTGCATTTTAATACATTTTAGAGAGACAAAAAAAAAACAAATAGTGAGAGAAAATGTAAGTTTCACAAAATAAGAAATATATGCAAGACTTAAACTTTCTCTTTTTGAAATGCCAAAAAAAAAAAAAAACAAAACTAAGAATATGCAAATGATCCACTTTGATAGGAAGGGCCGGAGAGATTGCAAGGAAAGGATCACACTCATTTTTTTAAAAGGTTAAAATGTACGAAGTTTTCTTAAAGTTGATTACTTGTGAAAAAATCTGAAAAATTCTGAAAACTGATTAAAAATCTCACAAACTTTCTATATATTCTATCTATACAAAAGAATCCGTATACCAAATTTTTCAGTCGCAAAAGTTAAGTTTCATATTTTTACTTTTACTATTGCTATATACATTTGAAATTGTTGCTTAGAACATGTAGGTTACGTATCATCAAATATAAATATATATATATATATATATATGTCAACAACAACATATGTTATATAGTTGGAGTCATAACTTCCTCCATTTGTACACATAGGGACAGTAGTTTTGGATATAAATATATAGATCAATATCAGCTTGTTAATTGTTTGTAGAGATATCCCTGTTGATTATAGGTGACTTACATTCACTTTATATATATTATACACACACAGTCCAGCTCTAAATCAAAAATTTATTTCTAGGTAACAAATTCCATTAATGAAAGAACTGAGTAATGAGAAGTGAAATTACAAGATGACGTGATTAATTAGTTTATTTACAATCCCTAATCTTGAGCTGCATGAAGGTTGACATTTGGTTATTAAAGTCGTTAGTTATATAATTATATATATATAGTTGAGATAATTAAATGGTTTTCCTAACTGTTAACCAGATAGATTTCAACATAATCTATAGTACGGTGATGCATGGAACATGTGTTAAATTATCTTATAATCTTTGCTTATAACTTGCCTAATATCTCTTAATATTTGAAGGCTTCATTGAAGAGTATATATGAACCTTTTGTGACATCTGTTCATTTTCGATCTAAACCTCTTTTTATATAGCTGAGATTGAATCTTTGCTTATAACTCAAGAAGTTCAACTTGCAAAATATGGTAAGCCTGTTGAAACTATTGTCACCGCTAATGTAGCTACTCATGGTGATGTTGATACAGTATGATACTAAATTTATACTTACCCACAAATCTTTGACCCTGTAAAAGCCACTTACAAACACAACTTTAGAATTAACCAAACAATCCACATTAACTAGCAATCCATCATGTACATATATCATAATCATTAACATCATTAATCATATCATCATTCTATATCAAATTCCATAATTCATAATTTATCGTTATCATTTATTTGCAACATATATCATAATTTATAATTCCTAGACATCATCATATATAACATGTTTTGATGCACACTTACAACTTTAACCATGATCATATATACTTTCAATGCATATGAAGGCATTATAAAGTTTTCTTTTCATCGCTCGCTGGTTATGATTGACGCATCACCCGAATCGTGATACTCGAAGGTATAACTATTCGCTGGTTGTGGCCGACACGCCACCCGATCCGTGATACCCAAAAGTATAACCAACATTGGTCTCCAAGGTGTCCCTCAGTGTGCGCACAAACTCATTGGCCCATCATCATCATTACACATTATCATTTCGCTCATTTCATATGAACATGCTATATATACTCATGTACATCGATCACTATATATATACCTCATGCTTTCATAATCATCATCATCATCAATATGCATGTTCATGCCATTTCCATGTGATCATCATAAACTTAAGGATCAATTACATCATCGTCATATATACTTTCATATTCATATTCATTTCACACATACATAATCATCATACATACAATCAATTAAACATCACAATTCTACCTTTGAGTGATTATTTCATCATCTAAGCATGTAAATACAATTTACCAGTTGACCATCATTGGACAAATACACAAATTTTCACACCATCTAGTACCTTGTCGCCAACTTCTCTGTGAAGCCAATCCGACAAACTTGCCGGCGGCGAAGTATGCGGTGGGATCTTGCCGAACACAATTATAGAAAACTAGCTGGGAATCTCACCATCTACCTCGTTGAAACCTCTCCGGAAATGAGGACAACGGCAAAATGCCTAGAATTTAAAAAATTATAGGTTCAGTCTAATACAATTCCATAGTTGTAATTGTATGTATATTTAATTTCTTGAGTAGTAGAAAATTTCTGGAAAGCAAAATTCATTTGCAAATATCATTTTGATAACCATTTGCAAATTTTTCAAAATATAACATTTAACAAATTAACACTTTATTAGCATAAATTCTAAGACAAACTTCAATACCTTTTTCTCAACAATACATTATTTTTTCTTTCATTTCTACTCCTCTACAATTTTAAACTATCTATACAATTCTCCCTATCTATCATAATCATTAAATATCTATTTTAAAAATTTTTCATGAACATTATTTACAAATGCCATTAGGACATGTAAAAACACTCCCAAACAAGCTAAGCCAATAATTTGGTAGCCAATAGTAGTTGTTGAAAATTATAATATTTCAATGATCAAATCATATCTTTTGATTATTTAAGACTGATTCATTAACTCAATATAAATTCAAGGACTAAATGATGATTTTTTCTTTAGATAATTACAACTCAGATGCATGATGTAAATCAAGTCTAAATTAATTAGAATGAAACTTCAAAAACTAAATGGACAATAAAATTAAAAAAAAGTGCTAGCTAATAATTTAATCTCCAAAATTATACATGCAGTATATTAGTATATAAGTGGGAGTGGGAGTTTTATAAATTTTCCTTTTCTGGCCAAAGGAGTTTTATAAATTAACATAAAAGAGTGTGATAAAATGGAATTTGATGAAAAAGAACCCCTTTTATTTGGTAGTTATTCTAAAACAGAATGAAATGATAAATATTATAGATATCATAGCATATATATAGTCATTTTATCATTAAAAGGGATTCATTTCCATGATATGTTTTGTTTCCAAACCTTAATCTGCAATGAAAAAATTCATCAAATAATAATAATAATAATAATAATAATAATAATAATAATAATAATAATAATAATAATAATAATAATAATAATAATAATAATAATAATAATAATAATAATAATAATAATAATAATAATAATAATAATAATAATAATAATAATAATAATAATAATAATAATAATAATAATAATAATAATAATAATAATAATAATAATAATAATAGTAATTCATACCTATATCTAAATAATTTTACATCTTAGCACTATATTCAAATTAATGTCATTAGGACAAAACACTCCCAAACAAGCCCATATAGCCAATGGTAGTTGAATTAATAAGTTAGTTTCTTACAATGATGAATTTCTATTCAAATATTTTTTATATTTAATTTTTAACAATGTTTCAAATAAGATTATATTATCTCTAGTAAAATTGTGAAAGATACTTGTAAAAACGAATGACATTATTTGACAGACATTCTTTGAAAGTCTCATTTTTTTCTATTTAAACTTGTGGCCCCTATAAATCTCAAAATTGATTAGATAATTGAGAAAACTTGCTTTTTAGTCATTGATTTTGAATCGAGTCAATAAATCAGTTTTTGAATACTTCAAATATAAAATTTAGTCCTTAAAATATCACAATCGTTAATGATTTGGCCCTTGAATCAATTCAAGGACCACAACATATAAACTTGATACAAATTCATTGATCAAAAAGTATAAATTCAAAGACTAAAAATACAAAATAAGTTCAAATTCAGGGACTAAATCATTTCTAAAAATCATATTGTTGAAAATTGCAATATTTTAAGGATTAAGTAATATATTTTGATTATTTAAGACTAATTCATTGACTCATTATAAATTTCAAGACAAAATTATAATTTTTTTTAGATAATTATAAATTAGATGAGATCAGTCGAATTTGTGACCGTTGAATAACACAACTAAAAAAAATAGAAGAAATTATGGTAATAAATTGTCAATATTAAATACTCATAAATTCTTTTGAAAATTTTAATATTTTTTTGTTAATTAATTACATCCATTTATGACTACTTTATGTCCAAAAGCATTCTAAAATCTAAATACCAAGAAAAGAAAAAGAAGGGTTGGGGAGGAAGACGCGTCACCATGCTAATGAGACAAATAAATAGGTGGATATGATCAAAGCTTACCTCTAGAATGTTCCATAGCCAACAGAAAGTTAAAAGTATAACTCATCTCAGATATTTTATGTCACGCACCCATTCGCTCACATGACCAAGATCATCCCATTAAAATAATAATATACTCAGTGTATAAATAGATACACAATTTTTCATTCCAATCATCACTCAATTTCACTCATTCTTACCTCCCTTGTCACCATTATCACTATCACCATAATCTTTTTAGATTTTATTGTCCTATCTTACTGCTAGCCATGTCGGAAAACCAAATTCCCTCCACTTTCGTGCCTCTTCGTCGCAGTGCACGGATTCACGAACGAAATGTCACCTTAGCAGCCGCAGCCTCCGCCGTGGCTACTACTCAACGCATAAAGAAACCCAGGTCGTCTGATGAGTCCGAAGGCCTCGATCGTTCCCTTGTGTCTCTCTTGCCAGAGCACATCCTACGACACGTGCTCTTTTTCCTTCCCGTTGAAGACGCCGTGCCTCTCACCGCTGTCTCGAAAGTGTGGTACGACGTGTGGAAATCACTCCCCTTGAAGGCGTTTCTCTTTAAATTCGCCGCCTCGGACAACGTTGGTTTTGCAGAGTTCGCCAAATGCGTTGACAAGTCCCTCAAAGCCCTAGCCGAACAAAAGACCTTAGTGGAGAGCTTCGTGCTAAAGATGACACTGTCGCCAACAGAAATGGGTTTGGATCTGAACTCCATTTATCATTCTTTAGATCAATGGGTTTCGTTAGTTATGAGAAACTATGTGAAGGAAATTAAGATTAGAATTTTGAATTCAAATAACCACTTTTATCTCCTTCCCAATGATTTCTTCACTCTAAAATCCATCACCAAGCTCCACTTAGAAGGATGCAAGTTCCTTCCCATGATGTTATTCACTACTAGGGATGAGAGGAAATTAGGGTTTCACCTTAGTTGTTTTAAAGAACTAACCCTAATAAACGTGGATGCTACGGAAGATCAAATACAAACCCTTATTAATCACACAAGGTTGTTTGTCGAGAGGCTGACCATAAAGTCTTGCCCTTCGGTGGAGTCTCTATTTCTTGACACCTACCCGAACCTCATTTATGTTAAAGTGGATGTGAAAGCCTTGAAGATCAGGAGATCACCAAACCTAAAGACTCTTGTTCTTTTTGGGATAAAGAAGGTGGTAGTCATTGGGAGTCCCAACATAACAACACTGAGATGCTTAACGTGGGACGTCAACCATGGCTACATGTCAATCGAGAAGCTAGTAGCCAAACTTCGAAATCTGAAGAGGCTTGATCTCTTCTTGACACACTGGGAGATGATTAGGGTTCGGAGTCGAAGCTTGAAGAATTTGACTCTGCGTCAAGGTGAGACATTTATGATGCCTTTGGAGGTTGAGCTTGAAGCACCAAAGCTCTCAAAGTTTTATTTTAGTGGGAGGAACATGCCGTTGGTGAGGACAATTGTGACGATTGAGAACGTGGACCAGTTCGAAGAGGGAGTGCAGTTGCACCACTTAGGAGATCCCTCTTGGGGGATTGATGGGGTTCATCTCCACGAGCTTGGAGAGTTCACAGGCAGCTTCGGACATCAACAGGTTGAGATGTACCTTAACAACATAGTCACAACGGTATGTGCTTCATTGTTTTCTTTTTGGTGCGATTGACTGTTTATATGTGTGTGTGTGTTAGTGAGTGAGTTTGACTGTTTGAGTGTTTATATGTGTGTCTGTATTTGAGTGAGTGTGAGTGTGAGTGACAGAGTGAGTGTGCGTGTGTATGTAAGTGAGTGGGAGTGTTTTTGTGAGTGTGAGATTTAGAGTGTTTGTGTGTGTGCTTACTGTGGTATGTAGTTCATTATTTTCTTATGTGTGTGAGTTTGTGCGAGTCTGTGAGTGTGTGTGTGTGAGAAAGAGAGAGAATGAGTGAGTGATCATATATTGAGTGTGTTTAAGTGAGTGAGTGAGTGAGTGTGTCTGTGTGTGTTACCTATATAGACTATAATATATAGCTCATAAACAAGTGATAGAGAAAAAGAAGAAATAATTAGTTTCTCTTGAATCTAGTGTAACAAATCATAAATGTGTCATTTATGATTAAGTTCAGTCCATAAATAATTATACGATAGAGTTTCCCCATGATCTATCAAGAACAATGACTATTGTTACTTGAGATTAGAGAGGGCTTGCTCGATCGATTGATTTTGTTTTCATCACATTATTCCATTTTATATCCCACTCTATTATGTTAATTTATAGACTTTTGAATAATTGACACACACATATATATATGTGTGCAGAATTTGCTGAGTATGGAGGAGTTGACAGGCTTGCCAATAATGTATCATCCATCCAATGTTGAGGCAATGGTACTACAAAGCATTCCATCTTCAAACAACAACTACTCATCTTTTTTGAATTGCCTCTTCTGGAGCTGTCATCCAAGCTCTCTTTTGGTTTTGGTGGCTATAGAAGATAATCATAATTCACCTGAGAGGGATGCTTTCCTCAAGGTATAATATATATGGCCACACCTCTTTTTTTTTCTCTCACTTTTTTAATTAATATATACAAATTATCAATTATATATGCATGAATGCAGTACTTGTGCAATGAGTTGTTGAATGAAGAAATAAACGATAAAGCTGAGTGCTGTGAAGGATACAATAATGCATCCAAATGCTGGAGGCATTATGTATCAGATGTGGAGAGCATTGTATACAGGAGCATAAATTATGAAGACGATATAGAGCTCCCACATCAGCTTATTGAACATGAAGTTGTCAATTCTGAAAGCAGAAGCATCGTTGTGGCTTTTAACTTGGAGTGGTTGCCGAATGAAATTCTCCCTTTTTAGTTAGTTGATATATATATATGTAATTCAATTATTAATGCAAGGGGTATAGATTTTATATATCCCAATCCTATATATTCATATTGAACCATAGTACATTTGTTGTAATTTGTATTTACGTACAATATGTTTAATTTTAATTACTTGTTGATTTTGTTCTCCGTTTCTTTCATTTAATTTACTTAATCAAAGCAAATATTTTAATAATATGATTAATTAGACAAGAATATTTGTTTCATTTGAGAAATTCTATAACAAAGATTTCATTAACAATATGTTTAATTTAATTAATATGATTAATCAAAGCATATTATTAGCCTATGAAAAATGTTTTATATGGTGTTTGACTTAAACTTTGAGAAATTTTAAAACAACGATAATCATAATCAGCTTATATCCAAAAAAAAACTGAATAATCTCGTTTATTTTTGATTATCCAATAATCTAATTATAATCTACAATAATTTCTTATTTCAAAACACCCAACTGCTTTTATACCCTTTTAAACATATATATAATTACCTATACTTCAATATATATTCAAATATGCACAAAGGGCATTTTAGTCATTTTATATCACCTCTAATTTATTACACTTACAACAATCTCTTTCCAGCACATCGTTTTTCACCAATTCTTTTTATCATTATTTCAAAATTATTATAATTAATTTTTTACTTTTAATGATCTTTAATATTTAATAAAATAATAATCATAATTTATTTTTATTTAAATATTAATTAATATTATATTTTTATTATTAAAAATAATTTTTATCCCTCTTATTTAAACAATTAACTATACAAATTCAAAAAATATATTCAACCAACCCATTTAAAAATTTGATTGTGAATAACGACTCATAACTATTTTGGAACAACTCGGTATGTTTTCAACTTTTATTTTCTCTATTAGGGGCTAATGCGTTAACTCGGTAAAAATTAGGTGACCTAAAAGTCAATTTTTTTGTCTAAAATTTATTTTGGCAAAATTAAATAATTATAATTGTATTATAGAGAAATAGTTAGATGGGCGATGACTGTTATTTTAACATAGGGACCAAATTGTTCAAGATTTTAATATCACATGAACAACCAACTCTTAGTTTTTTTAGCGACTAATTCATTCAGTCAATACAGAATGAAGGACCAAAAAGTAAGTATCATCATAAAAAATTATTTGGGTAATATTCAATAATTGTATTAAGGCTTAAGTGCACTTTTGGTCCCATAACTATTTTTGTTACAGTTTTGGTTTCATAACTTCTCAAAAGGTTCCACCGTTAGTCCTTTGGTGAATTCCATCCATATTTAGCCATTAAGTTTGACGTGGCTTAGTGACTAGGATTCTGATGTGGCAAAATAAAATGAAATGGACTGAATTAGGATCTATATGCAACATATTAGAACTTGTCTATAACTATTCCACAATATATACAAAGAGCTTTAATGAAATCGATTGAATCTATATAAAAAGGACCAATTTAATCGATTAAAAAGACTTCATTCTAGGGTTTGCGCAAAAATAAATTCTAGGGTTTGCGCAGTGCTCGTATTGTTCATCTTCTCCAACTTCTCTCCCTCTAATCTTCTTCATCTTCTTCAACTGCTCTTTCCTCTCATCTTCTCCAAGCTTCGAAGTCATCTCCGTAAGTCGAATTTATGGCGCATTCCCAAGGTTCAGTGGGATCTGTTAGGACTTGTCCTTTTTGCTATTGCGGCGAGAGAGCAATTATTCTGACTTTGAAGATTGATGATAATCTAGGAAGAAGGTTTTGGAGGTGCAGATACTATAAGGTAAGTATAACCTAAGCAGTTCTTTTGTATTTTGCAATGTGGTATGAAAACCTAATCATTATTCATGATTTTTTTTTATATGTTTTTAGGTTGAAGGGCGCTGTGACTTTTTTGATTGGCTTGACAATGACGATTCTCTTCATGTTGTTGTTGGAAGGCTTAGATTGAAGTTAGCAACTTCAAATGGAATTATTAAGAGGCTAAAAAGATTGAATACTGAACTTTTTGTTTGTAATGCAATGATGTTTGCATTTGTTGGAATTGTAGGTTATTTGTGGGTGAAAGGTTGTAACAAGTGAGATGTAATTGTTGTAGGTTTATTTTGAGGACTTGCTGCAGTTGTAGGCTATGTGTTTAGTAGAGTATGTGTAACAAGTGAAAGGTAATAGTTTAGTAGAGTATGTGTTTAAGTTTAGTAGATTATGTGTAGTAGTTTAATAGAATATGTATTGAGTTTAGTAGATTAAATGTTGAAGTAGTAGAGTATGTGTTGATTAGTAGATTTCTGCAACTGTATGGTGATGTTAATGCTTAATGTAAGAATGAAAATCTTTGAATGAATGAAGTTTATGATTATTTATGCAATACTCTCATGAATGAAGAAGTTTATGTATTGAGTTTAGTAGATTAAATAAAGTTTATATATAAATATTAAATGCTAGACGATAGAGATAAGTTTTTTAAAACAAATCTTTGCTTGTGGAAGTACTTCAAGGTTATAAGAGAAAACATAGAATAATAATGGTATCTCAGATCACAGTATGACTGTAAATTGTGTTGTAAAAATGATGCAGTTTTTCTGATGCAGTTTTTCTTTCAAGTTTTAACTGTGTTGTAAAAATGATATGTTCCTAGTATGAAGCTTTTGGACATAAACAGCTGTGTTGTTTCTTTCTTCTTTTTCTATGAATAACACCTTTTGGACAAGCTTCTTAAAATGTCATTTAAGAAGCTTTTGGTATGAATAACTCCTTTTGGATATAAGCAGCTTTTGGTCATTTAAGATAGATTTTATTTTCATATTTATAATGTCATTTCTCTCTACCTATTCTTTACCTCATTTGATGGATTTTAATGACTTTCGTGCCTCTGGCCATTATGAGTTAATTTTGGCACTGTTCTTGTGGTTCAATATATATTTGTCCTTTTAGTGCTTGTAAATTGGCTTAAAAGCTGTCAGTGACCTCCAACATTGTTATGATATACTTAAGCCAAATGGGACCAAAAGCATTCAACAGATTATAAATGAGTAACAACTTATAAGCTCCAATAAATTTAAGGCATTATAAATGAGCAAAAAAGCCAAGTCTCAGATCAGTGACCTTACTATATAATGATCATCAGCTTACAAAAAAGAAGAACCCTCAATAACTTATATGGGACGATTTTTAAAACTGAGTAAGAAGAATTGGGACCAAATGTGCAACCCGATACAAAGCTATGGAACCAAATTTGCAACATTATACAAAGTAATAGGACCAAAGTTGCAACACTGTTGGTAGTTATGGGACTACATTTAACACTGAATTTAAAATTATAGGACTAAATATGCACTCTTTTTTAAAATAATAGGACTAAATCCATACCAAAATAACAGCAAATCCATTCATCCAAACCTGCAACTCATAATCTATTTATTCAAAGCAAATCCATACCAAAATAACAACAAATCAATTAATTCAAACCTGCAACTCATAATCTATTCATTCAAACTAAATCCATTACATATAATCTATTCATAAGTGTGTACCAAAAAACCGATGTGTACCCAAAAACCATTCAAACCAAATGGTTCAATATTCAACCAATGAGTGATTCCATCATGTGAACCTATGTGAACTATAGTTTTTTCGTGTAAACAGTCTAGTATGTCAAAAGAACCTATGTGAACAATAGTATGTCAAAAGAACCTTGATTTTGTCCTGATTTCTAGGAATTAATTAAAAATAATTCTTAAAATTGATTAAAAACACATTTTGAAAATAAAAATAGAAGTAAAATACACAAGTCAAGTAAAAACACATTCATCACTACACAAATTTGTTGTCTTTTCTCATTTTGAAAAGTACAGAAAACCTCTACTGATAAATTGTTCTAAAAAAATTTATAATTAAAAAAGTTTAGTAAATTTTTATTTTTGAAAATAAAAAACTGTTTCAGAAATCAAACAGTACCTAATACTTCTATGAGAAAACAATTTATCAAGCAATTATATTACTATCAAACAATATACCAATACACAATTTCCATCAAAGAACCAACACAATGCATTTTATTATACTGTAACTGCCATGGAAACTGCTCATCTATAACTATATCAGTATCCTACTTATCCGTCACTAACTTACTTCATTTTAATATGTCATATTAAGAAACCAACAATGCATTGAAAAGAAAACAATTTCCAGCAAAGAACCAATACACATTAAATACTAGATCAAATGAGGTACCTTTTGTTGATCAGACATGATGCACAAGCCATTCAAAGCAGTGGGGCCCAAATCATTTAGTAGCAGCTCCAAAAACCAAGTCCAAGTGTCTCTATTCTCTATCTCAACAATTGCAACGACAAGTGGTAGCATTTGATCATTAGGATCTCTACCAACTGCGAAGAGAAGTTGGCAACCATACCCAACTTTTAGGAAGCACCCATCTAATCCAATAATATTCCTACAACTCTTGAAACTCTGCTTGCAAGCATTTAAGCAGACATACAACCTCTTGAAGTTGGGTTCATCTCCCTCTTTCTCATTCTCAACATCATAATCTGGTCTTCTTTGGGTGACTAGCTTCACCGTAGATCCCTCGTTACTGTTGTTGAAATCTTCAAGGTAATTTATCCTCCTAAATTGTTCGGCCATGGAACCTTTAATATTGAGCAATGCTTTCTTCCTAGCTCTACAAGCCTTGGTCTTAGATAAGTGGCAGTTCCATTTCTCCTTGGCCATATTTTGAATGTGAGATAGCCGCATTTTCGAATTATACCGCAACTTCTTATCCAGGCTCTCTGACAACCAAGTAGAAGACATGATGGGGTTATCAAGTGCTCGAGAACATCTATGGGTGTTCAAACAAGTTCTCAACTGCCACGTGTCCTCATCACCAAGCTTCCTACATGTAGCTTGCGATTGACATTAGTTGCCACCGGTGCACATAGCTCTGCATCACATCTTATCATTCTTGACGAACTTGATTGCCCTTCCTGTCAAAGATGACAAAGACAAGAATGGGAATTAATAATATAGTCAATTAAATATAAAGGGAACTAATAAGAAACTAAAAATAAAGTAAACTAATACAAAAAGTATCAGAATCAGAGTCTATAACTAAAAATAAAGAAAATGAATTTCTTCAATAAAGTATCAGAACATATTTCAAGTGTACCTGAATGAACAGAATAATCTATAACTGTTTTTCGAAATTCTTGTTTTGTTGCAAATACAGTGCCTATATCCCAATTGAATTCTGACATATTCTTCATTCTCCTAAATCTTGGGAAGTTAGGTCGTTCCACATCATTCTCAGCATCAGAGTCTTGTGTATGCACAGAATCTGATTCATCCTCAGTGTCTGAGAGCCCCCTTGGAGTTCTCTTTCTATGCCATCGTCTATGGACTTCAATATCTACTTCATCTTCATCTTCAGATATAGCGGCAGCAATATTTACAATATCTTCATCAAACCATTCATCATCAGAATTTATAATATCGCATTCATCAATTACGCCCTTGCCTTTGTCAACACTTTGCTTCTCAGTTTGCAAAACATCTTGATCATTGCAGCCTTGCCTTTCATCAATTACAGCCTTGGCTTTGTCAACACTCTGCTTCTCAGTTTCATCAATTATAGCCTTGCCTTTGCCCCGCACATCTTGATCATTGCTTCTGTTCCTCATCCTAACCCATTCATCAACATCTACAATATCGTCTAAGCCCTTTCTAGTAGTTTGCACAACATAAAGATTAACTGTCCCAACCTCCATGCCGATGGTAGACATTTCAGTTGATTGTGCATCCTCTATAACGGTGGTTAAGGCAAACTCCAGCTCAAGAAATGGGTGGGCGTACAACATATTATAGCTGCCTTCTTTATACCCTAAGTCTTCAAGCTTATCCGTAATCTCAAAAAAAACTCCATTTGTCTGGATCACGATCGGCCCACTCTGTGTACAGCCACCTATATACTGAAGGTGTCATTTGCTCTCAAAAACAGCCTCCATGATAAACTTTCACAGTGGAAGTCTCCCGCATTCTTCAAGCAATCAAAATAAGAAAGTTATCATAACAAAATACAAGTAAAGAAGATATCGTTAGAACAAAATTTGGCCAACTATTTGATGAATAAATAAAACTACAACATATAAACTCAAAAACTCAAAAACTGAACTACATTTTATCAGATGGAGTTATTATACAATCATTTCCTTGGCATAAAAAGCGAAAATTATGCACATACACCATAGCTAATCTTGCGAGATACAACAATTTATAAGTAAGAATATGCTTTTGTAACTTCCTGATTCCTATTTCTTTGGTTTTGACATGTTGTTTGGGAACAAATCCTTTCATAACGAATCCTTTCTTTTACCTTTTTTCTTTCTACATTAATAAATACAATATACAAACTCAAAAACTCTCACACCCTGTTTTTAGCAAATGAACATACAAGCCCTAACACACACAAAAATTTTGTAACACCTCTAAAGACACAAAATACTTTACATCAACAACAAATAAGCACTATTCACCAAAGAAAAATACAACAACAAATAAGCACTGAAATCGACTCTAAAACATACATCTAGCTTCAAATCACTACTGATCATGCCCTAAACATACCAAAAGTCATACAAATTACTTAGCCGAAAAAAAGGCTCAAACATTATTCAAAATTGTCCTAACCAATCGCAAATCAACCAAGAAACATGGAGAAGCTCAGAGAGAAGGAAAACACGTTCAAACCCTAAATCGAAATTTGAAAAATACCTCAGTAATGGCTTCCGACGACGACGACGACGTTGCTAACTCTGCCTTTCTGATGACGTTGCACACAAAAACCCTAACAATACCACTCTCTCTCACTAGCGCTTGCTTGAGAGAAACTCCGTCGAGGCAATACTTCGTTCGTCGACCAAACCCTAGCGCTTGCTTGAATGAAGAGATGTTTGTGTTAGAATGAAGAAGATGAAGCGTTCAAATGAATATTATGAGCGTTGGGTGTATTTGGCAGGCACAATGGCAATAGATTTTCATCAAAACGAAGGGTTGAGTATAGAGAAGTTCTAATATGTTGCATATAGATCCTAATTCAGTCCATTTCAATTTATTTTGCCACATCAGAATCCTAGTCACTAAGCCACGTCAGACTTAACGGCGAAATATGGATGGAATTCACCAAGGGACTAACGGTGGAACCTTTTGAGAAGTTATGGGACAAAAACTCCAACAAAAATAGTTATGGGACAAAATTGAAACCTTTGTAATAGTTATGGGACCAAAAGTGCACTTAAGCCTTCTATTAAAATCGTGATATATAAAATGGAAAATATATATATCTATATATATAATGGAATATATATATATATAATATATGGAAAATATGGAAAATATATATATAAAATGGAAAATATGATTATTAATCTTTTAATTTTACATTTTTAAAAAATCTATTTTATAATTAATAATATTCAAAAAAAAAGTTTAAGTAAACAAAACAAATTTTTATGTTTAATAAAAAAAATATTCAGCAACATTTTAAAAGTGTTGCAAAGTAAAAAAAAATAAAAAATAAAATTTGCATCTTTGCAGCGGCTGACACACGTTCAGCCTTGTGTCAGCTTTGCCCAAATTTTTTAATATAATTACCAAGTGCCACGTGACATCTGATAATTGGTTGGACACAGATGAAAAACGTGTTACTGTAGCACATGTCTCATCTGGGTCAATAATGTTTTTTTTTTGTATTGGTTTTAATAAAATATTTTTCTATACTATTAAAGCAAAAAAAAAAATCGTTGTTTAGCGAATGTCGAACGAGATAAGTGACGTACACACAAGTGATAAAGGAAGGACGGCAGGTTGACAATTTTTATTAAGTAGATTTTTTTTAATCAAGAACAAAATGGCATCATCAATCGCTCATTTTGATTTTTCTTAATTTTCATGTAACATTTTTTAAGGACTGAATTGTAGATAATAATTATTCAGAGACTGATTTATTGACTCAGTTCAAATTCAGGGACTAAAAAAATAAGCTTTCTCAATTATCTAATTGATTTTAAGAGTTAAATGGGTTTATTATTAGTTTAATGGGATGATGAAGGTTACTTGAGTGAAGAAGTGTGTGACATAGATAGGTGAGTTGTACTTTTAAGTTTTAACTTTTTGGTAGGTAGGGAACATTTAGAGGTTAGACTTTGGAGATCGGATCTGCGAACTAATGAACATTTAAATAGAGTAAGTATTAGTGGGACCTGAACATCTAACAATTTCATTCTCTCTCAACGCTACATCTATAGTGCACTACGAGGGATCCACTTCACAAACGAACCAGAATCCCCTATAGTGCCTGTTGGTGAAGTGCCCATGTAGTATGGTATTTGAGCCTTTGGATATATCTAAGTTATCTCATTATGACACATCACCATATCTTTCATCTTTTTATTTTTTATAATATGTCTAATATGTCTTTAGTGTTAACCTTAATAAACTTTTTGAATTAAAAATATTTAAAGTTTTAAAAATAATATTTTCATTTATACAGTTAAAAAATAATATATATTTACAAAATATCTATTTTTTAAAGAATATCTAATTATTTGTCATAAGTTTATTTTAAATATTTTTAAAACAATGTCTACCTTAAAATAAGAACATAATGAAAACCAATTAAATATTTATTTTAAAAATTTTATATATTTTGTAAATAAATATTACTTTTTAACGGTACAAAAAATAGTAATCCTTTAAAAATTTAAATAGTTTAAATTTGAAAAATATTAAAGTCAACAATAAAAATTTATTTTAGGAAAAAGATAAGACATGATGATGTGGTATGATGAGAGAGCTTCGATTGAATCTAATAGTTCAAATGATATACTATATGGACACTATAGGAAAAATGCACTATTCCAATATTTCTCTGCAACCCGACTTCTTTTCTTGGTATTTAGAATGTTAAATTTGGATATAAAATAGCCATAAATGGATGTAATTAATTAATAAAAAAATATTAAATTTTTTAAAAATATTTATGAGTATTTAATATTTACAATTTATTACCATAATTCATTAATTCCCTTTATTTATTTATTTTTTACTTTTTGGGGTGTCATGAACTGTCATCCAACAATCACAATTTTGATTGATCTTATCTCAGTTCTAGTTATCTAAAAAAAATTATTATTGGCAAAACACCATTTTGTGCCCCTAACGTTTGCAGTGATTTTCAGTTATGCCCCTAACGTTTCATTTTGTTCAAGCGTGCCCTCAATGTGAAACGAACGTTTCAATTATGCCCCCAATTTTGACTCAATGCCCATGTGGCAATTTTTTTACTTATGTGTCATTTTTTTGGTCTGACGTGGCATAATGACTGGACATTCATATTTTTTTTCCATCGTGGCATGATGACTGGATTTACATTTTTGAACATAAAAATTGAGTAAACTAGCAAATCAGTCCCTGGATTTACATTTTTCATCATCTTCATTCATTTTAGTCCCAAATTCTCAAAATAAAATTGTAAAGTGTCCCAAAACTCTTCCAAACATTCCAATTTAGTCCTTAAAAGTATTAAAAACCCTAAAACCTAAATCCCAAACTCTAAACCCTAAAACCCTAAAATTCTAAACCCTAAAACCCTAAAATCCTAAAATTGTAAAGTGTCCCAAAACTCTTCCAAACATTCTAATTTAGTCCTTAAAAATATTAAAAATCCTAAAACCTTAAAATCCTAAACCCTAAAATCTAAAACCCTAAACTCTAAAATCTTAAACCCTAAACCCTAAAACACTGTTTTGGCCGCGACTTCTTCGACTGCTTCGCCGTTAGTAGCATCATCGTCTGATTTCCTCTCCGATGACTTCAGCGATGAAGGCGGAGCTGTAAATGAAGATGTAGATCCGTACGCCGGCAATGACTTATCAGATGCCGGTGGGGCTTGCTGAGGAGGTGAGGATTGTGTTTGTGGTGAAGACGACTGATTAGGGGTCGAGGACGAAGATTGTGACGGCAAAGAGGATGATGATGAAGATGGCGGAGGTGAGGACGGCGGCGGTGGGATGGCTGTAGGGGAATACCCAAATGAAGAGATCATCGAGACTGAGTTTAGTGGAAGATGAAGAAGATATAGATGGGTTTGAGTGGTTTTGAATTAATTTTTTTAAAAATTATTTTTAATTTCTGGAAAGAAGATGAAAAAGATGATGATGATGATGAACTTTAAAGTTTTAGGGTTTAGGGTTTAAGATTTTTAATATATTTAAGGACTAAATTGAAATGTTTGAAAGAGTTTTGAGACAATTTACAATTTTATTTTGAGGATTTGGGACTAAAATGAATGAAGATGATGAAAAATGTAAATCCAGGGACTGATTTGCTAGTTTACTCAATTTTTATGTTCAAAAATGTAAATCCAGTCATCATGCCACGGTGAAGAAAAAAATATGAATGTTCAGTCATTATGCCACGTCAGACCAAAAAAATGACACATAAGTAAAAAAATTGCCACATGGGCATTGAGTCAAAATTGGGGGCATAATTGAAACGTTAGTTTCACATTGAGGGCACGCTTGAACAAAATGAAACGTTAGGGGCATAACTGAAAATCACTACAAACGTTAGGGGCACAAAAGGGTGTTTTGCCATTATTATTTAATTTTCAAATTTATACAAATTTAATGAATTAGTTTTAAATTGGCTGAACTACTTTCATCTTCTTAAGCTGATATTTATAATGTATGGGTTGTATGGTCATTAGACCTATTTGGTGCAATTCATATTCGTATCAATATTCCCCCCGTACGAAATAGACCTTGTCCTCAAGGTTGAAAAATAAAGTCTAATCCTTCTACTGGATTTGATGCAATTTCCTCCACTAATATCATCTTCATCCAAATCCAGTGCTGAAACTTGGACTGATGTTGTAATGTTCCAGATTGACTCAAATTCACGTTCTTCCTTTGGAGACGAAGCTAAGACAAATGCAGATGTAGTTGCTAAACATGGCGCTAGTGAAGTGGGCGTGCATAAGCTCATGAATGAAGAAGCTCCGCATCTTCCTTTATCCACGGAAGGTGAGTTGCACAGTCTTACTGATGTTTCTAAATTCATCTATGCACATCATGGAGAATTCGACTTTGTCAAACAGGACTGTGACTTCCAAATCAATTTTGTTAATGATTCAATTTTACTTTCAAGTGAGTTTTCATTAGATAGAAATGCCAAAAAGATGGAAGTTCTGGATTGTAATGGAGATCCTATTGTGCTCTTTGATCCACGAGGATTTATAATAAATTTTTGTCTCTCTAAAACTGAACATCGTAACTGTTGGAAGATGGACTCAATAACAAGAGTTGATTGCTGCATGAATTTTCCTCAATTGGATGGGCAAGTGTACTCAAAGAATGAAATTGTTAAAACGATGGGAGGGTCCTACCTTTTTGCTTTGATTGGTTGTCATGTCTATGGGGATGTACAAAATTTCAAGAGGTTAAGTAAAGTTTTAATTGAAGATACAATTGGGATTGAAGATGGAATGGCTTTAATCTTTTTTAAGGGAGTGGAGTTCCCAATGATATTGGGTGATCTTTGCATTGTGCTACCAAGGATGGTTAAATTTCCAAAAAATAATACTCATGAGATAATGAGCAAGTTACGATTAGATACCCTTATGTGTTACCCTTATCTTTGCATTATTTTTCTCTTTGATCATGGGGTGAATATGAATTGTGGGTGGCTCATGAAAACCAACATTGTAATCTTTGATGCTAATGATGTCAAACACTCATATGGGAAGGTTACAATTAGAGGAAGGGACAGTGATGAAGATGTTATAGATAAATTCTGGTTTGGGAATAAAGTTTGTGCAGCACAATACAGAGTAGTTGAGACTATGAGGCAGGGTGAATTTCATTTAGTGTGGGCAAAGGGTACTAAGGCCATGACACTTGCTACTGCAAAATTTGTGGGAAAACTAATGAAAAATGGCACTGTTACTACTGTTTGTTGCATGAAGTATGCTCTATCCATTAAACATATTGACTATTCTTACCACCCTATTCATTCTATGGTGCTGCTAGAAGTAAAGGTGGAAGGTAGTAAAGGTGTTGGGTATATGAAAGTTTACTATCAAGAAGCAATTCTAACATGGATCTTGGTTGAGAAGGAGTATGGTAAGGAATCAATTCTTGTCTCATCAAGGTTATTGTTTTCAACCATTTACAATTTAATTAGTGTGCAACATGAATTTTACTGTGCATTACTTCAAGCTATCAAAGAGGATGGAGAGAAGCAGCAGTTTCATAAGTTGTATGGAGATGGGGAGTTGCCTTTTGACTATTCCAAGAGAGGTGAATTTCTATGTTATAAAGAAAGGATTATAGTGCCTGAAATGGGTGAAGTGAGACGCCAAATAATTCAATTTTCTCATGCCAATTTAATTCCCTTGTTTTACCAATGACTATTGTGGATCAACGACTGCTCTCTCATAGTGACAAATACCATTATAAAGTGTTGGTGGAATGGGAAGATTGGGATACCTCTGTGGAATCTGTTTTTACCCGACTATGTGGGTTCAACAAAAAAGAGATTCATTTTTCTAAATTCTTATCTTACCCATTTGATCCAGGTGGGGTAGCTAGTATGGTAGAAGGTCAAATAAGCTCTCATGCATTGTTGAGTTTATTTCTTCTACAAGACCTTGAGGACAAGTTCCTTTACGTACAGGGAAGTTGAAGGTAGTTCAGCCATACATTATAAATATCAGCTTAAGAAGATGAAGGTAGTTCAGCCAATTGGGCCTAACAATTAGGGGTTTAGTGAGGATGAATGTATATATAGTAAAGAATATAGAGTGTGAGGGTTTAATGAGAATATTGTCAATGCCTTGGTGGCTTTGTGGAGACTACCCTTGTCTCGAAGAAGGGCTTCACTTTGCATATCTTTCCTTCTCATCTATGGAAACCTGATGCAACATCTTCAGCTATTCATCTCCTACCTTTCCATTTGTAATTTTCTTTCTCTTTTAGCTTGTTTCTATGTTAATCATTGAGGCTATAATTTGAGTTTGTATCATTGTGCATGGTTGAATTCATCTTTCTTCTTGAATTATAGTAGCATGGATTGTCACTATTAATATCATTAAATGCTTCTTCAAAAAATTTCTGCATACTTTAGACAAGATGGAGCAATAGTATGGCAAAAAGCATGGAGAAGAATTGAAATGATATGATATAAAGCAATAAAGTAGGTAGACTTGGAGAGGGACTCACTTATTTTCAACAGCGTGGGGGAAAAGAGTGAGGTGAGAATGTACTATATATACAACCTGAATTTATGGATATGGTAAGACTTAAAGCAAGATGTCAAATATATTTGAGTTTCAAAGCATGTGAGGCTTAAGACTTTTAATTAACTCAAGCACAAAGTGAGAAGCCTATCAGATTTGCAACACAAGGCCAAGTATATTATGTGAACTAGCATCAGGCCCAACTATAATCACCAAGAGAATTTGAGGCCAAACTTAATGATCCAACCAAAATATATTTGGACCTCTTGGCATTATCTAAAAATAAGATGAGTTTGTAAAGAGGTAAATTTTATTGAAAAAATTATTTCCTTCTTTTTTTGGTTGAATGAAAAAATGATTTCAACCAACATACAGTAGACCCTAGCTAAGTTCATTTTGATTCAAGTGTTTCAGAAGTTTCTTATCATATTGATCCTAAATAATACTTCTATTGTTCTTCACTTTTGGTTCTAAACTAAATGTGAATATCTATATCTTGTTTTAAGTTCGAATGCGACCAATTTGGAACTAAGAATTATTTTTGACAAATACTTTATCTATCTAGTTATTGGCATGTCAACAAACAAAAGGTTAAATTAAGACTCAAAGGGTGTTCAAAAAAAATTAAGACTCAAAAGCGAGTTCTCTATTTCATGGTTAAACTAGTGAAGTTGATAATATAACTCTCATTTCAAGTCCGAAATGATAAGTTTGGAATTATGAGTTACGCATAATGAGTTTTTTTTTTTTTACTAATCCAATTGAGACTATTAACAAATAAAATAAAACCTGGTCTAAAAGTTGATTTGAGAGCAAATTTTTCGTTAGTTGACAGTCCAAACTAAATAGAGAAAATATTTATCAATAGCAACTTGTAGTCTAAACTCATCTTGAAATATGAGAAATATAGCTGCATTCATTAGTTTAGAACTAATAATTAAATGAATAACTATAAAAATATTCATACCAATATAAAATTTTTAAAACATCTTAGATCGAAGTAAACTTAAAAATATAGATTTAAGACCCATTTAAATATTCTACCTTTAAAAATAACAAGTTATTTGAAAGTAAAATGGATGAAAACTTCAAGGTGAGCGTAACTTATAATTACGTACCGTTTTTTCTCTCACCAATAGATATGTATGTATAATTGCAAGGTTTTTCCAATTAAAGAAGTATTTTATGGAAATGTTTCAAGTTTCAACCCATATAGAAACGCGAGTCCGCCCTCTCACCTAATTAATTAACTCCTTTTAAGCAAAATGATGACCACATTCATTAGTTTACAGTTAAAACTTAAAAATGAATAACTATAAAAATATTTAATACTAATATAAAACTTCTAAAATATCATAGATCGAAGTAAACTCAAAGATATATTGAAGACTAATTTAAACATTTTACCTTTTAAATAACGAGTTATTTGAAATGATCTTATGAAAATCAGATTGGGATGGTGGAACCAGTCTCATTGGGACCCGAGAGTGAAGGCAGCTTCGTTTGAACCATCGAACCATTCATAAGGTTCAATTGCTTCGGATCAAATTGACTCGAGTTGAACTGTGACTCGGAGCAGGTTTTAGAAAACCGTATGGTCACTATATTTTGAAAAAAAAAATTGAAATTTTTGTTGATTTTATGGGTCAAATACATAAAAAATAATATGAAACTCAATATAAAATATTGTAAACCTATTAAATCAAAAAAAATTATTTTTTTTTCACTTTTACTAACCTAATAACTGTTCATGTTATGACTTTTATATATTTTGTTTGTGTAGAACAATGAAATTAAATATGAATTTACAAGTATTGTTATTGTTATATAAATTTTATGGTTATATTTTATTAATTATAAATATTATTTATATATTTATGACATCATCCGGTTTGACTTCGATTTAATAGGTTGAACCAATCAACCTGTGACTTGAAGACCAATTAATCTGGATCACTTTTTAGTTCGATTTTAATGACATTGATTTGAAAGTATAAAAAATAAATGGATGAAAATTTCAAGTTGAGCTAATTGTAACTTAATAATTTTAAAATATCTCTACAATTTAACCTATCTATCATCATCATTACATATCTACATTTAAATAATTTCACATTTCAGCACTATTTACAAATGTCATTAGGACAAAAGCACTCCCAAACGGAAATGGATCCTCTAGAGTTCCTTTCTCTACATTTCTTGTAGAGTATGAGAGAGAAAGGAAGAGAAAATAAGAGAGAGAAAGAGAAAATATAGTTTTTATATATTTTTATTTCATGGAAATCATATTTTTTCACTAACTCCACAAGAAATGCATGGAAAGGAACTCTAGAGGATCCAAACCCCTCCCAAACAAGCCCATAGTTTGGTAGCCAATGATAGTTGAATGAGCTAAGTTTCTTACAATATGATGAATTTATATATTCAAATATTTGTATATTTTAATGTTTTACGTTTTAACAATGTTTCAAATAAGGTTATTACTAAAGAAATTGTAAAAGATACTTGTAAAGGTTTTATGTTCCCCATTTTTAAAAAAAAAATTGTGGCCACTATAAATCTCAAAATTCAATTAGATAGTTGAGGATATTTGCTTTTTAGTCCCTAAATTTGTATTGACTCAATAAATCAGTCTTTAAATAATCAAAATAGAAAATTCAGCCCTCAAAATATCACATACGTCAATGATTTGGTCATTGAGTCAAATTCAAGGACCTAAATATATAAACTTGATACAAATTCAATGATTAAAAAAATATAAATTCAAGAACTAAAAATACAAAATTTGTTCAAATTCAAAGAACTAAATTGTTATTAAAAACCAAATTTTTTAAAATTGAAATAGTATAAGGATCAAATCATTTTTTTATTATTTAAAACTAATTCATTAAATCTATATAAATTAAAAAATTCATTAATAATTTTTTTTAGATAATTACAACTGAAATGAGATCAATCAAAATTGTGACCGTTGGATGACACCCTAAAAACAACAGAGGGAATTATGGTCATAAATTGTTAATATTAAATTACTCATAAATACTTTTCAAAATTTTAATATTTTATTTTGTTAATTAATTACGTCTATTTATGATTACTTTATACCCAAATACCAAGAAAAAAAAAAGAGGGTTTAGGGAGGATGAGGTCACCATTAGACCTGATCGCGGGCCGGGCTCACTAAAATACGGGCCAGGCTTTAGGGGGTAATAACGAACTAAAATTAGGCCCAAGCCCGTTTTAATTCGGGACGGGCTCGGCCCGTTTTTTATAAATGTGGACCGGGCTTGATTGCGGGCTTTTTTATATAATTTTTTTTTGCCAAACTNGTATATTAATACGGGCCGGGCTGAAAAAAAAGCCCGAGCCCGGCCCGTATTAAAGCGGGCTTTTTAAAATTCGGGCTCGTTTTTTTTTCGGGCTTTTATTTTCGGGCTCCTTTTCAATTTTTTCGGGCCGGGTAAATCGGGCCGGACGGGCTTTCGGGCTCATGATCAGGTCTAGTCACCATGTTAATGAGACAAATAAATGGAAATGGATCTCTAGAGTTCCATTCTCTAGAGTTCTTGTGGAATATGAGAGAGAAAGGAAGAGAAAAGAAGAGAGAGAAAGAGAAAATATTATTTTACATATTTTTATTTTATGAATTTCATATTTTCTCTCTCTTCTTCTTCCTTTCTCTCTCTAACTTCACAAAAACTCTAGAGAAAGGAACTCTAGAAGATCCAATCCCCAAATAAATAGGTGGATATGATCAAAGTCTAGCCTCTAAAATATTCCCTACCCACCAAAAAGTTAAAAGTACAACTCAGCTTAGATATTTTGTGTCACACACTCTTTCTCTCATGTGACCTTGATCATCTCATAAAAATAATAATAAACCCCTATAAATCTCAAAATCAATTATATAATTGAGAAAACTTTCTTTTTAGTCTCTAAACATGAACTAAGTCAATGAATTAGTCCTTGAAAAATTAAAATATACAATTTAGTCCATAAAATATCACAATCATTAATGATTTGGCGGCCCTTGAGTCAAATTCAAGGATCATAAAATATAAACTTGATAAAAATTCAACGGCAAAAAATGATAAATTCAAGGACTAAAATTACAAAATCAGTTGATATTTAGGGACTAAATCGTTAAAAAAATCAGTCTGTTGAAAAATGTAATATTTCAATGATCAAATAATATATTTTGATTATTAAAAACTAATTCGTTGCCTCGGTATAAATTCAAATACTAAATAATAATTATATTTAGATAATTATAACTTAGATGAGTTCAGTGAAATTTGTGACCGTTAGATAATACCTAGCTTAAAACAATAGAGGGAATTATGGTCATAAATTGTCAATATTAAATACTCATAAATACTTTTTTAAAAATTTAATATTTTTTTGGTTAATTAATTACATCCATTGATGACTACTTTATGTCCAAATTGAAACATTCCAAATACCAAGAAGAAAGAGGGGTTGAGGAGGAAGACACATCATGGTAATGAGACAAACAAATAGGTGGATATGACCAAACTCTGACCTCTAAAATATTCCCTATCCACAAAAAGTTAAAAGTACAACTCAGCTCAGATATTTTGTGTCACACACTCTCTCTGTCATGTGACTTTGATCACCCCATTAAAATAATAATAAACTCACTGTACAAATACACACACAATCCTACATCCTAATCATCACTCAATCTCACTCATCTTACATCCATTGTCACTATTATCACTATCACCATCATCTTTTCTAGATTACAGTGTCCTATCCTACTGTTAGCCATGTCTGAAAACCAAATTCCCTCCACTTCGGTGGCTCTTCGTCGCAGCGCACGAATCCGTGAACAAAATGCTGCCTTGGCAGCCGCAGCCTCCACCAAGGCTGCTGCTCAACGCATAAAGAAACCTAAGTCCTCTAATGAATCCAATGGCCCCGATTGTTCCCTCATGTCTCTGATCTTGCCGGAGCACATCCTGCAGTGTGTGCTCTTTTTCCTTCCAGTTGAAGATGCTGTGCCACTTACTGTCGTCTCGAAAACGTGGAAAAGCGCGTGGAAGTCACTCCCCTCAAAGGCATTTCTCTTTGAATTAGCCTCCTCGAACAATGTCGGTTTTGTAGAGTTCGCCAAAAGCGTTGACAAGTCCCTCAAATTCCTAACCGAACACAAGACATTAGTGGATAGCTTCGTGCTGAAGATGACTCTGCCGCCGATAGAAATGGGTTTGGATCTTAACTATGTTTATCGTTCCTTAGATCAGTGGATTTCCTTACTTATGAGGAATTATGTGAATGAAATTGACATTAGGATTTTGAATTCAAATAATCACTTGTATGTTCTTCCTATTAATTTCTTCACAATGAGATCTGTGATCAAGCTCCACTTAGAAGGATGCAAGTTCCTTCCTGTGATGCTGTTCACTATTAGGGATGAGAGAAAGTTAGGGTTTTACCATAATTTTATTAAGGAATTAACCCTAACAAACGTGGATGCTGTTGAAGATCAAATCCAAACCCTTATCAATTACACAAGGCTATTTGTCGAGAAGCTAACCATTAAGTCCTGCCCTTCAGTTGAATCTCTCTTTCTCGACACATACCCAAATCTCACTACCCTTGAAGTAGATGTGAAAGCCTTAAAGATCAGAAGATCTCCAAACCTAGAGACTCTCATTCTTTTTGGGATAAAGAAGGTGAGAGTCTTTGGGAGTCCCAACTTAACCACATTGAGATGCTTAACATGGGACGTTCACCATGGCTACAAGTCAATCGAGAAGCTTGTAGCCAAACTTCGAAATTTGGAGACTCTTGATCTATTCTTGACACACCATGAGATGATTAGGGTTCGGAGTCGAAGCCTGAAGAATTTGACAGTGGATCAGGTTGAACCATTTGAGATGCCATTGGAGGTTGAGCTTGAGACGCCAAAGCTCTCAAAGTTTTATTTTAGTGGGAGGAACATGCCTTTGGTGAGGACGATTGTGACGATTGCGAACTTTGACCAATTTGAAGATGGGGTGAAGTTGCACCACTTAGGAGATCCAACCTGGGGGATTGATGGGGTTCACCTCCACGAGCTTGGAAAGTTCACGGGCAGCTTTGGACATCAACGAGTGGAGATATTCCTCAACAACATAGTCACAACAGTATGTGCTTCATTCTTTTCTTTTTTGTGCCATTCACTAATTATACAAAAATTCTACTATTTCATTTCATTTTCTAGCTATAGTTCTAGACTTATATACTTTTGCATTTTAATTCGATTAATGAATTCTTGAAATTAACAAATTTTGAATAATTTACATATATATATATATATATATGCAGAATCTGCTAGGTATGGAGGAGTTGAAAGACTTGCCAGTAATGTATCATCCATCCAATGTTGGTGCGATGATACTACAAAGAATTCCATCTTCAAACAACAACTTCTCATCTTTTTTGAATTGCCTCTTTTGGAGCTGTCACCCAAGCTCTCTCTTGGTTTTGATGACTACAGAAGAGAACCGCAATTCACCTCACAGGGATGCTTTCCTCAAGGTATGTATATATAACATATTTTGTTATTACATTTAAGAAAGCATCAATTACTACATTCATCATTGTTTCTAACTTAACCCTTATGTGTGTGCCTTGTTAGTACTAATATATGACCACACCTCTCATTTTTTCACTTTTGCAACATATACAAATTACCAATTATAATAGTTTTTTTTTCTAATCAAAACATCATAACCATAACTAACTGTGCCCATGTGTGCCGGTTATAATGGCCATTTTCTTAACCGTCACTAAGATCTTCACATTTTTTTTTTGTAGTGTAATAGTGTGTTATACCACCAAATGAATAGATCATGAATAAGATATGCATGATTGATTATTTAATTCCTTTGCATTGGATTATATATATATTTTAGTAAACCTATTTTTTAGTCCTTAAATTTATCAAAAAAGTACAATTTAGTACATAAGTATTAAAACATATATTTTTTTTACTTTGTCCCTTATTTTCTTACAAACGTTAACATCTACAAGGATTAAACAATTTATGTTTTTAAAAAAAAATTTAAGTGACAAAAAATGTACTCCAATATTCAGGGACTAAATCGCAACTTTAAGACAAATTTGAAGACTAAAAAAGTTTTCTCCATATATTTAGTGTTACTACTTGCCTGACTTAATAGCTTGACTTGACAATTGACAAAATATAAATGCATGAATGCAGTACATGTGCGATGAGTTGTTGAATAATAAAATAAACTTTAAAGCTGTGTGTTGCGGAGGATATAATAATGCATCCAAATGCTGGAGGCATTATGTGACAGATGTGAAGAGCATTGTATACAAGACCACAAATTATGAAGATGATATACAGCTCCCACATCAACTAATTCAACATGAAGGTGTCATCATCAATTCCTCCAACAATGGCATCGTTGTGGGTTTTAATTTCCATTGGTTACCAAATGTAATTCTCCCTTTTTTAGTTAGTTGATATATAGTTAGGTGCACAATATGAGTTGAACTTCAAAGATTGGATCAGCGGGCATGGGATCTCAGCGCAGGAATTGGAAATCGTGATGGAAGAAGCAGAGCGAATATTTCATTTTGGTCATTAATGTATCTCAACAGTTTTGTTTTAGTTCTTAATCTTTCCTAGTAAGTTATACAATTCGTTTTTGATTTGTGGGGTTTGATTTTGGAAAAATTTAGGGGTTTTGATTTGTTTGTAGTGTACTTGAATGAAAATTTCAGCCTTTGGTAGTTGAATATGGGTATGGGGATTTTTTTGATAAATCATAGATACTCATTTGTCTTTTGAGGTTCTAAGGACTATTTCGATAAAGATCATAAACTTTTGAGATTAAAGTGTAATTAAATCAGGACCTATTCAAAATAAATCTTATGAAAATGAGAAAATTCTATAATATTAGAATTCTAAAGACCCTTTTATAATTATTTTCAACTCAACAGTAAAATTACATAATATACCCTTTAGTTTCTGTTTTCTTTATGTTTTGATCCCTTTTAGTAAAGGGAAAGGACTTAAACGCATAAGAGAAGACTTGTTGGGAGGTTTTTGACATTTTAACGTGCTCACAATCACATTTTTCGTTAAATCCTAACGGAAATAAAGCACAGGGGACCAATTCACTAACAGAGGAAACCACGGGGCACCAAATTGCAAAAATTTTTCTTTCAGGGTACCAAAGTGGAACCGCCCCTAACCATAGGATACCAAACTGCAATTTACCCTTATAAATATAATGCATCTTATACTATAGACTATAATAGCACATATCACGATATCTGAGATACTATGACATCTAAGATCATAGCGTACCAAATGAACCCTAAATAACTTTTTTAATATGTTGATAAATATTTCTAAATGTGTTCAACTATTCATACTTGATTATTTCATTAAGTAATTATAATATCTTTTTATTGGAAAGTACATATTCTCAAATTAAAGTACTAACTAATTACTGACACGGGATTAATATAACAATATAAATGATGAGTAATTTAGTATGTTTTAAGCAAGGTTTCAAATTTAAAATTTTGTGAATATAATTATTTTTATTAAGATACTACATACTCTTTCATTAATATATTGTTATTAAGATACTTCGTACTCTTTTATTATAGTCAGATATATAATACATAGTCAGATATATAATATAGATCAAGGTGCGGGTGTCTTTGGGATGGGTTTTTATCCCCATTTCATTTCATTATTCTCATTTTATTTCATAATTGGAGCTACAATAATGCAAACTCGGTATTTATTTTGCCTCATTTTTTTCATTTCATTTTATTTTAATATCATTATATTCCATTTTCATTTCATTATCTATCCAATTACTATCATACCCCACTCATATATCTATAATTACCTATATTCTAATACTAATGCAAATATAAAAAAAAAAAAAACTATTAGACAAAATAGTAATTTTTACTACCCTCATTTATTACATTTACAACTTTTCTCTATCCATCATTTCTTACTAACTTTTTTTCTCTCTCCACCACACAACACACACATATATATAATATAATATAATATAATATAATATAATATATTTTATATTATTTTGAGATATATGTTATATTAATTTAGTTAAAGAAAAATTATTTTTATCCCTAAAATTATACTAATTCAATCAATCAATACTTGAGTCATCAAAATATATGATTTTTTATATAAATCCTTCATATATTTTTTCGTTTATATTGGTAATTTCTTTTTGTATCAACAGCCATATTAATGATTACAATTTTTTGTCCTTCAGTTTTTATGTTATTAATATTTTCATCCTTCAATTTATTTTTTGGTCATTTAAAGTTTGAGATGCAGACCGATCATTGATACATAATTACAATTTTCTAAAGTTTCATGGGTAATGAAATAAAATATACAATTCAATCCCGAATTATTGTAATCATCAATAATTTGTTCTTCGGTCAAAATTTGGCCAAAAAAGGTATATATTCCTCGATCAAATTTAAAAAAAATAATAATTTAATACAAAATAAAAATAATAAAATATTATATTTTTCCTATATATATTATGTAAATGGAGAAAACACACAAAAAGATTTTTTTAAGTGTATTATAAAAACTTTTTGTCCCCATAACTACATAATTTAAAAGAAACAAATTTATTTTAGTCCTTCACTTTTGATGGATATTATTAATGGTGCGATGGAGGCAGATTGATATTGAATTCAGTGGTCACATTAATCATGGGTGTAGAAAACACAAACGGTTATTTAATATATAACTTTTGGTCCTTCACTTTTGATGTGAATAACATTTTGGTCCTTTAATTTAGTTTTTAGGCGAGAACTTGAGATAGAGTGACTCAATTATTAATAATTGCGATTGTTTAAGGGCTTATAAATAATGGAAACATTTCACTTATTTTTCAAGTTCAAAATAATTACGTGGTCCTTGAATTTTAAAACATTTTTTTTAGAAATATTAAATTTTTTAAAATCTCCATATTATTTGCATTTTGGTCCTTCATTTTAATTCACAAAATACAACTCAAACCTTCATTCCAAAAACTACCATTTAACACAAATTATAAGACAGTTTCATTACAATTACATTTCATAAAACCACATCCAAACACTAAAATATCATTTCATTATCTTCATTTCATTCCATTATCAATTATCAATTCTACCCCTATAGATTTTAAAAAATTCATGTACTTATTTCAACCAACCACAATCATTATATACTTATTTACATAATTTTACATCTTACTTTTTTTTCATTACACCTCAAATAATCCAAACACTATTTATTATTCTATTTCATTTACATAATTTTCTCATTCTGATTTTGAAAACCTCATCCCAAACGCACTAATAAATTAAAATGAAATTTCAAAAACTATACGAACAACAAAATAAAAGTGCGAGCTAATATTTTAATCTCCAAAAGCACATGCCTTAAATCTTATATTATATGGCTCCACCCCTTTCTGGTCGTCCATGTTTAAAACTATAGTTTATGAATTAAAAATAAGAGAAAATTTACTATTTGGTCTCTCTTTCTTTACTAAGTTAACAATTTAGTCCCTTATTTATTTTATATAACGGGCACGCAAAGCCCCTAGTTAGTATATATGTGGGGGTGGGAGTTTTATAAAATTTTCTTTTTTTGTCAAAGGAGTTTTATAAATTATCATAATAGTGTGCGATAAAATGGAATGTGGTGAAAACAAAATCAATCGAGTCATTATCTTTCCTTTTTCGAAAGTTTAATGTAAAAGAATCCCTTTTATTTGGGAGTTATTCTAAAACAGGATGAAAAGATAAATATTATAGATATCATACGCATATTTACTCATTTTATCATTAAAATATTGAAATAAAGGGATTCATTTAATTTCCATTATATGTTTGGGACCCGTGCGTTGCACGGGTGATGTTCTATGATTTTTTTCATATAGCCAATATTTATTCCATTGATTTATGTAATTTCTTTAAGAACATTATTCTATGAACTAAAATGTGATTATGAAATTATGAATTTGTTGTAAATACTCATGATGTATTTGTTTTAAGAGCATTTTTTGGATGTACATGCGATTTTTTTAGATGTAACTATTTTTAGGTTAAAATATCATGGTATGTTCAATTCAAAAATAATAATTAATTATTTAATATCTCTGCTAATAAATTATTTAAATATAATTAATTTTTTAAAATTTCTGCTACTAAATTATTTAAATAATACGTACATAATATTTAGATGAATATCATATTATTTGTTTTTTTGTTTTTTATTGATGCTTTATAATTAGATATATTTTAATATAAACATCATATGATTAATTAACACATACATATAAACTATATGATAATGAATGCTTCTATTTGATATAATTTCGTATTGTACGTTTTTTTCATTGTATTTTAAATTTCTTTATGTAAAAAAATAAATATTTATTATCGTATTCAACGCCTACATATTGGACCGTTTTGTTAATGTATAACTTGTCATATCGCTTATAGTTATAAAAAAAAAAGATGAGAAAGAAACATCTACAATTTAATTGGTCTTCCCCTGATCATAAAGTATATATGTATTTATCAACTTTTAGTTAATGTATAACTTGTCATAGCTATATGTGCAGTCTCAAACGCATTGCAAATTGTGCGGAAATAAAACAAATGAATACCCATCAATTGGGAAAAAACTTAATCATTGTTCTCATATTTAGATATAGAAATAAAACACTACAGAATTATAAAAAATTAATATAACCTAATATCTTCAACTCAGAAAGTTGTCAAAGAACGAACGTAATTGACACAACCTTTAATACGAAACTTATATGGTACGGTGCCGTGTATCTCCTTCAACTGTGTAAACATTGCACTTCCTATGTAGTGCAAATACTTTCCACACTTACCATCTCTATAGTTGAAATTGATAGAAGGGTCAGCGAAAACACACGTATCCTCAGCGTAGAAAAGAAATTGATATGTTGACAATACGGGTCCCACTGATACAATCATGTCCCCAACCACTGGGATTTTTGGATGTTGTTGTTTTACGCCAAACATCAAAGAAGTCCAACGGAATGAAGTCTTGAGGGCTTTTTGACACAATAGCAAGGTCGTTATTTGCATCTATTAGTTTCAGACTACTACCACGTTGAATATCTGGAAGTGCCAAATGACTAAATTCATTTTTCGCGACATTAAAAAAGGCGATGTGCATCTGTTGCTCTTTTCGCTGTTTCTCGATGTTAGCCAACCAATGAATCTTGCCATTTATGTAAATTTCTTTTTCATGAAGTAAGCCAACATTATATTGACACAACATTGGAGTTGACCAACTACGTGTGGACGTTGCAAACATTGAAATCCATGATTGGTCTTGGTTAAGATTCGTCTTCCACATAAGTACAACTACGTATGACTTGATATTGTCCTTATATGCAAAGGCTGACCTGACTACATCTGTAATTTTATCAACGGAATAAAATTAATTAATAACATATTCGTTTATAAACAATAAAAAACTTAAAAACAAAAAAAATGTATACTATATTGACAATAATTACACTTACTTATTTGGCCACGTGAATCGGGTGGAGTGACTTCAATCGTCTGACCTGTGACGGGATTATAGATTATCCAAATAGGCATGTTATTGTAATTCTCAGATTCCAAGCAAATTAGACCATCAATAGAGCCAATGACATCAAATTTAATATCATTATATAACCCATAACGTGACAACAAAATGTCCCACTGCTCTTGGTTGGTATATTCGCTTGAGATGCTAACAAAGGCTCTATAAGGCTCGATATGCCTTCCAAAATCAAATATAATAATATGACGTTCCTTGTTTTTTTTGCAGAACTTGCTGTAGTATAACATAAATTCTCGGTCTCTTATACTACTGTTCCAATTCTTTGAGACCAGGCGAAAAGCGAATAACTCTTCTATTGAGAAATTTGACATCACAACATGCATAATGTCAGCAGGTAACTCAAAATCACCGACTCGGAAAATACAATCCATTTAATTCCTAATAGTAAAAAGATCAAATTATGATATACACTAATACAAAAGTTAAGAGTACAAAGAAATTACTAATGTCGATTTACATACCTTAAACAATGTTGATGTAGACTGAATCGATGAAGAGGACCAAGTAATAGCAAAAGTATGAAGCTAATTAAACTGTTTTTGAAGGCGGCAAAGTACACAACAATTACTTTTAATGTGACCTTGTAAAAAATTATGCAACTTTTCCTACATGCGCAAACCGTCTCACCTTTGCTTAGATTTGGACTCATATGCGCAAACTGATGTATATCAATTAGCTATTTATAGAATGAATAAAAATTCAATTGATCTATTATGCAGTTTTTATTGTTGCACCATATGAATACTAAATAATTGAATTAGAATCTATAATTAAAAACATAATTGGAATATGCACTATGGTAATACAATGAGATATAAGAGATAGGGTCTAGTCTAAAAATATACAAAATCAATCGCCGATATTGGAGTAAAATAAAAAGGCAATTATTGCATTATGTATCCAACACAATCAAATCAATCTGTGATTGATTTCCAATTAGTATATCATGATAACTATCAAGATGACTAATTCGAAAATTGACTTACATATATAAGTGAGGACATATTCAAGATTTTGGTAGATTTTGTTTGTAATTAAAGATATTTCCTTATATGACGATGGAATGGGAGTGACACCAATTTAATATATGTTTTAGGGAGCGCCGTAAATTTTTAGATGTAAACTTATTTGTTATATATTTTGAAGAAAGATTGTATAGAAATGCCACGCTCAATTAAAAGGTTAAAAACATTTAAAATTAAAAGTTATTTACATTAAATATATAATAGAGTTCCGTGTCAAAAACGAAATTAATTAGGAAATGTTGTGGCCTTCTTATAAAACATATATTAAATTATCAATCAAACTACAATCTTGCTGATGTATTAGTTATATTTTATCTAATTGTATTAACTATTCCTTTAATAATTTCTTTGCGTGATATTCAAGTTTTGAAATTAGAAAAATCATATCAAAACACATTTAATGTGATCCAGCTGTAAAACTTATGAGTTATTTACGTAAAGTTACAAATTAAATATTTTATATCAAACCAAAATGAAGTTTCCTTTGGCATTAAAGTCTCAAATTTCTAACACCCCATAAAANGGTAAATAAATCACATTCTATATTTATCCGTGGATTCAATTTGTAAGGGTGTTATGTATGATCAAATTGGTTACAATTAGATTCACCAAAAAAAAAAATTGATTACAATTATTTTGATTTAACTTCTTGAATTAATCTTTACGGTTTAAGCCTATATTAAATTCCTAAATACTTGAAATTATCACAACATACTCCTCATATATAAATGGCGCTCAATAATTGATTTTCCTTTATTTCTTTCTATTTTGGTAGAAAGTGCCCATATTAATATGCCACTCTTCTTAAATCTAGACAAATCTTGCGAATTAAGTGATGGCTGATGTTTTGGGAAATTAAAGCGTTAATTGGTCATTTTGGTCTTCAAAATGAAATTAAATCATTTTGGTCTTCAGCATATTTGTCCCAAAATGCAACGGATACGCGATTTTGACTGCATTAAATAGAATATCTTTTCAAATAGTGGTGAAATGTACTTAATTTAAGTAGAATTCAAATATAATGTGATTATAAACATACGCATTATCCTCAATATCGAACAGAATACGCTTCTGGATCCTTTCATTATCTTGATGTTCAGTCATAGCAGATATGTTACATATCTTTCCAATGACATCTGCATTTGAAAAAATAATATAGTGTCATAAATATTTATATATATATAAATATTTATATATCATATAGAATATACGATAAAAAAAACCAAAATATTTCTTTCCATAATTTTCTAAAGCGTATTTCGTTGTAAGATTGCTCACCAAACAAAAGCATATGATCCACATTTGGCTCACCATACCGACAAATTGTGCGATCATCCTCACACTTAGTTGCTATCGTACTCCATTGAAAAAAAATTTTATAGTCATGATTGGTGGACTTGAATTTTCCACGGTTTTGACCAACAGAATACTGTGAGATAATATAAACATCACCCTCGCGCAACGTCTTCTTGTGCTTCTTAATAATCCCATTGCCCTTTATAGAGGCCCCAATCTTTGCATTCTACAAAGCCAAGGAAAAATATTTGTCCCAAATTTGGTTAGATCAAGCTATGATAATCACACCATGTTTAATAAAATCATTAGGATTAAATTACCTGATTATCACACAAAATCAATTCTAAGTTCCATTCTGAATCTTTCGGAGCATCTTTGTCGTAAGGCGGAAGACTCCACATTCGAACTATCCTAGCTTTGATTGTCTTGCTCTTACGTGTAGGGCCTAAAGGTCCAATGTTTCCAATTGCCTCAAATTGATTCGCCATCTTTCCACGTTCACGAATATAATGTAGCAATGATTGATCAAAACTCAATTGGTACGGTTTCTAACTATCTCGTCAATATATAGAATTAGGTTGGAGTGGTACCAATTTTTTTAAAATGGAATTACTCACGTAATTGATTACAAATTGTAATTTGTAACCCATTTAGCAATTGATGATTTAGAGATACCATATAAATAACGAAAATTGCATTTCCATATTTAGCAATTGTAGTATATCAAAATATACAAATTATTATTATTTAAACTAATTACAGATAATCCCAATAAATAATTTCATAATGATGATAAGCTTGTGAAATAACATGCTTAAAATTCTAGGATAAATAACGCCTATGAAATAGGCATGATTTCCAATCATGCCTTTAGGATTACTATAAATGGAATCAACTATGATTATTTCATGAAAGAACAATCCTAAAATTGGTCGATATATAGTTCTTAAACCCTATATACCATTATTAGTCTATGATACTCAAATCCCAAAATCATGGCTGTGATTTGCAATAATGCTTTTAGGATTACTATAAATTGAATCAATTAACAATTTTGTCAATCAATCTATTATCCAGAGCCAAAATTAAAACCACATTTAATTTAGTTTTATAATTTCCACATGGAAATACGTATTTAATTTTGAGCTAAATTCCACGTGCCATGCAATTAGTGGTTTCCAATATGCCATGTAGGTGACAAATCATGGACACGCATTAGTATTTCCAAATTTGATGGTTGGCTCTATGCCACGTAGGAGTCATGTGGCATGATTTGAGGCTTGCTTCTCCTTATTATATCTTAGAGAATAGATATGTTTAGTGTCCAATCCTTAATTTGGGAAGAAAAAATTCATCTAATAATAATAATAATAATAATAATAATAATAATAATAATAATAATAATAATAATAATAATAATAATAATAATAATAATAATTCATTAAAGTATCGAATCTATAGATTAAAATATTCATTTATAATTAAAATGAACTTTTAAGTGTTTTTTTCCCGTATTTTCCTATAATATGTTTCCAACTTTCAAAACCAGGGTAAAAATTTTCAGTTCTGTAATTTTCTTTGCATTTCATCTATTTTCATCCATTTAAACAGAGGTTAAGGAATTTTGTCCAGAAAAGAAAATAAGAAATGTTTTTTTTTTCTTCTTGGCCCAACAGACATAGGTTAATAAATTGGTAATGCAAAAGTACTAATTTCATCATAAACTTAACTATCAACTTCGTTTCCATTATCTTTTTGTTGTCAATTTCATCCTCAATATTTCACATTTTCGTCAATTTTATCTTTTGACTAACTTGTTTCAATAAATTAACAAAAGACTGTATTTTGTTTTTCAATCTAAGTCTGGATTTGAGTTTCTTTTTCTATCAATTTTACATTATATATCATTAGTCACGTAGATATTGTCGATAATATTTGGCTAAAGTAAGAGCAAATGATAAAATTGACCAAAATGTGAAACATTGGAGACGAAATTGACAGTTGGTATAAAATTTGGGGACGAAATTAATACTTTTGTCAATTGGTAAAGAAAAAACCAATTCTGAGGAAAAAAAAACCGAAGTGATTTATGATATAACAAAATATCTTTAAAAATGATCTTATCGCTAATAAAAGAATAAGGGTAAATTGCAATTTGGTACCCTGTGGTTAGGGGCGGTTCTCCTTTGGTACCCTGAAAGAAAATTTTTTGCATTGTGGTACCCCGTGGTTTGCTCCGTTAGCGATTTGGTCCCCTGAGGTTTTTTTCTGTTAGAATTTAACAGCAAATGTACGTTAAAATGTCAAAAATTTCGCAACAAGTCTTCTCTTATGCGTTTAAGTCCTTTCCCTTTACTAAAAGGGATCAAAACATAAAGAATTAATTATAAAAGGGTCTTTAGAATTCTAATACTATAGAATTTTCTCCTTTTCATAAGATTTCTTTTGAATAGGTCCTGATTTAATTACACTTTAATCCCAAAATTTTATGATATTTATCCAAATAGTCCTTAGAACCTGAAAAGACAAATGAGCATCTATGATTTATCAAAAAATCCCTATATTCAACTACAATTTTCATTCAAGTACACTACAAACAAATCAAAACCCCCAAATTTTTCCAAAATCAAGCCCTACAAATCAAAAACCCTCTCAACAACAAAATCAACATTAGAATTAAAAGAAAAAAACCACTCTCTAGCAATTTGGTCCTGCAATTAATTTTATTAAATCAGAACTATATAAAATAAAAATCATTTTAGTTCTTCAGAATCGCACGTGTATCGCCCACAACTTCGTTCTTCTCTTCTTCTTCCCCAAAATCCACAAACAAATAACCAAAATCAAACGCGATTTCTTCTTCTTCTTCTTCAGAATGGCACGCGATTTCTTCTCCGATTGATTTCTCTATTTGGCTCTCGATCGTCGCCGGAATCTCTATCTCTCTCGCAAACCACCATCGCTGGAGGCGGCGTTGGAGAGTGTCATGGTCGTTAGGACAGCAAAGGCGGTCGTCGGGGGACGAAGACGAAGGGTCTGCAAGGGTGGGCTTGTTATCTGGTTTGTTAGAGGAGGAAGAAGACGAAGATCTGGAAACGGAGGAAGAAGAAGATATGTTTCTTCGATGATGATGATGAACTATTTGTAGGGTGGATTTTGAATCTGAGAAATGGGTATGGAAGTTTTTTGAAGAATAAAAATTCAGGGAAAAGACGATGGTGATGATGATGAACCTTATGTTCAAATTTGGGTGTGGGTTTTGAATTAGAGAAATAAGCATGAAGATGAAGAAGATGAAGAAGATGGGTTTGGGTGTGTGTTTTGAACCTGATGGTGATGAATTTTAAGGTTCTAATAGCTTAGGGACCAAATTAATGAAGATGAAGATTAAAAAAATAAAAAATTAGATGGTTTAGGAATTAAAAAAAATAAAGATTGATGAAAAATAGGAGGAATTGAAAATAATGGGATAAAAATTGAAGCCAGGGACCAATTTGTCCAAACACGAATTTTATTTTATTTTTTTAGTAATAATGCTGATGTGGCGATATTTACCCACTTAACATTTCTTTCTCTTTTTTTTTTTTTAGTTTAACCCGTGCTAATGTGGCAATTAACGTGCTACGTCAGCACTTAACGTGTCACCTCACGTTTTTTGGAACGGCAGGTTAACAGAGGGACCAATTTGTGTAACGTTCGATAAATTCGGGGACTTATTCGTCTATTAGCTAAATCCAGGGGCTTATCGGTAACCAAGCAAAATTCTGGGGACTGATTTGAGGTTCTAAGGACTATTTTGATAAAGATCATAAACTTTTGGGATTAAAGTGTAATTAAATCAGGACCTATTCAAAAGAAATCTTATGAAAAGGAGAAAAATCTATAATATTAGAATTCTAAAGACCCTTTTATAATTAATTCTTTATGTTTTGATCCCTTTTAGTAAAGCGAAAGGACTTAAACGTATAAGAGAAGACTTTTTGGGAGATTTTTGACATTTTAACGTACATTTGTCGTTAAATCCTAACAGAAAATAACCTCAGGGGACCAAATCGCTAACGGAGCAAGCCACGGGGTACTACAATGCAAAAAAATTTCTTTCAGGGTACCAAAGGGGAACCGCCCCTAACCACAGGGTACCAAATTGCAATTTACCCAAAGAATAATGGAAGTCAAACAACTATAAAATAAAGGCAGAAGAACTGTTGGTGCTCCTAACGTTTTGGGTCAGTTTCAGTTATGCCCCCAACGTTTGTTTTGTATCAGTTATGTCCCCAATGTTTCACATTGTTGTCAATTATAGCCTAACCTCATGAAAAAGTCTCATACATATCTACGAAAACTCCTAATCCAAAATATACAATTTAGTCCATACATATCTATATGGATGTACCAAGGAAAAAGAAATAACTAATATAATTTAATTGCCTCATAATATTAATCTTTTAGAAGAAAATAATTAGAACTTAAAAATATATTAGGAAGCATCATTTGTTGTGTCTCCTGATATATCCTTTCAACTTTCCGAACATGGCTGGAGAAGATGTCTAATATATTAAAAGAACAATATTTGATGAAGTGTTGATTCCATGAAGTTGATCAGTCATTTTCATTTTAAGCATGGGGAGTCATTTCTACTATATTTTTTTAGGGTAAATTATACTTAAGGTCCCTATGGTTTGGAGTGCTTCGAGATCGGGTCCCAATGGTTAGAAAAGTTACAATTTAGAGACTAAGGTTTGCTCCATTAGCAAAAAAATGCCCTCCGTCCAAAATTTAACAGAAAATGGACTAAAATATCATTTTAAGACCGTAACAATTAATTTTCTATGCATTTGACTTCTTGCTTCTATGAAGGAGAGACTTTAATGCAAAAACAGAAATTTTTTTTGGGGATTTTAACTCTAGCTATTGAAAATTATTCTGATTTGACAATATTTGAGGGATCCTTTTGTAATTATATTCAACTATTTTTTCAATAGTCAGAGTTAAAGTCCCTGAAAATTTTATGTTTGTTCATCAAAATCCCTCCCTCATAGAAACAAGAAGTCAAATGCATATAGAAAATTAATAGTTAAGGTCTTAAAATGGTATTTTAGCCCAAATTTCTGTTAAATTTTGGATGAAGGGTCCTTTTTTGCTAACATAGCAAATCCCATTTCCTAAATTGCAACTTTTCAAATTACAGAGATCCGATCTCGAAATACCTCAAACTATAAAGACCTTACGAGTAATTTATCCTATTTTTAATCCATTTATTGAACTGTATAACAAAGAAAGATTGGTCCACATTATAGAGCAACCAAATGGTTTTAGAGAAAATAGTCAAATACAATATCTAAGGATGTGTTCCTGGTTTTTTTTATAAAAGAAAGACAGAGGACTGAGAGGCGATGGATGGTATTGCAAGAGTTTAGTATTGAATATAAATTGCCAAATCCCTGGAAGCATGAAGATCCAATTCCATTTTTTTCAATTTACTTGTCATGTCTCATTATTTGGGCACAATAAAAAATAGCATCATAAAAAGTTTTGTCACTTTTTAATACAATAAATATTCAACGGAAGTAGGTTAATTAAGTTTAAAAGCTTTATTAAATTGGGTTCATAAAGTGGGGTATTATATTCCTTTTTTTTTTTTTTTGCGTAAGGTGGTGACACAAGATTGAGTATTTGCGTTGGGACTAACTGATCTATACATATAAATTCAAGCATATAACCATACACGCACACATTTATATAAACTTGACCTGTATATATATATAAACATTATCATATTATATATATATAAACATTATCATATTATACTACCCTGTATTGATAGTTTATATGCATCAATTAATAGAAGATATACAATTAGTGATCAAAGAGGCTCAGTCTCACCAAAAGCCTATTAGCATCTACCTAGCCTACAAAATATGGCTTACATGTAGTACCAAAATAAACTATATATATATATATAACTAGAATAGTATCAGGCACCATGTGGAGAGGTAGTGGAGGTGATGGTAGATGAGTGGATGAAGGTGGTGGTGATGGGTTAGAAGGTGGTGGAGAGGTCAGTATGGTACTAAATTTTTACTTACCCACAAATCCTTGACTGCAAAAGCCACTTACAATACAACTTTAGAAGTCATTAACCAAACAGTCCACGTTAACTAGCAATCCATCATGTACATATAGCAATAATCATTAACATCATTAATCATATCATCATTCTATATCAAATTCGATCCATAATTCATAATTTATCATGTAAAGATTTAGTCTTAGTTGTTAAGATTTGGGATATCTTATGTAATCTTTGAGTGACTTGTATTTTAATTAGTTACCATATATTTTGGGATAGAATCCTTGGTGACTAAGGAATTAGGGACTTGGACCTATTGGGCTTAGGTTAAGTAATCCTTGTGTATCTAGGGTTTGGGATGCCTATAAATAGGGTAGTAGCTAATGGTAGAAGCATGACTTGAGAGGTAGACTAGTTCATCAGGTTATTGTATTCCCACATTCCATATAGTGAAATCCTTTGTTCTTGGCTGGATGTAGGTCACACTGACCGAACCAAAGTAAATTGTCTTGTGTTCCTCTATTATTCTCTTTATTCCGCATTATCATACTTGTTTAGATCTGTGAATGTTTGTTGGGATATACTCTGAATCCTAACAAGTGGTATCAGAGCCTGGTTCTCTTGTTTTTTCTTTTCTTTTTCTCTTTGAATCCGAAAGGAAAATAGGTGGGAGCAGATCTGGAATTACAACATTCAGAGGAGGACCACTTTTGCAGTTTTAGCAAAATTCCAAAAAGGAACTTTATTCAGACTCACATTCACGAGCTACTGTGCACATACGCAAAAACGAGAAAGACGACGTTGCTGAGTTCGTGTTCTTGAACGGAGATCGACGCGGCTTCAGCGGAGGAGTTCGTCGCCGGCGGAGATCAACGTTTGACGGTGGTCGGCGGCAATTCCGGGCAGATCTGGGCAGGTTCAAATTCGCGAATATCACGGCGTCTTCTGAGTTTCTGAGCAGAGGAAGGCGCGATTTTTTTTTCAGCGATCGGAGGCAGTCAGCGACGGTGGTCGGAGAACGGAGCGACGTCGGTGTGGTGTTTCACAGCCGTGATTCAGTGGGCGTTTGCTGGGTTCTTGAAATCGGAGGAGACGAAGTTTCTCGATTCTTGAACAGACATCACCGCGGCTCGTGCAGAGGAGATCGTCGCCGGTGGTCATCATCGAAGAGCGGCGGAATTCTGGGCAGATTCGCGGCGGAGTTCTGAGATCGTTGCTGGGTTCGTGAAAGTCCGGTGTTTTCTGCGTTTGTGTACAGAGGAGATGGACGTCACCGGCGGTGATTAAAGTTCATCGGAGGGCGACGACATTTTCTGGGCAGATTCGGCGTAGATCGGAGTTCGTTTCTGGGTTCGTGTTGTTTCCGGGCAGATTCGGTACAGCGGAGATTGACGAAGGTTCATCGGCGCTGGGTTCGTGTTCGGAGTAGTTGGTGGTGTGTTTGTTTGTGTTGTTTCTTGTGTAAACAGGTGGTGTTTTCGCGGAGTAGATTCAACGGTCAACAAACAGTGATTTGCGTGAAGTTCGTGAATTTTTCATAGATCGAGTTCGATGGGTTCGTCGACAAAGTATGAGGTCGAGAAGTTCGATGGAGGNTAGTAGCTAATGGTAGAAGCATGACTTGAGAGGTAGACTAGTTCATCAGGTTATTGTATTCCCACATTCCATATAGTGAAATCCTTTGATCTTGGCTGGATGTAGGTCACACTGACCGAACCAGGGTAAATTGTCTTGTGTTCCTCTATTATTCTCTTTATTCCGCATTATCATACTTGTTTAGATCTGTGAATGTTTGTTGGGATATACTCTGAATCCTAACATATCATATCATCATAAATCATAGTAGACACAAAAGAGAGAGCTTAGCTCTCAAGACAATTTAACTTAAAAATAAACTTAATATTTCTCTGTCTGTAAATCTAACAGAGCGACACTAGAGTCAATTACATCAGATAAACGTATCAAAGTCATGGAATCAAATTAAAAATATTCACACGAATAAGTATGTGGAACTCCACAAGGTCAAGATAACACTAATTAAGAGATCGTTCCTGCAACTTGAAACTAAAAATGGTAAACAACGTAATGGGGTGAGTTAAGAGACTCAGTGATTAATCCAACGTATTCCAGTAGTGGAGGGCTAGGTACCTCCACTAGTTTTAAATTAATAGTGCATGCACATAGTGTATTCATATTTCAAATGCATATAAACGAATCACATATCTCATAAGCTCTTTTCATAATCAAACATCATAACACATTCAGTTCTCATAATACGAATCATAACTCGAATAGTCACATAGATCACATTCTTCCACATTTTGTGGAAATTCCATAAATTTCAATCTTTGTAATCATTCGAAAGTCTTTTACAAATCTAAAATGCATTTTAATCATAAAATTCATGGGTGGCACCCCCATTACTGGTGAGTGAAATCGAAGTTCCAGCAAAAGGCCTATCCCGTGAGAAAGAATAGACTCCCCACCTCAAGGGTCGGAGATGGTCTACTCGTGGCACATCCCCGAAAGCCTAGTTACATGCCCACATCACATCCTGACCAACGGATGGTGTGACTCTAAGACCGAAAGCCTGGTTGGTACGTACCCAAAAGTACCAACGACTCACCCAACCAGACAAAACCCATTTTTCAAACAACATCAAATCTCATTTTCATCATAGTATTTATCAAAATATTATATCATACAAATAAGTTTCAAGTGAGCTTTTCAAACATATTTTCATAAAAACCATTAACCTTGTCAAAAACAATATGCATCACACATGTCACATAACATGATAAAACATTTTCTATAGTAGAGAGGATACTCACCTGAAGATCATGCACAATGACCTAAAGTCCACTAATCAACTTACTACCTTCAACTCGAAATAGAATACGAACCTAAGTTTAATAGCAAAGTACATTCATTCGTTAGAATACTTCTAACATATCACTCATCAAGTAACATTTTACCCATAACTACAATAGGCCATGAGCCTTCTCAAGTTCTCACTTCTCTCCCATATCAATGACTTTGGCACTCTACCAAGTATAAGACATCAATTTAACCTTAGGAGAGCTTGGGTTAATATTTGGGAGCTTAGACCAATACTTTATTAATCATCAAGTTTTCAAAAAGTTTTATTATTAACATTTCAACTATATCAAGATTGAAAATCCACACTCTCCAACATCAACCATGGTGTAAAAATTTCAACTCTTACATTTTAAATACAATATTATAGCTTCAAGATCCTTCATAATTTCATATAAACTCTTTTAGTTCGAGAAAATCGTCAAAGTCATCCATAGGGACCAATTTGCAACTTTAAAGTTTTACTCCAAAGCATCAAGTTTCAAAATACACTCTCTAAATTCAAATTAACGAAATAGAATTCATTTGAACAATCAATTTTAAGAAAACAAAGATTTGGTTAAAACCCCCAATTAAAGTTTTAACTCAAATTTCTATCGAGTCTCAAAATTGGTGAAAGTAGAACCAAGCTACAAACCATTGTTCTAAGGTGTTGAAATGAATCACAAAGTGAGTAGAAATGCAGTAGAAATCTTGGTTTATAGCAGCACAAATTATATTTGGACAAAAGTAAAGGACCAAAAGTGACGAAAATGGAGGGGTGATGTTACCTAGCAAAGAGGAAGAAGGGGCGACGGTTTCCACCACTTGAAGTAGCATCGGCGATGGCTTCTAGGCGGTGGCCGACGGTCAAAAAGGGCCGACAATTGGTGGGCAGTGGCTAGATGTGGAGAGGAGACAAGTGGAGGAAGAAGAGAGTGAGTGATGAGAGACTTCTAGAGCCAAGTGTGTGTGAGAGAGAGAAAGAGTCATGTGGCTAATATAAATCTAATGGGGTTGTTTTATGATTTCTAAAAGTTATGGGTGACGAATGGCTATTCATATTCAAGAAAATGTTCAGATTTGTCAGAATCTATTCAAAAGAGTTTGAAAAATTCAAAATTTTAGAAATAGAATTTCTTGACAAAATTTGTATTGTTGGTTTTGTTTCGAAAAGTAAATTCTAAATATGAAATTGATTTTTGAAAACATTATCTCTAACGTCTCTTAATTCTTACTCGAAAGTATTTTATTACAATATCAAAATAGAATATCAAGTAAAATTTTAAATTCGATTTGCTCCCAAAATTTTAAACTAGATTCATTATATAATTTTATTTCAATCATTTCATGTCATTTCCATGTGATCATCATAAACATAATCATATACTTCAGAATGAATTACATCATCATCATATGTACTTTCACATTCACATTCATTTCACACATACATAATAATCATCACACATACAATCAATTAAACATCAAAATTCTACCTTCCAGTGATTTTTCCATCATCTAAACATGCAATACAATTTACCAGTTGACCATGCATCACGGAGAAGTACACAAATTTTCACACCGTCTAGTACCTTGCCGGCTTCGCCATGAAGCCAATTCGAAAAACTTGTTGGCGATGAGGACAACGACGAAATGCCTAGAATTTAATAAATTATAGGTTCAGTCCAAAACAATTCCATAGTTGTAATTGTATGTATATTTTTTTTAGTAGTAGAAAGTTTCTGGGAAGCAAAATTCATTTGAAAATTAAATATCATTTTGATAACCATTTGCAAATTTATCAAAATGTAACATTTCACAAAACTCTATTAGCACAAATTCCAAGACAAACTTCAATCAGTTTTTCAACAATCCAATATTCTTTCTTTCATTTCTATTCCTATATCATTTTAAACTATCTATACTATTCTCCCTATTTATCATAATCATTATATACCTATTTAATAATTTTTCATGAACGCTATTTACAAATGCCATTAGGACATGTAAAACCACTCCCAAACAAGCCCATAATTGGTAGCCAATAGTAGTTGAATGAGCTAGTTTCTTACAATATGTTGAATTAATATTCAAATATTTTCATACTTAATATTTAACTTTATTTCAAATAAGATTATCTCTAGTGAAATTATACATGTAAGAAAAAAACCATTTGACAGACATTCTTTAAGAGTCTCAAAATTATTTTAAAAAAATTTGTGACCACTAATATAAATCTCAAAATTCAATTAGATAATTGAGGAAAATTGCTTTTTGGTCCCTGAATTTATACAATTTAGTCAATGAATCAATCCCTGAATAATAAAAAATATATAATTTATTCCTTAAAATATTAAATTGTCAATGATTTGGTTCTTGAGTCAAATTCAGAGACCAAAACATATAAACTTAATACAAATTCAATAACAAAAAAAAACAAATTCAATGACTAAAAACATAAAATCAGTTCAAATTCAGGGACTAAATTGTTACTAAAGATTAAATTGTTGAAAATTGTAATATTTCAAGGATCAAATCATATCTTGATTATTTAAGATTGATTCATTAACTCGATATAAATTTAAAGACTAAATGATAATTTTTTTTAGATAATTACAACTCAGATGCATGATGTAAATCAAGTCTTAATTAGTTAGAATGAAACTTCAAAAACTAAATGGACAATAAAATAAAAAAAGTGCTAGCTAATAATTTAATCTCCAAAAGTTATACATGCAGTATATCTTATATTATATGGCTCCGCCCTTTCTGGTAGTCCTCCATTTTAAAATTTATACTAAAATTTAATTAATTAACCATCTACTTTTAATTGTTTATTTTTTAATTACAAATTAAAAACAAAATTTGGGACGTGTGTTACCATTCATCACGAACGTGGAACCTGGGTCGGTGTGCATGCTACTTTCTTTTTTGGTCCAATCCATGCGCATGATATTGGAAGTTTTTTTTTGGCCTAAATTTCACTTAAGTCCATAATGTTTAACATCAATTTCATTTTGATCCCTAATATTAACGTGCCCGTTAGGGCACACCAAGCCCCTAGTTAGTATATATGTGTGAGTGGGAGTTTTATAAATTTTTCTTTTTTGGTCAAAGGAGTTTTATAAATTAACATAATAGAGTGTGATATAATGGAATGTGATGAAAACAAAATCAATCAAGTAATTATCTTTCTTTTTTTGAAAGTTTTTTGAAAAAGAACCCCTCTTATTTGGGAGTTATTCTAAAACAGAATGAAATGATAAATATTATAGATATCATAGCATATAGGCATTTTATCATTAAAATATTGAAACAAAAGGGATTCATTTCCATAATATGTTTTGTTTCCAATCCTTAATTTGCAATGAAAAAATTCATCAGATAATAATAATAATAATAATAATAATAATAATAATAATAATAATAATAAAAATATTCATTTATAATCAAAATTAACTAAAGTATTTTTCTTTTCATTATTCGTTCTCCAATAATATGTTTGCCACTTTCAAAACCAGGGTAGAAATTTTCAGTTCTGTAATTTTTCTTTGCATTTCATCTATTTTCATCCATTTATTTTGGCAAACATAGGTTAAGGAATTTTGGCCAAAAAAAAAATAGGCATAGGTTTATGATTTGGTAAAGAAAAAACCGATTCTGACAAAAAACAAATAACGAAGTGATTGATGATATGCTAAAATATGTTTTAGCCTAAAGTGCATTTTTGGTCCATAACTTATTTTGTTGCAATTTTGGTTTCAAAACTTTGGCAAATGTCTCAATTTGGTCCCATAACTTTTGAAAACATCTCACCGTGATCTCAAACTGATTTTCATCCATTATCTACCGCTAAATCCACTTCACCCATATTTGTCATGTCATCATTCAACTCAGTATGTCAGATCATCTTTAACGGCAGAAAATATAATCAATCAATTGTCAAAATAAATGTTATAAAAAAATATCTAAAAAATAATATAAAATTAACAAAAAGAAAGACAAAATCTGCTATCTAGTCCCTAAAGTTACACCAAGTTAACTAATTAGTTTCTAAATAATCGAAATACATGAGTTGGTCCTTGAATTTGAACTGATTTTATATTTTTTAGTCCTTAAATTTATTCTTAGTAATTTTTTATCCCTGAATTTGTACTAATTTTTTTGGTCCTTGAATTTGACCCAAGGACTAAATTATTAACAATTGCAATAATTCATGGAATGAGTCATATATTTTGATTATTCATGGACAAATTAGTTTACTCGTTATAAATTTAGGGACCAAGTACGTAGTAAGTTTTATCGAAAAACCAAATCAACAAAAAAAGGTAAAATTGAAACTCTAATTAAAAAATGTCCTTGCAAACCCTATTATCTGGGATGACATAGTTTTTGTGTTGTCATCAGATGACACCCTTTTTGCTTTCATTTGATGACAAGGTGTTATCTTGGATAATGTCGACGTATGATGATATCATGACATTAACAAATGTCAGACATCCAAAATACCATAGTATATAAAATGACAGGCATGAGATGTGAGTGTACCAAACACACCATAAGAAAGAAGATGTGTTGATGAACTATTGCTTAATTATATCTTATTTATGTTTCCAATTATATTTTTTAAAATATTCAATATAATATAATTACATTAATGTTCAACGTTTTAATATTTCTTTATTATTTACCTTTTACTTTTATTTTTAAAAGTTTTTGTTTCTATAATTTTATACTTGATGAACAAAAACTGGGCGTGCATAATCTTTACCTTGTTTAGTTTAAAAAGTTTAACTGACAAGGACTTTTGTCATCGTTTTATCACTTATGCACCATCACCTACTATAATCTTAAGTTTGGAGAGCACTCGTTTTTTTTTATTTCCAATATATATATAGGTGATGAAAATTAAAAATTAAATGATGAGGCTGAGATAATTAAAATTAAATTAGTGGTACTCGATCATAGCCACCATAATATATATCTTTTATTTGCCAGTATGTATGTATATATATATATATGATTTTCAACAATAATAGAGTTTATTTTTTCTAAAGATATATATCATTGGTTACATTATGCTAATAAGTAAAATCTTTCTCTTCCTATATAATTAATAATAATAATAATTATCAACTCATCACCTCATTTCACAAGCATATATATTGTAAACTAAAACATCCATCTCATTAATCCAATAATGTGAATACATATAAGATTGGGATACATACATAAATACCCCATCATTAACAATAATTGAAGTAAGAAATTAAAAAATTAAAAAAAATTGGAGAATTATATTAATATTATATTGCATATGGCAACCACTCGAAGTTGAACTCTAAAACGATGCCTTTGCTGGATGAATTGATCATCACGCATTTTCCAATTTCATCTTTTGTTAGCTGAGGTGGCAGCTGTATAATACCTTCTTCATAGTTTATGCTCTTGTACAAAACGTACTTCACATCTGCCAAATAGTGTCTCCAACATTTTGCTAACCTATCGTGATCTCTACAGCATCTCACAGCTCCATAGTTTATTTCTTTGTTGAACAATTCATTACAAAGATACTGCATGCAAAAATTGTGGAGATTTTAGTGACAGTTAAGAAAATTGTTACTAAAAGAGAGCTCTTTTAATTTCTTGTTAGCAATTGTATGTATGTACGTACCTTGATGAAAGCGTTCCTATAAGGTGAATGAAGATTTTTTTCTGTAGCTAGCGAGATCGAAAGAGACTTTGGATGACAACTCCATAAGAGGCAGTTTAAGAAGGATGAGTAGTTATTGGATGAAGCTGGAATGCATTCCAGTGCAATCGATTTAATATTTTGTTGATAATAGACATTTGGGAAGTTTCTCAACTGTTCGAGACCCAGCAGATTCTGCATATATGCCCATTATTCAAAATTTGTTAATTTCTCAAGAACTCATTAATTAAATTAAAATGCAAAAGTATATATGTGTACAGAACTATAGCTAGCTACAAAATGAAATGAAAGAGTAGAACAATATCTAGCTACAAAATGAAATGAAAGAGTAGAACAATATCTAGCTACAAAATGAAATGAAAGAGTAGAACAATATCTTCGTTTAAACATGAAAGCATGATGTATGTGTATATACATATAAATGTAGCTCACACATTGGTTAACTAGTTAACAAGACTCCTTAATTATGAATGAGAATATATATATACACACATCATGTTTTAAGATATTGGAAACTTAAATCTTTTACGAGAAGGTTCGGAACTTAATGATGATGATCATGGTTATATTAATATAGAAGAATCTAAACATTTATATATGCTACTCCATGTTGAATGTTAATTAATGAGAAACTAATTATTTCTTCTTCTTTCTATCACTTGTGTCTAAGCTAGTATAGCTAGTACAAAACTACAAATAGGCGACATACACACACTCTCACTCACACTAACACACAAACACTCACTGTCTCTCACACTCTTTCTCACTCTCACTAACACACATACAAACACTCTCTCTCTCTCTCTCTCTCTCACTCACGCACACCAGCTCACACATTCACTCTCACTCACACTCTTTTTCACTCTCACTCACACTCACACACACACACACACCAAAAAACACATACACACTCACTAGCTCACACTCACTCACTCTCACTCACAAACACCCACACGCTAACACACCCACACACACACAAAAACACATACGCACTCACTAGCTAACACTCATTCTCTCTCACTCACACACACACACAAACACTCACTATCTCACTCACTCACGTCTCACTCTCACACACACGCTCACAGACTCACAAACACACATATAAACATATAATCAGTAAATCATTGCACCAAAACGAAAACAATGAACAAAATATATATATATATACCGTAGTAATTATGTTCTGGAGAAAAATCACGACTTGCTGATGATTGAAGTCCCTCGAATACTCCCCAAGCTTATGTAGACTCATCCCATCAATCCCTCCAGATGCCTCATGCCCCAAGTGATACAACTCCAATTTTTCTTGTTGTCCTTGCCACACTGCCACATTCTCCAACTCCACAATAGTCCTCACCACCGGCATTTCCCTCCCACTATAATACAACTTCGCCAAATTTGGCGTCTCTAATTCCACTTCCATCCTCCTATTCTCATTTAATATTTCCTGTTGATGACCCATTGCCTCTCCCTCATACAATAGCACCGTCTTCACACTCTCACTCTGAACCCTAATCGTCTCCCTATGCGTCATAAACAGCTGAAGCGTCTGCAAATGATGCAGTTTCTCCACAAGCCTTTCGATTGACTTGTACCCATGTCTCGCTTCCCACGTCAAGAATCTCAACGTCATTACATTGGGACACCCGAACACTCTCGCTTTCTTTATCCCATACAACACCAAATTCACTAGCTTTGGTGATTTTCTTATCTTGAAAACTCTCACATTCACTTCCACATAAAACAGCTTAGGGAATGTGTCAAGAAACAGATTCTCCAACGAATGGCATGCCTTGATCGTTAGTTTCTCCAGGAACGGCTTACAACAGTTGAGCATAGAATGGAATTGGTCTTCCATAGCTTCAACGTTTATTAGGGTTATATCCTTAATGCAGTTGAATTGAAACCCTTGTTTTCTCTCATCATAAGGGGTGAAGAATGTCACATGAAGGATACTACATCCTTCCAAGTGAAGCTTCGTGAGCAACCTTGTTGTGGTGAAGAAACGCGTAGGGAGAAGATATAAGTGGTTACTAGAGTTGTAAACCCTAATATCTATCACCTTAACATAGTTTCTCATCATCAATGAAAGCCATTGACCTAAGTGATGGTAGGCATAGTAGAGATCCATACCCTCGTGTGGCGGCGACGGGAGAACCATGGTCATGGCGAAGCTCTCCACCACCAACCTGTGTTTGGTTAGGGTTTGGAGCGTCTTGTAGGTGGATCGGAGAAACTCCGACAAAACCGCGTCCTTCACGTGGAAGTTGTAATAGAAGCGGTACGACACGGTGGGGAGTGAGCTCCACGCGCCGTGCCATGATTTTGAGACGGCGGTGAGAGGCACGGCGTCTTCAACTGGTAGGAAAAATAGCAAGTGTTGTAAAACGGACTCCGGCAACCGAGACATAGGGCCGTCGGACTCATCGGACGACCTGAATTTCTTCGCTGTTGTCGTCGTTGCAACGGCATTTCTTTCTTGGATTCGTGCGCTGCGGCGAAGAGAGAGAGTTTGGGATTGAGACATAGTGATGATAATAGTGATAGTAATAAAAATGATGTACAACACCAATGTTATATAACAGAGGATGTACAACACCAATACTATATAACAGAGGATCGAACACCAATGTTATATAACAGAGGATGTACAACACCAATATTATACAGAGGATGGAAAGGCTGATGATTGCTAAAATGAATGTAATAAGAATGAGTGAATGATGAGAAGGATGTGTGGGATTTAGGATTGTGAATGTGTGTATATATAAGTGGGTTTATTATTATTTTAATGGGGTGAAGGTGAGTGTATGACACAAAGTATGTGAGCTGGGATTGTACTTTTTACTTTTGGTTTTGTGAGAAGATGATTCTAGATGGTGGTTAGTACTACTTACTACTAGTTTTTAGTCATCCTCATCAGACTTTGATCATATCCAACTGTTTCATTAGCATGCTAATTGGTAACTTCTATCTCTCCCTCCTCCTCTCCTTGTCTTGGTATTTGAAATGCTTTAATTGGACATGTATAATAAAGTTGGTTATTAATGGATGTTATTAAATAACCAAAATAGTATTTAAAATTTGAAAAAATCTGTATGAGTAAATGAGTGTTGATAAATCTTGACAACATTGCCCTCTAAGGTCTTTGAGTACGTGCTTGCTACTTAACGGTCACTTACCAATTTGGACTTCTTAAAATGAGATTAGTGATATATCCTAAAAAAGAGATATAAGGAAAAGAAAATTAGAAAAAGAAAGTATGAGTGTCACAGGAAATAATAAATATATAAAACTTAATTATATTTTATTATTTCTCTAATATATATTAATTAATTATATTTTTTTATTCCTCTAATATTTCTTTAAATGATTTAAATGCATCACACTTGAAAAACTCGTGTCTCTCCTAAATCACCGTCAATAATTTATTTATTTTTTTAAAAAAATACAAGACTCTCAAAGAATATTTGTTGATTACCCCAATTTAAAGCTTGTTTGAGAATGGTTTTGTCTTATGACATTTGTAAATAGTGTTGAAAACTTGAAATATAAAATTATTTAAGTATGTACTTAATGATTTGTTATGATAAATAGAGAAAATTATATAAATATTTTAAAATTATATTAGAGCAAAAATGGAAGAAAAAATAGATTATTAAAAAAGCAGTTAGAGTTTGTGTTGAAATTTGTGCGGATGATAAAGTTTTATTAAATAATACACACTTTGATGTTTTTGCAAATAGCTCTCAAAATGTTAGTATTATTGTCAAAATGTTATTTGAGAAAATCTGTATGAGTAATGACTAATGAGTATTGAAAAATCTGGACCACATTGCCCTTTATGGTCTCAGGGTGCTTGCTTCTCAATGGTCTCTTATGAATCTGGATTTTTTAAAGTGAGATTGGTGATATATCCTAAAAAAGAGGTATATAAAAAAAATTAGAAAAAGAAAATATGAAAGTTACATAAAATAATAAATATGTAAAACTTATATATATTTTTTCTTATCTTTCTAAAACATATCAATTACTTGACTAATATTTCTTTAGATGATTTAAATCTATTATACTTGAAAGACTCGTGTCTCTGGTAAGTTGTCGTCAATAATTTATATTTTTGAAAAAAAAGTAAAAGACTCTCAATATTTTCCGATTACCTCAATTTAGAACTTGTTTGAAAATGATTTTGCCCTATGAAATTTGTAAGTAGTGTTGAGATGTAATTGATTTAAGTACATATGATAGATAGAGAGAATTATATAAATATTTTAAGGAGAATGTTATGATAAGCTCTATTGCTCTAACAAATTAATATATGTGTCTTTCTTCTTCTATAATTTATTTTAAACTAAAAAGAGGTATATAAGAAAAAATTACACAACCCATCATCAGACTTTTGATCATATCCATCCACTTAATATTTGTTTGTCTCATTAGCATGCTAATTGGTAACTTCTATCTCCCTCCTACTCTCCTTGTCTTGATATTTGAAATGCTTTAATTGGACATATATAATAAAGTTGGTTATTAATGGATGTAATTAAATAACCAAAATAGTATTAAAAATTTGAAAAAATCTGTTTGAGTAAATGAGTGTTGATAAATCTTGACCACATTGTCTTTGGATACGTGTTTGCTATTCAACGTCTTTTATGAATTTGAAAAAGGAAAAATCTACAAAATGTATCATTGCTAAAGCATCACATTTTTTAGCCCTTGGATTTTTCTTTTTTTATCTTGAGATTTGTACAACAAAATTTTGTTGTACAAATCTCAAAACAAAAAAGGAAAATCCAAGGGTTGAAAATGAGGTTCTTTAGCAATAAATCTTTCTACAACAAAACTCTTTTTCAAAATGAGATTGGTGATATATCTTAAAAAGAGGTATATAAGAAAAAATTACAAAAAAAACTATGAGAGTCGCGTGAAATAATAAATATTTAAAACTTATATTTTCTTTTGTCTTTTTCTTAACTCTCTAAAATATGTCAATTATTCTTCTAATATTCTTCTAATTGTTGTAAATCCATGAAACTCGAAAGATTCGTGTCTCTTCTGAGTCTTCGTCAATAATTTTTTTTTGAAAAAAATACAAGACTCTCAAAGAATGTTTGCCGATTACCTCGATTTAGAGCTTGTTTAAGAATGGTTTTGTCTTATGACATTTGTACATAGTGTTGAGATGTAAAATTATTTAAGTATGTATGATAGATAGAGAGAATTATATTAATATTTTAAAATCATATCAGGGTAAAAATGGAAGAAAAAAAATGAATTATTAAAAAAGTAGTTAGAGTTTGTGTTGAAACTTGTACTGGTAAAGTTTTATTAAATAATACATTTTGATATTATTGCAAATAACTGTCAAAATGTTATTTGCAAATGGTTTTTACTTCCCCAAAATTTTTTATTGCTTAAGAAAAATATGTTATAACTATAATTACCTAAAATAAAATTTTAATAATATTTATATTATTCTCACTATTTATTACAATTTTTATATACCGTATTTAAATAATTTCTTACATTAACACTATTTACAAATGAAATAAAATAAGGCACTCCAAAATAAACTGATCATAAGCTTTGTAGGTGTTTCATATGCTTATTTTTAACCATAAAAAATTATATTTTTGTAATCTTTTTGTCATCTCTCTAAAATATATCAATTATTCTTCTAATATTTCTTTAAATGATTTAAATCCATGAGACTCAAAAGACTCATGTATCTCCTAAGTCGTCGTCAATAATTTTTTTTTTTGAAAAAAAATACAAGACTCTCAAAGAATGTTTGCCGATTACTTTAATTTAGAGCTTGCTTAAGAATGATTTTCCCTTATGATGTTTGTAAATAGTGTTGAGATGTCAAATTATTTAAGTACGTATAATAGATAGAAAGAATTATATAAATATTTTAAAATCATATTAGGCCATTAGGGTAAAAATGGAACAAAAAATGAATTATTAAAAAAGCAATTAGAGTTTGTGTTGAAATTTGTGCTGATAAAGTTTTATTAAATAATACATTTTGATATTTTTGCAAATAGCTGTCAAAATGTTATTTGCAAATGGTTTTTACTTCCATGAAATTTATTATTTCTTAAGAAAAATATGTTATAATTATAATTACCCAAAATAAATTTACTAAAATCAAATTTTAATAATATTTATATTATTCTCACTATTTATTACAATTATTATATACCATATTTAAATAATTTCTTACATTAACACTATTTACAAATGAAATAAAATAAGGCACTCCAAAATAGACTCATAATCTTTGTAGGTGTTTCATATGCTTAATTACTTTTAATCATTAAAACTTATATTTTTGTTTAATCTTTTTCTTGTTTCTCTAAAATTTATCAATTATTCGTCTAATATTTCTTGAAATGATTTAAATTCATGAGACTCAAAAGACTCGCGTCTCTCCTAAGTCATCGTCAATAATATTTTTGAAAAGAAAAATACAAGACTCTTAAAGAATGTTTTTCCGCTTACCTCGATTTAGAGCTTGCTTGAGAATGGTATTTCCTTATGATGTTTGTAAATAGTGTTGAGATGTCAAATTATTTAAGTACATATGATAGATAGAAAGAATTATATAAATATTTTAAAATTATATTAAGGTAAAAATGGAAGAAAAAAAATGAATTATTGAAAAAGTAGTTACAGTTTGTGTTGAAATTTGTGCTGATAAAATTGTTTTAAATAATACATTTTGATGTTTTTGCAAGTAGCTGTCAAAATGTTATTTTTTTTTTTTGGCCAAAGTCAAAATGTTATTTGCAAATGGAATTTATTCCCCAAAATTTGTTATTGCTTAAGAAACATATGTTATAATTTTAATCACCCAAAAAAAAAAATTTCAATAACATGTATGTTATTCTCACTATTTATTACAATTATTATATACCCTATTTAAATATTTCTTACATTAATACTATTTACAAATGAAATAAAATAAGGCACTCCAAAATAGACTCATAATCATTGTAGGTGTTTCATATGCTTAATTATTTTTAACTATTAAAACTTATATGTTTTTTATTATCTCTCTAAAATATATAGATTATTTTTCTAATATTTCTTGAAATGATTTAAATCCACGAGACTCGAAAGACTTGTGTCTCTCCTAAGTTGTGTCAATAATTTTTTGCTTTTGCAAAAAAATACAAGACTCTCAAAAAAATGTTTGCCGATTACTTCAATTTGGAACTTGTTTGAGAATAGTTTTACCTTATGATATTTGTAAATAGTGTTAAGATATAAAATTATTTAAGTACATATATAATGATTATTATGAAGTATGATAGATAGAGAGAATTATATTAATATCTTAAAGTCATATTAGGATAAAAATGGAAGAAAAAAATAAATTATTAAAAAAGCAGTTAGAGTTTGTTTTGAAATTTGTCCTAATAAAGTTTTATTAAATGATACATTTGTGATGCTTTTGCAAGTAGCTGTCAAAATGCTAGCAAATGGTTTTTAGTTTCGTGAAATTTGTTACTGCATAAGAAAAAGGGTAAATTACACTTTGGCACTCTGTGATTTAAAAAATAACACTTTGGTATCCTGTGGTATTATCCATTAACACTTTGGTACCAGTTGGAGCTATTTTGTAACTTTAACCATAACAAATTTTGCAAAAATTATATATTGGCCCCAATATTTTTAAAAAATTACAAATAAGTCCCTGAATACATATTAACTAGGGATTAAAATGAAAACTTTAAAAAAAATTGGGGTAAATATGTAATTTTTGGGGAATTTGTTATGGTTAAAATTACAAAATAGCTCCAAAGAGTACCAAAGTGTTAATGGAGAATACCACAGGGTACCTGTAATACCCCTATAAATTATAAAAAATATTAAATGTCGTAATTTGTCTAGAGTTAGATTATATAGTGAAACTAGAGGTCATTATGAACAATCCTTACTTATTTCCTTCGATAATAAATCATCATATTATTTGCTCGAAGCATGATATACAAATTTGAAAGTTGTTAATAGTTTGCGAAAATCATTGAGTATATAATTTGAAAATTGAATTGATAATAAATCATCATACCTATAATAAATTAATGATGCAATGAATAATGTAGAAAATGCAATAATGTTGATAAGATTGGATGTTATTAAATGAAATATGTCTTAAATTTTTCCAATAAATGATATAAATCAACGTATATTACTCAATTTTTTATTTCAAAAATCATTGACTATAGAATTTGAAATTTGAATTGATATTTACATTAGGAACATATTCCATTTAATGCAAATTAATAGGGATTATATGAAAACATCAATAAAATAATTCAAAATGGAGAAAATCATGGACCAATTTATTTTTAGAATTTTAGTTATTGGAGAAATTAAAATATTTTTCATTTTGTAAATTATGGCATAAGTCAAATAACTCGAGTAAATTCTAGTCTTATATTTAAAATTGTTATTTGGCTTACAGACTATTTATTAATAATGAGTTTTTTTGTTTAAAATTATATAAATATGATTTTCATATATAAAGATGCGGAATTGACATTCAATTACGCATTAAATGAAATGAATTGAACGTGATAGTTTTATATTCTAGGGTAAATTACAGAAAAGGGCCATGTGGTTTGACCCATTTTCAGATAGGGTCTATGTGGTTTAAAAAGTTTCAAATTGGGGCCTGTGGTTTCCTCCGTTAACAAATAGGGTCCCAAGTGGTTTTTTTCATCGAAAATGAATTTTAAGATGGATTTTTTTGTAATTTGAGCACTTTTTCTATTAAAATAAATTAGAAAAGGACTATTTTGCAATTTGAACTAAAATACTAAAAGTAAAGCAACCCATCGAGTTCACCGCTGATGATTTCTCCACCACGCCTCATCTGCTATCGACTCCATTGTTACTAGAGGTTGACTTCCAATAGTGGCCGGTGTTTCCAATTCCCACATCGAAACCTTGGTGAATCAATTCGCTGCATCTCCATCACGCTATGATTTCTGCTTCCGGTTTTCCATTCGATCATGTGCGATCGACTCGATGGGACGGCGGAGGATGACGAACCTGCGTCTCCATCACCATAGAGACCACCGAACTTCTCTATCAGCAACTCAGAACCACCGCCGTTGAACCTCCATCAATTTCCGTTGTTCGCACGCTGAAAAAATATCCTCACGATGCATCAAACTCAGAATGTGACCCAGCTCTCCTTCGTCCACCGTGGCCGTCCACCGCCGACCAGGTCTGTCCAAGTCCCACCGCGAACCACCGTCAGATGCCAGCTTCGCCGTGAAAAATGCGTCTGTCCACTGTCCGCGAAGCCTAAACGGCTAAACGCACTCCGTCAAA
>QANZ01045248.1:0-20421 GCA_003254925.1 Chamaecrista fasciculata | reverse complement strand
TACATTTACAATCATTTCCATATTACTTGCATTCTGGTCCCACGATATTGTTTGTTATTTTTTGCACCTTGCAAATAAAAAATATACCCGATTGTTGACGGTACAAGCTTTGTTCGAGCCCCGAGTACAGATATTAGGGACCGATTCTTTGGACCGATACAATGTTATGGACCAAATTTTATGTTTACAATACTTTTCATGTTATTTGCATTCTAGTCCCCAAAATATTACTTATTATTTTCTTTATATTCAAATTCATAAATGTGCCCCATTATTCATGGCTGGGATTCTATACGAGCTTTGAATTATCACTCACACATGTTAGGGATTGATTAATTAGCCGGATACAAATTTATGGACCGAATTGCATTCTCAAAAGAATTTTAATGTTATTTTCATTTTGCCCCATAATCTCATCCAATAGGATGGACCAAAATCCATCATCCCATAGGATTGAGAAATCACACTTTCCAAGATCATCTCATCCCAATATCATCCCAGTCAAACCCCAGTCAAATCTCACCCAAACACCTATCATCTCATCTCAATCTCCATCTCAACATCATTATTTCATACCATTTCTACCCCTATACAAATTAAAAAATTCCATAATCATATTTCAACCAACCACAATCATTACATACCCTTTTATATAATTTCACACCCTATTATACATCATCTTCTCTCAAACCATCCAAACACCACTACATCATTTCATCTCATCCTAATTTCAACATCATCTCATCTCATCTCATAGGTTGAGATTGGATTGAGATTGGATTGAACTAAAAGTTCCCAAACAGGCCCATAATAAAGTAGTCTAAACAATAGATAAGGTCTCGTTGTGGGTATTAAAAAAATTACGACATAGGAAGCATGGAGACTGATACAGACACGGGAAACGACAGGGACACAGACACAGCAACACGCTAAACTTTTAAAATTACGCGACACGACACGACATATATTTATATATAAAAATAATTAAATATTTATAATTTTTAATGAAAAATTTAAAAATAACAATTTTTATTCATAATATATGTCATATCTATTATTATTTTATTTTTTCTGTTATATTAAAATTATAGAAAATTGATTTNAGATATGTATTTATTACAATTAAAAAAATATTTAGTAGTATAAAATATAAATATGTATAGTAAAAAATTAAATTTTTTTTTTAAAAAATGAGGGTACCCCGGGCCGAGCCGGGTCTAGAGAGACTAGACCCGGCCCAAACAGCCTCGGGCCGGGTCGGGTCCGCCGGGTCTGGCCGGGCCGGGCCAGAGTACACCCCTAATGTTAAAGTTATAAAAAAATTTATGAATATGTGTTGTGTCGATGTCGTATGGGTGTCAGACACTGACACGTGTCTGACACGGCGACACACCCTTAAAATGACGTGTCCATGCTTCTTAGATTACGACCCAATGCACGAGACTTCCATTAGATTAGATAAGATATCGGGAGGATAAAAATGTAGGTATTATCTTTACAAATTTCAAAAATAAAACGTATAAGTTGGAATTTGAGAAATTAATAAAGTGCAAAACTCATTTATGATTTAGCTTTGATGAAGTATTAAATTGTAGTCCAGTTTGTTTGTTGATTACAAGTGTGGGCTCCACACACCACAGAGGCTGACTGAGCTGTCTATCTTTTGCATGGAAGCAAGCACACCCATGGCTATGGCTCCCCCATCAGATTCCTCCCGCTCATCCCTTTAGCCTTTATCATTCATTCTTTCATTCCTTCCTTTTCTCTCTTTCTCTCACTAAATTCTCCATCTCGTACATACATGCCTCTTCGCTGAAATCCAAGCCTTCAATCGCGCATTTCTGTTTCACTCTACCCTCGGTACACCAAATTTCTCTAACTTTACTCTCATACCATGGCTTTATGCCTTTATTTATTTGGTTCAGCCTTTGCTATCAGAATCTGGGACTTGTGCTTTTTTTTTTTCTATCTAATTGATTTTGTTGATTTCCTACTTCCTTTTGTCGATTATTAGTTTCCCACCCTTAAAATTTGCCTGTTCTCTGTTCCTCGTTGTGGGTTGTATTGGGTTTTTGGTTTTTCATTTTCGTCGACCTTGCTTCTATAGTTCTATTAATGTTCGCCCTATTGGGTTCTCTAAGCGGCTGGCTGGCTGATTCCCTGGATCATAGGCCTGATTTTGCTTATGCCTACTAGTAGCGTAAGCGTAATGTTGATTAGAATATTTTTTCTATGAGCTCATTTCTGGGAATATTCATGAAATTCCCTCGCCTCTTTTGACCACACACTCTGGTTGGTTTTACTTCCTTTATTTCTGTTTTGATGTTCATCATTTGAGACTTTCCTCCATTTCCGTTGGGATTCATTGTAATGTTTAATCATCTGGTTTCTCTGAATATTGGATGTTTGTGGCTGTCATTTTATTGTCTCTGCTGTATGAATCTTGTATTGTTACCTGAATGTACATTATTCTGAAATTAATTTGCAGGTAGGATTCCACCTCCCTAAAATTTAGCAGAGTACCAAAATTAGGTCTGGGATAATGGGGGCCTCAGGCTCTAAAATGGAGGATGACAAGGCTCTTATTCTGTGCCGGGAAAGGAAAAAGTTTGTTAGGCAAGCACTTGATGGGCGGTGCTCACTGGCAGCTGCTCATGTTTCATATGTCCAGTCACTCAAAAGTACTGGAACTGCTCTGAGAAAATTCATAGAACCTGAAGCACCATTTCAATCTTCCTTATACAGTTCCTCTAATGTGACTTCAGATCCAGCTGCCTTAACTGAGAAGACTCTTTTCCGGTCCCGGGACTCTTCACCAGTTGTGTCACAACGAATTGATGCAGCAGAAACCTTCTCTCCATCTCCCTCCCCTCCTATCTCTAGCATGATCCACGCAAATCATATGAAATTTAGTACTTTCTCTTCTAAAAAGGTTGAAGAGAAACCACCTATATCTTCGATTGGAATAGTAACGTCATCAAGTACACCACAAAACACTACTTCTACTAAACGGAGTGAAACATCAGCATTTGAAGATTCTTCTCTTCCAGTTGGAACTCAGCCCTGGGATTACTTTGGTCTTTTTCATTCCGATGACAATCAGTTTTCTTTCCAAGAAGGGAGGAATATTCACCAAGATATGGGGAATCCTGATGAAATAACAAGACTAAGGGAGGAGGAAGGAATCCCCGAGTTGGAAGATGATGAAGAGAAAAATTCTTCTCATGGAAGGGAAGACTCCCAGGATTCTGATGATGAATTTGATGATGAGCCTGCCACAGATACCCTAGTTCAAAAATTTGAAAATCGTACCAGAGTTGATGACCATAGTGCAGCTAACAGCTTACCTGCCACAGCTAAACCGCTGCCAGGGGGTCCTGTTTCTGAAGTTGAAGCCATCAATGCTGAGAAGGGAAACTCTCCTGATATGTCACCATTAAAAGCAGCATCTTCTGTAGCCTTTCTTCCAACTGAAACAAATGAATCAACCGATAAAGACAACCACGGTGAAAATAAAGTTGCCCCAAAGGACTTCTTTTCTAGCATGAAAGATATTGAACTTCTCTTTATAAAAGCTTCAGAGTCTGGTATAGAGGTCCCAAGAATGCTCGAAGCAAATAAATTGCATTTTCGTCCAATGTTCTCAGCAAAAGAAAGTAAACTTTCTATCTCCCTCTTTTGTGTCCCTAACTTATCTTTCAGTGGATGTTAGACATTAACTGCTATTAGCAAAGGATTAAATTACAATCATGAGATTTTATATCATACTTTGTGCATCAGTCATTTACAAATCATGGCAAATCTGAAGACTATTTAAGGTATATTATTAGACACTTATCAATAAATACATAAATAATAAATTTAGAATTCTATTATTGAGATTAATTTTCAGTTATGACTGATATCTTATTATTTTGGGGTCAAACATCATATTCAATTTCAGCCTTATCTAGCTAGCTTTTTCCCCCTCTTTTCGATACTGTATGATTCTCTTGAAAATAGAACTGATTTAAACAAGAGAACTCTTGATTGTAACAGATAGATCTGTAGCATCTTCAGTTTTGAGGGCATGTTTCTCATGTGGGGACGACCCGGCTCTAGTTCTTGAAGGTATTTCTTAGACTTTTTGCATCTTCAGGATGTTGCAGGCGCTGTTGGCTTAAATCCGTATGCTTGTTAGTTAAAGAATTCATTTAGAGATCCAATGTCTTGGTTTGAAGTTTGTATATGCTATTATGAAAGCTGGCTTCTATTTCCAAGTAATGTGGAATCATTTAAGAACATGATTTAGATTCGTGTGTTTTTGTTGTGGGGATCCCATTTTTTTAATTTGTAATTTGAATGATATCTTCCCCTTTTGAGTTGTTTATTTGCTTGACTGGGATTTGGCAGTTTTGAAGAGAGTGGGGTGAGGTAGTGATTAATGTAGTGGGGTTGGTAAAACAGCCTACTCTATCAATTGGAAGTTTGATGAAAGAATGAATGGTATCTTACTCTCTACTAATCAATGTTGTCATTGATAGCAATGGGTGTGAAGGGTAAAAAATTACTTGGTAATATTAGTCTTTTTGAAAAAATAGGCAAGTTGACAGTGTTGAAAAAGGAAATGAAAAATTATATAGAAATCTAATAATCTCAAACCCTAAAATTTGGGTGTTAGACGGTTTTCAAAGAATCCTAGCCCATTCCTTCTTTTTTATGTTTTAAACATCCTATTAGTAGAAATTATGGTCAAACCATCCCAACCCATCCTAAGCTACCCTATTCCCAGACCACCGTTCCCGTTCAAGCCTTAACAGTATAAAAAAACATTGAGTGCTTTTTCACTTCAGTATATAAGAAATTTGTGATCTCTTCTTCTGTCTTCTTTTAAAAAGAAGATTATTTCTAGAAGATGACTTTATTACACCCTTAATATTTTTATGAAGAATAAGCCCTATTTTTGAAAATTGAGCTTTTTGAGGGATGCAAAATATTTATGTATATATATATATTTAAAGCTGTAGAACAACTTGATGCTGGTTATCAGATGCCCATGGTCATGCACATGCACATGCCGGCATCTGTCTCCTTAAATTTATTTTCATGCACCAGATAAGGTTTAAATATTAATTTTAGGAAGTAACATGACATGCGGAGGGCTAGAGTAATAGAGAGTTGGTTTGTATGGGATGCTTAAGTCCCAAATTGAGTACTATGGGATGTTCGGCGATGTACTTAAGTATCTTGGTTCTCTTTCTCAATGACTAGTTTTTGAAGGAGGATTTTCCAAGGTTGCTTGGGTCTCATCACAGAGGTGCACCATACATATAGCGAGAGGTTTGTTCTTGTTAAGTTAACTCACAATCCAGGGAAAGATTTCAAGCAAAAAGGAGGACGAAAAATATTGGAGGCCTTGAGAAAGCAACAATATATTGACTTTATCTTTACTATAACAGACTTTTTTTATTGGCCAACATTACTATAACAGACTTGGTTTTGGAGAAATCATTAATTCTCTGCATGGCAAAAATGGATAATTTTTTAGGTCAAGGCCCACTCTCCCAAAAGGAAATAGAAGAAGAAAATGTTTAGAAGACGCTCCCCACTATATTTTTTATGTTTTAATGACCATAGAATATGAAATGCCAGAGTAGAAGTTATATTGAACTTTAGCATTGGTTATGGACTGCTAGGACTGAATTGCAAGGTATAGGACTTGAGTCCCACATTGAAGGTATGGGATTTTTGTGTGGGGTTTTTAGAGACCTTGGGATCTCCTATATCACAAGTCACAAGCAGCTTTTGGGGTGTGGATGTCACAAAGGTTTCTATTAGTTATCTCTATTTTTAGTTATGATTGTGTTTCTTAACCATTTTCACTTACCATTAACAAGTGATTTTACTTAATGTGGTTTCCTACTTGTAGCCATTAAATATTTTTATGTTAACTTGGATTGAGATTTAAGCAAACAAGCATGTAATGGGCCTAACATGTGTTGTGATCAGAAAAACTTATAAAATAAACTCTTTAGCTTTTCTGTTTTTTTTTTTTTGCCAGCTACTTCCAATTTCTATGTCTAATTCTTTCCCTTTATCTTCTTAGAACCTGCTCAAAACTCGGTTAAGTACTTAACATGGCATAGGACGGCATCATCTCGATCGTCTTCTTCAAGGAACCCATTAGGAGCAAACTCTAAAGATGATTCAGAGGATGTTACAAGTAATCTCTTTGATAATTTCTGCATGATTTCTGGAAGCCATGCATCAACCTTGGATAGACTATATGCCTGGGAAAGGAAACTCTATGATGAAGTCAAGGTACTGTTTTTATCTGAAAAACAATTAAATCTTTGTATATTTTTGGATTTTACATTTGGATAATAGTCTGGTGCAGAAATCTTGTTTGGGATCTAAGACTAGGCTCTGCATCTCTTTATTATACAACTTTAGCTGTCCCATAGCGTAAAAGGTTATTGGTGTCATAGATATCCTTTTCTATATATGTTCTCTTCTTTTCATTTGGTAGTGCTAGGCCTAAGTTGGTTGATGCTTCAAGGCACAAGGGCTATTTTGTGTGTCCGGCATCTCACATAAAAAGCCAGTATTTAGCTTTTTTAAATAGCTGAAGCATTTATGTTGATTAATTTATTGGTTTCAAGATTTAGTTTATCCATCCAATCTATCATGATGATTTGGTTATATTGTTTGTTATCAGTACGGTATGTGAAATTTCTTTAAATACCTGCTCAAGTCTAGTTGTCTAGGCAGATTAGATTTTTTCTATTTTTGGAGTCATTATCGCCTGTATTTGGATTGGTGAATTATTGGGAGATTCTTGCAGAAGTGTAATTCCTCAACATTCACATTTTTCTATCTTTCTTCTACATCATTACCTTCCTTTTTCCGGTCCCTATCAGAGAGAGAGAGAGTGAGTGTGTGTGTGTGTGTGCATCTCTTGAAGAAGTCATTTAACCTATTTTGCTTACTGCTCACATGTGAAAGGTATGGAAACTGAAGCTAGACAGGGCTGCTCTTATGTAGCCTATTAGCATTTCTACATAAATGATATCTAGTGGATTGAACTAATAGCTATTCTTGGACATAGTTAATAGTTATCAAACTACATGAATCAGGTCACCTAAACTAGATTTCTCTGTCAAATAGGATATAGCAATTTTTTTCATTGCTGGCCTAGCTAACACTTTATCATTGGAATAATTTCTAAGAACCCAAGTATGGCAACAAATAAAAGAATTGATTCTTTTTGCTTTTCCAACGGTATTATGGAATATTGTAATATCACCTGCGTCTTCAAGGATCTGAATAAGATAGTGGGCAGTACAAGGTGACTAAAAGTTTTACTTTCTTCTATCCTTCAACTTCTGATCACTAGATACAAGAGCTGAAGCACTATCTATCACTAGTTGAACCATCTCAGTTTCCACCAACATCTCATGAAACTACTAGTATCAGTAGATCTTAAACAATAACAAGAAAATTAGCAAGGGGTCTTCTTTTCCCATCAGTCCATCCATCTGACGTCAATGGACAAGATCAACTTCTTTCTTTAAATATTAGAACCTTCATGATAAATTGGTGGTTTCGAGCCTCTACCAAAATCACCAACAGATTCATCATATTATTAAAATATGGACTCTTCAACGAGTTAAAGGGCAATGCATTGCCATACACATGCACTTACAATTACCTCTAACCACCAATTCCGTATCCTTCACCTTAACATTATAGTTTGTTGTTTCATGCTGCTTTTTCCCTTTCCCTTAGCCACAAAAGAAATTCATGGACCCTGCTATTATAATTGTGTATTTGATAGTGATATTCATTGTCATCAAAGGACTCAACATCATCGTCATCCTTGTATGTATTGTCTAACATAATTTCCAATGAATTTCTTTCCTCTTCCAGCACTTGCTCACATGGATTGACTTCCTTATGTATTCCATATTTAATTTTATTTGATGAAAATCTAAACAATAAATTGAACAATAGATTGTCTTGATCATATTCTGACCCAGTTTGACAAGTTCTGAAATTACTCAAAATAAATGGGTGGAACTTGTAAATGCCATACACAGGTAAAGATAAGCATAGAAATCTGAATATCAGCATTTCCCTGTCTATTCACTAACATCCTGTCTTATTTCTGTTGACTTCAGGCTAGTGGGTTGGTCCGAAAGGAATATGACATGAAGTGTAAAGTCTTAAGACACCTAGAATCAAAAGGTGTAAAGACATCCACAATTGATAAAACTCGTGCTAAAGTCAAGGATCTTCATTCAAGAATCAGAGTTGCAATTCACCGGATAGACTCTATATCAAAGAGAATAGAGGAATTACGAGACAGAGAGCTTCAGCCACAACTTGAAGAGCTGATTGATGGGTATCATTTTATTAATTCTTCTTACAAGGCGCTGATTTATGATGCATGTGTTGGCTTTGAACTGCATTGTTGCTATCTAACGTGCTAGGAGTGTTGTTTGATTACTTTCCGTAGCTTGTAGTAGAACATTTTTGTTGGAAGCTTATAGTTTATTTAAAGGAAATTCTAGGGGTCTGTTTGGCTGTGTTGCAAATTAAAAGAAAATCAGTTTTATACTATCACTTTTTCTTAGAAGCTCTATAATAAAGTAACAGTTTGAATTTGGTCCAAGTTTCTGACAAGTGTTTTTTGCAAAGTTATTAATGTTTGGGATGATTTTTTAATCAATTTAGATAAGGTCATTTTTGTCAAACAAAAATATTAATTTTTACATTGAATGAGAAGATCCAATTCCTCTCTCATAGACCATAGTAGAAAGATTTTGCTACCATTTAAAATTGAACTCCTGTATTGGCCAAATGCATGTAGAAGAATCTAAATAAGTGCTATTTTTCTTTGCCAAGTATGCTATGCAATCAAATAGGCAATGAACTAGGAACGTAGTGCCTCAGAAGCTTAATTACATAAGTGGGTATGCCTGTTTATATTGACCTTAGTGTGAGGATGAGTGACAATTAAAATACTAGTTGATCTAAATTGTACTTTTTAGTATTTCATCAAATAGAATTAAATATGTCAAACCTTGATATAACTTTAGCATAAGGTACTGCTTTCTTCCTTTCCTTTTGGACTTATTGCTGTCAGACAATAACTATCACTCTTAGGTTCCTCAAAGATACAAACTATATTGTGTTGTGTCCTAGTGTCAATAGTGGGACCAAGAGGCATGAGAGCCTAAACATATATTATAGAAAAAAGAAAAATAACTTACTCTGAATTAGGAAAAATCATATATAGCTCTTAGTAACAGATAGTCTATCAAGATGTTGTTATATGTTTATCTCTAGTAAGCAACATTCACGTGTTTCTTAGGCATAAGAAGTAAGATTTGTATACAGGAATAATTTATTATGTCAACTTTTCTCTAAGGAAAAAAAATGAACTTGTTACTAATGTTTCATCTGTTACTATTTGCTTTGATGGCAGCTTAAGTCGGATGTGGGAAGTGATGTTTGAGTGCCACAAGCTTCAGTTTCAGATCATTTCAACAGCCTATAACAATAGTCATGCTAGAATCGCCCCGCAATCTGAATTACGTAGGCAGATAACTGCCTATCTTGAATATGAACTGCACTCTTTATCATCGAGCTTTTCCAAGTGGATTGGAGCTCAGAAGTCGTATTTGCAGGCTATAAATGGATGGCTTCACAAATGTGTGTTAGACCAAAAATCATCCAGCAGGAGAAAAAGGAGACCACAACCTCTACCATTGAGAAAATTTGGCCCTCCAATCTATGCCACTTGTAGTGTCTGGTTGGAAAAGATTGATACTTTACCTGTCAAGGACGTGACTGATTCTATTAAGAGTTTAGCTGGTGAAACTGCTCGATTTTTACCACATCAAGAGAAGAACCAAGGAAAAGGTGGAAATAATCCTCATATAACAACCTCCTGGAAGGCTGATAAGGGTAGTGAATCAGCAGAAAATCTATTGAGAGATGACACTTCAGAGGACTGGGTTTCGGGTTTAGATCGATTTCGAGCTAGCTTGCTCAGATTTCTTGGTCAACTAAATAACTTTGCCAGGTCTTCTGTCAACTTGTATGCAGAACTAAGACAAGCCATTGAAGATTCTAAGCATAATAATCACCTTCGACGGAATTCTCATTCTCATGACGGTCACCGGAACTCTCATTCTCAACCTCAAGAAGATCAAGTCAAGTCTCAATCTCAAGTATAATCAGGTTAGACAAAAAAATCCAAATGATAAACAGAAGATTGCTTAATACACTGGGTTTATCTTTTACAGGATTATAGGTTTTAAAGCATGTTGAACAACCGAATGAACTTGATATATACAGGTCCATTGGACGCAGCATATGTACAGATCTTTATATGAAAGGAAGGAAAAGTGATTTTATGTTACTTTCAGTCTTTTAGAATAAAAAGATCATAAATTTTTGCTTTGGATTTTGCTTTGGAGGAATTGTAATGGGGAGGTTACAGAATAAGTAAGAGTTGTAATTACTAGGTGATGGTGGCAACTGGTGAAGAGGTTTCTATGCAAAGATGGAATTTGTATAGTCCATTGTTGGGTGGGACTTCTATTTTGGTTATCCTCATTTTTTTTCTTTTTCAATTTATTGATCAAGTAGATGATGACATGTTTGGAAATTTTGGAAAGATTATACTGATGAGGGTGATAAATAGACTATTAGTGACTTTGTATTCTCTTTAAATCTTAAAATTATATTTTAAAGGCATTTTATATAAAAAGAAATAGTGTCTATAGAAAATTTATGGATAATTGGGTTCGAAAATAGATAATGGGATTGTGAAGTAAAATTTTTACTATAATTAGTTTTTCAAAAAAAAAATACTTTATATAGTTTATACTTAATAATCCATGATTTTTATTAAGACAACCAGAAATGATTAAACTGACATATAATAGTATAGATGAAAGCTGATTCTAATATTAAAAGAAAATAATAATAATCTTAACTGGGGAAATTTTGGGCAAACAGATCCTTACAGTGGTTTAAGAAAGTGTCAATAACGAGCAAGTTCATGTGTGCACGTGATAAGTGTCATCGGCAGATTTTTTTTTTGTCAAACTGCATGGTTGGTCCGAGTGAAAGTTTCCTATTTTTCAAGTTTAAATATGATGAGTTTATAGTTAATGTTACTTCAGACAAATTCTTTTTAGTTTAATTAAAGTCATTAGCAAATAAAATAAATTTGTGACTAAAAAAATATAAATGTATTGTTTATGATTAATTTCAACATATGTACATAACCTATGCACTCTACCCATACTTATTAGGATGTACATGACTTTTCAATTAATATATACAGTAATTTCAATTAATCATTTTTTTGCTTTGGCCATTGACATAAAATTAATCGGTGAATAAAAATGTCATATTTTGATTTATGTTATTTGTTCATGCATATATAATTTTATGGTACCATCTCTAATGCCTCGAATGGATCCTAGACTAGTACTCAATAAAAACAATATATGTGATAAATAAATTTTGTATGAGTATTTAACTATTTATCATAATTAATTTCTTTGGCCCTTATTCTTTACTTTGTATATGCAACTATTGTCATTATTTTAAAAAATCTTTGTATACAACTTTTGAACAAGAAATTAAATGAAGGTTTACTTATTCAATAAATTTACTTATGAATGAATATATGAGGTACTATTTATACTACATTACAAATGATTTAAAAATTCTTGTCGCTATAAATTTTCAGCCAAGTGAACTGGCATTTATTGTGGACAGAAAATGTTTCTTTATATTGCATGCTTGTAAAAATTGTAAGTCAAGGAAATGTCGATGACGTTCTTATTTTTTAAACTTAGCTCTAATAGTTGACACATTCTAAATCTAAGCGTTCATGGTGTTTTACCATTACTCATTCAATGAATCAATATAATTTTATCACTAAAACTTAAAACATATTATATAGCTTTAGTACCTGGACACAATTAAAGAATGCTCTCACACATTCTTCATTAGATTGTCAAGTCAATAAAATAGTAAATGGAGAGTTGAGAGAGTGTTGTTAAATACGCGAAAAATACACTTTAGATTTGTGAAGGAGATGCTTATATAATGATGTCAAATTTGTTATGACCGTCCAATATTGTAGATATGAATAAAGGAGTACTTGGCGCAATCCATTCACCCAAATGATTCAAGACACTTGTATTGATGGGATTGCAATAATTGCTTCCAATGCATTAGATGTTGCTCCATCATAAATTTTAGAGATCAACACACTAATTAACAAACTAATCAAACCTTTATATTATTTATCTATAATAATTACTTATACAAAATTTATTTATCACCTATCTTATTTCTATTAATTAATCTTATAAAAAGCACATGAAGATTTTATATAATTTAATCTACAATAAAAAAAAGTTATTATTTTTTATTATTTCTCAACATTAAATTACTTAAAAAATAAAGGGGAAATTGCATTTACCCACCCTGAATTATGTATTTAATTGCAATGTTCCCCCTAATCTATCAAAAATAGCAATTAACCCCTTAATCTATAAAAAATAGCAATTAATCCCCTAATTTATTAATTTCGTAGCAATTTACCTTCACCATTAGTAACATCGTTATCTTTTATATCTTTTAAGTCCCATGTAAGTTGCACATATTTTATAAAATTATCAAATAATTTGAGTGACCTAACTACCCTTATATCTAGCTAATTTTATAATTTAAAATATCTTGTATCTTAAATTTATAATTGAATGTTGGTAACCTAATTAAAAAGATCAAAACTATATTCATCTTTTTTCTTGCGGCTAAATCACCATTCAAAACTTTCTAAACTTTATTATGGGAGAGTCTTCCGAAAACAAGAATCAATTTTAGAATATCCCTTCACCATGTAAGTAATTTATACTATTGTTCATTTTTAAAAAATAGAACATAATAAAATAAAGGGTAAATTACACTTTGGTACCCTGTGGTTTGACCCTATTTCACTTTGGTACCCTGTGGTTTGAAACTTGACACTTTGGTACCCTGTGGTATTCTCCATTAACACTTTGGTACCTTTAAAGCTATTTTGTAATTTTAACCACAACAAATTTTGCAAAAATTACATAATGACCCCAAAAAATTTTCAAAAAATTACAAATAAGTCCCTAGATACATATTATATAGGGACTAAAATGAAAAATTTAAAATTTTTTTGGGGTCAATATGTAATTTTTTTTTAAAATTTATTATGGTTAAAATTACAAAATAGGTCCAAAGGGTACCAAAGTGTAATTTACCCTAAAATAAAAAATAAGCTTGTGAAAAGATTTAAAATTAAAATGTATGATATATTTTAAAATTATAAATTTAAATCATTATAAGGGTAATTATGTCATTTGATCATTTTATGAAGTATTTATACAAGTTACAAGGACTTAAAAGATAAAAAGATAACAGTGTTACTAACGACTGGGGGACATTGCTACGAAATTAATAGATTAGGGGGTTAATTGCTATTTTTGATAGATTAGGGAGGACATTGCAATTGAACACATAGTTTAGGGTGGATAAATGCAATTTCCTCAAAAATAAATTATATCATCTCGTAATTATATGTATACCCTAAGTTATATTTAGAATTTCCTCATTTTAAAATATCTTACAAGCACTTTTCAAAAAAAAAAACAAAAACAAATTACACATCAATAAATGAAGGATAAATTACACATAATGTCCATGTGGCTTGAAGTTTTTAAGATTGGGTCCTTTGTGGTTTGAAAAGTTACAATTTGGGGGATTGAGGTATGCTCTATTAGCAGAAAAGACCCATTCGTCCAAAATTGAACAAAAATTTGGGTTAAAATACTATTTTAAAACCCTAATTATTAATTTTTTTTATGCATTTGACTTCTTGTTTCTATGAGGGAGGGATTTTGATGCAAAAATATAAATTTTCCTGGGACTTTGACTATGGCTATTGAATTTTTTTTTTATTTGACAGAATTCAAGAGATTCTTTTGCAATTATGTTCAACTATATTTTCAATAGTCAGAGTTAAAGTCCTTGAAAATTTTACGTTGTAGCACCACAATCCCTCTCTCATAGAAATTAAGAGTTAAATGTATAAAAAATTAATAGTTAGGGTCTTAAAATAATATTTTAGTACAAATTTTCGTTAAATTTTGGACGACTTTTCAAATCACAGGAACCCAATTTTAAGAAGGGCAAAACTTACATCAAGTTCTCTATATCCTTGCTATCAAGTTCTCTAATCAACATTTGACACGTGACAAAAATTTTATATATAACCAATCATGATAGAGAGAATATTAAAAATCACTTTTTGCATGACCAATCATTGAAGAGAGAGAATGTAATCAAGACTTATAATTGGTGGAGCTTGATAGGAATGATGCAGAAAACTTGATATAAGTTTTATCTCTTAAGAACTCCAAATTCAAATTTTGAGCAGTATGCCTAGCCCCCTATACCCCAAAACTCCATACGTTCCTCACCAAAGACCCACACTGTAATCACAAGCCTTAGAAACAATCCCTGCCTCCTCCGTTAACTTATCCACCGTTACATCACAGTTAACTTTAACGGTGATCTTCCACGTCTTAACGGACCCAACCTTAATTTTCACAGGCGCCGTCAGTTTCATCTTTAACAACACTTTTCCTTTGGCCACGTCATCCTCTAACCCAGTTCGTTCAGTGGTCGTTAGTACAACGTCAGATCCCTTTAACGCCGTCACAAAAACCGTCACATTCTTCGGCGGCTGATAAAACGCCGGCATAACGCCGTTAGATAACATCACGCCGTCGTCGTCGTTATAGTACACTTCGACGGAGCTTTCTTTCTCGTAGTAGTAGAATCCGATCTTGCCGTTAGGGTTATTCGCTCTGACGGAAACATTTAACTCCGGCGATATTCCGGCCGGCGAGGTAAGGTTCATTCCGGTGAAGGCAATGCGGTCGACGGTGTATTTCGGTGCCTTTGGTCGGAATACGGTGTATAGAACGCCGGCGGCGAGACCGAAGAGGACGATGAAGGTAAAAATGAGACAGATCAGCCAGAAGAGGCAGCGCCGGCAAAAACTCCGGCGCCGGCGATCATTCCGGCGAGTGTAATGGTCGTACCGGCGGGAATTTTCCGGTGGGGGAACGCGGTAGACCACGTCCTTTGGGACTTTTACGACGTAGGTTCCCGGCGCCGGCGGTTCCGGGTGAATTGGATTGACCATTAATTGAAAGCAGAGTGTGGGAAACGACGTCGTTTGAGAGGTTGAGAGATCACATGACTCATGAGTGAGTGGATTTGAAGTATTTATAGTTAGGAAATAATGAGAAGATGATTAACGAAATGAGAGAAGATGGAAGAGGTTGGATTAAGAGGTGTTTGGCTGTCTGATTTTGGCTTTTGCTTTTGCTCTATTCTTAGCTCTACTGGTTCGTTGTCCATTTGTCAATTGCCATACACGGTTGCATTATAATTTCTCTTGGAGAGTTGGAGTTTTGGAGGTAAAGTATAGAAAACACTGCTTATTCAAATTGATTATTAGGCATTATTAAATATCAGTGTTTGATATTAAGAGTGTTTCTTAATCAGACGGCTTGAACATTTTTTAATGAACTTGCATCAACTTTAAGTAAATTTTGATTAAGTGTGTAACCAGCCAATATACAATTTATATCAAGAGTGTTTCTTACATATTCATTTTGACCAACTCTAATGTATCTCGACCTTTATCGTAGCATCATTCTTCAATGTGAATGACCCTATATAATAACTTCTTATATATATATTAAAAAATTATATAAAATTATCTAAATAAATATCAAACTTACGAAGTGAAGATGTGGGGAGGGCAGGTGTAAAAGCACCGCCGTCCCTAGTCGTTGGATTTGCATGGATAAAGGTATATAAATGATTGTTAAGTCATTTAGAATAATTGAATTAAAAATATATATATATATATATATATATATATATATCAAAGAAGAACTTGGGGCAATTGGGCTTTCAAGTCAATAATTAATTTTAATTATTATTATTTTCGAATTGATTAATTAATTAATTAATTAATTTGAATAAACAGACAAATGCTCATTCATAAACAGTCATGAACATTCATAATTACAGAGAATTCGGTTTAAACCTGAAGAGACATGATTGTTCACTTTAAACATATATGAATGTTCATTTATGAAAGGTATAACCTTTCAGATTAATCAGACATGAATGTTTGAATCTGAAAGGTTATATCTGTTCAGATTTTTCCTATAAATAACACTTCTTAAAGAACAGAGTATCTCATATTCAACTTATCTTTTTCTATTTCGTGTTCAGAAGGTGTTAGCATACAAATAGTGGGAGCTTAATTTCCTTAAGGACAGTGACCACACCATCAAAGCCTACTCTGTTTTTCGTATTCTATCAAAGCCTATACTATTTTTCCAATAGCATATTCACGCCTTGAGATATGTGTTGCACAGATCTCAAGATGTGGAGATGCTAATCCAAAAACTAAGGAGAATAGTGTTTTTGCAACCGCCCTCCTTATATACATACCCAATTTATAAATAATTTCTCCTCATAATTATAGTGACGATAACAATAACTTACAAAGAGAAAAGAAAACACGATGGGGAGGGAGCCCTATTATACTTCTTTGTGACTTAAATTAAGTTGTGGTAATGGAAGTATTAAGAAAGAGTGGAGATAGAGATATTAGAAGATGCTTCCAAGTTCCAATATATGGACAAAGTGTTTATATACTAAAGTCAAATTGATTATAACAGTCTGAAATGATAAGCATGAACCCATGAGTGTTTGAGTGGTTATCCAAATAGATCAAGGCATTTATACTAATCAGATTGAGGTGATGGTCATTGAAACAGCTAAGGTTTTTCCATCATAAACTAATTGCTATATTTCTATTATTATTCGCAAAATGATAGTACATTTAATTTAAATTCGTTTAGATTCTCTTAGGCTAACAAGTTTTTTTTTTTTTGTAATAAAACGGCCTAGGAAGGCAAAACGCACAACATCAAACAAATAAAACCAAAAAGACAAAAAACACGCACAGAAACTAAACCCTCACAACTCTAATCATTCCTAACCCTAATGCATCCTCCTGAATGAAACGACGAAGACTCAGCAGCGCCTCTTCAAACACCACAACACCAAGGCGATTTTGATGAAACCCTAAGGATGTAAGATGATCAGCAACCATATTCGCCTCTCTCCAAACATGCTGTATACGCCATCTCCTAACTTTGGACAAGCACTCACGAACATCAAACACAACATTTCGAATTTCTGGGCAAATCGAACACCGACCAGAAATAGAATCCACAAGGACTTGAGAATCACACTCTATTTCGACACTGTCAAGGGCAAGATTCAATGCTAGACGAACTCCCTCGAGGAGACCCCAGGCTTCCTCCCTATGGACTGAAGATGAACCCAACAAACGACAAAAACCCCCAACCCAACCTCCCTCAGCATCACGCAGCAACCCTTCGCACACAGAGATATCCGAGTTAGTTCTTCGCGCTCTGTCACAGTTAAGCTTGACCCAACCAAGTGGAGGTTTAGTCCAAGCCACCATAACATCATTTTGTTGAATAGGTACAGACTCCACACCCAAAACAGCCCCACTTGTTTCATAATCTTGACAAAATTTTTTAATTATTCTGACAGGATCATAAGGCTTGAGAAAATGAACATTATGGATGGAAGAGCATCTCCACTTCCAAAACATCCACACAGTCGCTGCCCAAATACTAACCCAGGTAATGCCTTGATCAGCCCCAAAATCCTTGGTCAAATTATTTTTAATTCAGTCTTCAAAATTAGAATTAAAGAATTCAACCAACTGAGATGGTCTGACTAGTTTTCTCCAAAAGACTTTGACAGCAGGACAATCCCGCAAGACATGAAGGGAGGATTCCCTTATCAACGGGCAATCATGACATGTCTCCGGACCACCCCACCAACGGCTCCCCCTTTCTCTGGTAAGTAACTTATTGTGAGTAATCTTCCATACAAAAATTCTGACCCTTTCAGGGGCTTTAATCTTCCATATTGTCTGAAATAATGTGCTTCTTGGGAAGCTTTGAACTCTGCTTTGATATGCACTCTTAACTATAAAATCCCCACTGCTTTGGAGTTTCCATATAATCTGATCACTCCCCACCCCTTCACTAGGAGGTAGCTCAGCCATAATACATGTCATCTGCCCATTTAATAAAATCCCTTCCAGACCAGCAAGCTCCCATTGTCCATCCATATTGACCCGGTCTTTAACACACTCCTGTAGAGTCCTCATAGGCAAAGAAACACTCAACCCTTCCCATAGGACACCCCCTTCAAAGAGCCAATCATCCAACCAAAATTTCACATGAGCACCATTACCCACAACCCACCGTTGTCCCTTCATCAAAGCATCCCAAAGACCTCCAATTTCCTTCCAAAGAATAGAGTCACTAGGTTTAACAACAATCTCTCTTCTCAAATCCCTTCCCCTTCCATATTTTCCTTCCAACACACGGCTACAAAGGCTATTAGGTTCAGTTTTGACCTTCCAACCAATCTTCATGAGAAACGCATCATTCATAGCATTCAATTTCTTGACTCCCAGCCCTCCACACTGCTTATCCTTACAAATAGTATCCCATCCCACAGTATGAACCTTCCTTACACCATTGACATGACCCCATATAAAATCCCGTTGTATTTTTTCAATTTCCAACAGAATTGTCTTAGGGATACGAGTAGTTTGCATAGTGTAGTAAGGTATGGAACCAATTACAGTTGTTGCCAGAGTTAATCTCCCTGCCATGGACAAGAAATTCGCTTTCCAACCTGCCAATTTAGATTTCACTCTGTTAACAAGCCTTCTAAAATCTCTGCTAGTTTGCCTCCCATGTACAAGCGGCATACCTAAGTACACTCCCAAGTCTTCAGTAGGCGTGAAACCCGAAATAGACACAATATGATTTCTTAATTCAACTGCTGTTTTATTAGAGAAGAATATCCTTGATTTCTGACAACTAATTTTCTGACCTGTGAAATTGCAGAACCGGCTGAGGCAGTCCATCATACAATGTGTTTGAATTACAGAAGCTTCCCCAAACAGCAAAATGTCATATGCAAATAACAGATGAGAAACTAAAGGACCTGCACGGCCAGCTTTAAGCGGATCTCCCTGCCTAATTCCTCTAGTAGGTTTAAACGACTCGGTTTTATCTCCATTCCAAATAATTTTGAATGAAGTAGACATAACACAATTCGTAATGAGTCTTCTAAAATTTGTTAGGATATTTAGTTCACCAAGTATGTGTCATCCATTGCTACCCAATTAACTCTATCGTATGCTTTTTCCAGGTCGATTTTCACAGCCATGTAAGCTTTTGATAAGTATGTTATTTTGCCTATTTTAAAGGGATAATTACTAATTTATTTGTATTCAAATTATGATTTTATCCCAATATATCTTAATTATTTGATTTTCCCCGTTATCCTAAGTTTAAATTCAAAATATGATATCTTGTGTTAAAATTTGATATTTTGTGAATACCATATCTTTTAAACTTAGGATATAAGTTTATATTATCTTCTATTGATTTTGTAGATCAGATTTCAATCTCAAAGATATCTCAAATCAAGAAGATATTCAATTTCAAGATCTCCAAAATCAAGAGATATTTTCGTGGAGCACAAATCTTGCTCAAAACTCAAGAGATATTTACGTGGAGCACAAGTTTTGCCCAAGACTTAAGCGCAGATTCTCAGTTTTGAATTTTAAAATCAGATTCTGTAATCTTTTCAGTTGTGGGGACTCTATAGCTCGAATTAGGAAGGTTGAGAAGGGTATTAGGGTTAGAGAAACATTATAAATACTCCTCTCTAGTTAGTGAATAGGGGAGATCCAATCTCGGATCATCTATCTCTCTTCTTCTCTCAAGGCCCTGTGTGGTTAATTCTTTTCTCTTGGCTTAGGTTAATTCCGATTGGATGTCTTTACACTTGTGAGATCATGTTTTTATTTGTCTTCGTCGTTTTATAATATTTTCTCTTCTTCTATTTCGCTTTTAATTGTTTTCAAGTTGTCTATTCAACTAATTTCTAGTTGTCTAATTGATTTGTTAACATAATAATAAGTTCATCACTAAGTAGTAACTAAGATGGTCCTGTTGGGAAATCACAGAGGGAGCGCAGCGGAAGAAAAATTAAAAATTTTTGAACTAAAACGCAATTAAAACTAAAAGCTAACTCTGTGATTCCTTCCAGGATCCACTAACTATGTTTATACTAAGTAAGAAAAGATGTTTACCTAGTTTTGATCGGTGACTTATCATATTCGCGAATTTGAGAAGTCCATAGAGTGTCCTTCCTCTACCA
>QANZ01045246.1:4240-50384 GCA_003254925.1 Chamaecrista fasciculata | reverse complement strand
GTGCGTCTAATTCCCATTTGACGTTACATGATTTCCATGTAAACCTGTGCTGGGGTTTAGCAAGAGGACTGGCAACATTATCCTCGACTGCTACTTTCACATATCTTAATATCACCATCTCCAGGTGATCTTGTCTGAGTACATCACTGTCGGAATGTCAGTGGGGAACCCCTTCCCGCTTAGGCGTCTTCCTGTCTCTCCAGGATGACTATTAAGCATACTTCAGACAATAGTTTTACAGTCTACGTCTCCACGCGACTAACCCATTCTTGTAGAATCAGTAATCGCATTCCGCTTGGAACCATTCCAACTTACGATCTCTACTGTTCAGGGAATACATATTTCATAACTGCGATCAATCTTGGTTGGCTTGAATAATGGGCTTCTTGTGTAACCACTTTACACATTAATTCTACCATGTTCCAAGAATTTGTCCTTAGTGCTTCTCAAGTACTAGAGGACCTTAATGATAGCCTCCCAGTGAACCTCAACAGGGTCACAGCTTATCATATACAGGGCAAACGACATATTGAGTCTAGTACAGCATGATGGATCCTATTGCCGAAGCATAAGGGATGCCATTCATGTGTCCTTGCTCATCATGTGTCTCAGGAAACACTGATTTTTTTGCAAAGGACCAATCCCTGATTCATCGCCATGAATCCCTTCTTGAAGTCTCTCATACCGAACTCTTCAGTATCTTATTCAAGAATGTACTTCTTGACTCAATTTAAGAAGCTCCTCTGAGAACTATCTCTATAGATCTCAGCTTCTTATCCTTCATTGAAAGTGATAAAACTATCTAAGATTCATAATCTTTAAGATAGTAATGCGGCTTTCAACTAGCCATATGTGCATGACATACAGCATCAAGACTGCAATCGTGCTCCCACTAACCTTCTTGCAAACACAGGACCCATCTAGATTTTGTATGAAGCCAAACTCCTTTGGTGCTTTCATCAAAACAAAGATTAAAACTTCTTGACAGGTGGCGGGCTCACCACGCTCCTAGAGCAACACATCCCTGCTCTCAATGACCAAAGATCCCCATCTCTGATATTGAGAACGTGTTCTATCAGAACTTCGTTGTCCTTATGTTTTAGAGGAGCTTCCACAACACCTTGCGGATCTTCTCTAGTTTTCGTCTGTGCCTCTGAAGTCTTTTGTGGATCTTGAACTCTTTCAAGATTTATCATACTCCCACTGTTTCCTTTGGAAACAAGGAATTCCTTTCTAAAAGGTGTCCACCTCTGACTACAAACCCTTTGTTGTCAGATGGGTAGCAGACTTGATACCCCTTTTAGGGTATCCCACAACAAATATGTACTTGAGAGTTTTGGAGACAGTTTATCGTTTAGCCCATTGCTTAACATAAACCTTAATGTCCCCAAATTTGTAAGACATCATGAGACTCCTCTCATCCCATATCTCATATGGCGTCTTCTAGACGAAATGGTTTAGTGTGAAGTCAGCAGCTTCTAGAGTACACCCTTTAAGGATGGTATAAGATCAATTGAGTCATCTTAGATCGAACCTTATCTAATAGGGTTTGACACCTTTTCTCAAAACACCATCCACTATGGGGTTTTAGGAAGAGTAAGTTGTGAGACTCTCTCACAGCTTCTAAGATGTTTATCAAAGTTTTGACACAAATCTTTATCCTTTGATCTAATCGAAGGTCCTTGATTTTATTGTCAAGTTAGTTCTCTACTTCACTTTGAAATCTTTATTTCAAAAGACTCTATCTTGTGTTTCAAAAGGTAGCCGTAGATCTAGCCTTTTGAAGCATTTAGTAAGAGTTATCACTTTTAGCTTAAACACTTATGGGTCCACATACATCAACCATGTATGATCTCCACTAAGTCAGACATTCTATTACTGCGAGCAGTAAAGGAACGCCTCTTGTCATCTTTCCATTTTAAACAAGGCTTGCAAGCATTATATGATTCCAAATCATGAAGCTTCTCAAGGCGGTTCTTGTTTGTATGGCCTAAACAACAATTGCCAAAAGTATTAGGATCAGATTCGACAATCTTTAATCCTTTCGTATCGATGTTATAAATATTGTTATTGTTCTAGTTTAAATATAATGGTTTCCTTTGCAAATCATATAAGCAAATAAACATTATTTTATTTAAAATAGAAACCACTCTTCAATGTTTACACAAAAATCTACCTTATCCTCATAAGGAGAAAACAATGTTTAAACATTTAAAGAATAACAATAAAACTAGCCCGAAAGGGGCGGTCCAAGCTCGCATCTTCCTACAGTAGCAACGGCAGCAACATTTGCTCCACTGTCCACTTCTAGGTCCATTTTGCTCCCGTTCTCGTTTTCTACCGTCTCTGAAGGCCCTGCACATCAAATGTGAGAATCACATGCGTATCCAATACTCAAGTGATTTAAGTAGAAAAGGAACACTTATAACAAAGATACCTGAAGTAGAGGGCTTAACGCACTTCTTCTTCTTTTGATCTTCCCAGTAGTATTTGCACTTTCTCATCGCGTGTCCTGACACTTGACAGAAAGAACAGAATACTTCCTCTGAGGGCTTTGCCTTCTTGGCAGGTGATTGAAGAGGGTCGTCCTCTGGCTTGGTCTCACCATCCAGCTCGATTCCCTTTCTCTTTTCTTTGCCCTTCAACTTCCTTTCCCTTTTCTGAATCATGGATGCCTCAACAGACTTGAGCATCCCATGTAATTCAGAAACTGTCTTCTCTGTTCCTCTTCTCAAGAAGCTTTTGACGAACGAGTCATAGCTCTTAGGCAGTGAGCACAGGATTATACCAGTGGCAAACTCAGGTGGAACAGGGAATCCCAGCCTATCAAGGTGATCTACATACCCTCTCATCTTCATGACATGGTAATGGACAGATTCACCTTCAGCCATATTGCAAGACATAAGAGACTTAGTGGTCTCATATCTATCTTGTCTGATTTGGTAGCTGAACATTTCCTTGAGACGAGTTATCATCTCATATGCCATCAATGTATCCAAGCCCTCATGCAGCTCAGGAATCATTGTGTCCACCATCAGACAAGAGACCTCTAGTGAGTCATCGAAGTGCTTCTCATAAGCCCTCCACTCTGCTCCTGGAGCGCCCTTGGCAGGCTCTTTGGGAATAGGTTTGTCCAGAACATAAAGTCTCCTCTCATGGGTGAGAACAATTCTCAGATTACGAAACCAATCGAGGAAGTTCGTTCTGGTCAGCTTATCCTTCTCAAGGATAGGTCGCAGTGAAAATGATAAACTATCAATTGCCATTTTTGATTCTACAATTTAAAGATATGAAAAATTTAATTAGCAGATCAAAATATTTCCACTATTTTATAAAACTCAGTGAAATTTATTATTAGTGGCTAAGATCCATATTTCACTAAAATTTACCGTCGCGGAGGCGATCATGCATATTTTGGTTATTTAGGTAGGTAACTCCTTACCAATCACATCTCTATGTGACTCTTAGATCCTTATAGGACTGTATCATCTTATGATACTTATTATGGCATGTTTATCCCATCTAATGCCTTGAGGTCCAAAACCGTTTTGATAACCCCATTAAGTCACACGGTAAAACATGTGAATGGCTAAATTCTAGATAACGAGGCGGAGGCCCAACCCTATATCATCAAGGCCCAACTGCTATACGTGTCGCGGAGGCGATCACCGTATCCAAAGAACCAAGATTTCAATAGGCATCATATTGAAAATCCCATTCACCCGTGTCTCCTCAAGGTCAAGGCAGATACGTGTCGCGGAGGCGATCACCGTTCCATGATGAACAAGATTTTGACAGGGCGTTTTAGCGATGGCACTAAGACTTGAGATTTTCTAAAAGAGTTTGATAAAAAAAAATATTCCGATTTTGTTGTTTGTTGTTTAATTCTAAAACTCCTTTTAAAATTAAACGAGTCATACCACATGTTTATTTCCCCATGTATCTCATACATATAAACATGTGTCTGGATTTTGTATCTCATACAAATCCCACGCTCGTATCGTATACGTGGCTATAGCGTAATATTTGATTAAGCATGTTAAAATATCGCACCCTAGCCATACATCTAGCGCATCTCATACAACTAAATGTAAAACAGCACACCGTGTTTAGATATGGCTCATCTACCCTAGAATTCTCCCAGGCCAATGAGAGAACTTTTCTAAAAGAAAAATAAAATTACACGTGAATAAACCCCAGTTGCATTGAGGTATAAACAGAAAGTAAAATTACATAAGAGTAGAGGGAGACGACACGCAGGCCGTATTTACCGAAATAAACCTCCTAGAGCCATATCCAACACCACACAATTCAAGTGTGAACAATTCATACAATTATGTCAAACACGGTAACTAACACACATATTCAAAACTCCTTTTAAAATTGTGTTTAATTTAGGGTTGTGCAATTTTAACATGCCTTTCTTGAAATTCAGGCCTATTATCAATAATTATAAAATTCAAGAATCTCATTCAAGAATTCGAATTATTGATCCCCAAAATTTATAAAATTCCAAATTTTAATAAATTTCAGCCACCTTTATAATATTATAATTAAAACACTTTTAATTATAATTATATAAGGATTTTCGATTTTAGCCTTATTATTCAAGAAACCTTTTAAAATCAATCTCATTGAATTCTTTATGTATCTCATACATAATTTTGCACTTTAGATAATTAAATCGACTTTTAGCCAAAAATTGATCGGTGGATTTTCGTAAAACAAAAACGGTGATTGAAAGCGGTAAACACACGTATATCATACATCACATGTACAAACAAACAGTTTTTAAATCCAAAGACTAGCGTGGCTCTGATACCACTGTTGGGAATTCAGGGCGCCCAAGGCTGTGGAAGCGAAAACAATAATTAAAAATTTTAAATGCCTAGGTCCTAGAATTCCCGAACGGATCCGCTAGCTGAATTTAATACTTTTGGTTAGTGGTATACCTTCACGAGTTTCAATCGGTTTAGTTGAACGGGGCATTTCCTAGAAGTCCACTTGACGCGTCCTTCCTCCGCCGGTAATCCACACGAACAGTTTCGGAGATGCCTAGGTGCTAGCCTCCTTCACTTCTCCAAGTGAATCCGGAACCTTTATCTACGGTGTTCTTTAATTCAAGAACTCTTCTTGAATTGTCAAGAACTGTATGGCGCCTTGATCAAGAATCTTATTCTTGATCCCACACAACCTTGTCACACAAAACTAAACTCTTTAGTCTTGTGCGCCACTTTCTCTCTCTAGGAAAGCAAGGCTGCGATTTTTCTCTCTCTCCTCACCAAGAGCAAAATCAAATTTTTCCCTTGTGAAGAACTAGGCTAAGTCGACTTTTCTAATGTGCATGAGGCTCTCACCCTTTTGTGATCTCACTTATCAAAGAATCCAATTCTTCTCTAAGTCTCTCTCAAGAATCCAATTCTCAAGTTGTTCTATCTCTCTAAGTCGACTTTAGGCTTCTATTTATAGGGTTTGGGGACTTTGATAATTATAATTTAGGAAACCCTAAAATCATATATTTATCAAATCATAAGATTATGATATCTCCATATCAAAATTATATGACTTGAATTCCAATTTAAAAATATTACCATAATATTAAAATTGGATTCAAAATGCAATCTTGGAGAATCAATTTGGAAAATCAAATCTTCCAAGATCTCTCACAAGCCCATGCGCCATTCCCCTTATTATTTTGTTGGAATTTAATAAATCAAAATAACTAACTAACTCTTAGATAGTTATAACTAATTTGTTATTTTCCAACAATATTGAATTAAAGAATTCCCAGAATATCTTTAAGTCAATCTCACCAAGTCTCAAACTCTAGATAATTGAATTAAAATATTACATTAATATTTTAAATCCAATGGGCCTAGAATTTCGACTTGCCCTATAAATCATGAATTAAAATATTACTTTAATATATTTAATTCATCCATTTGAAATCTAGATCAAATCTCATTTGAATTTCAAATTTCAAGCCATGACTTTAATTAATAAAACATTTTTATTAATTAAATTCCTTTTAAATATGAGGCGCCAACCTCATCCTATTTAATCCTAATATTAGTGAATTTAATAAATTAATAATTTCCTAACTCTTAGGAACATTATCTAATTTATAATTCCCCTAATATTATAAATAGGAATATAATTGTAAATAGCCTAATCCAATTATCTATTTAACAATTAATATATATATATATATATTTAAATTTGTCTCACAAATCTAAATATCATATATCTGTAGATAATTTATTCAAGACAAGACTTCATGTCCCACAATTAGTTATGTCTTAAACGGTGTCACAAATGTGACCCACGAATTAGTCTTAACTCGTGTCCCAGCTTGGCATCTAGTTCCTGCTCGTGTGTGACCCAGCAGGCCCCACGTGAAGTTGGCAGTAAGTCATCTACATGACTCACAAGTCGAGAGCGGACTCTAGCAAGCCATCACGACTACCCAAAACACGTGAGTCATCGTTTAACCCCTAAACGACTTAACCTTAGTACCATCTTTTCCAGATCCCTTTTTGTCCTACGATATTTTGGTAAGGATTAGGCATGGGAAAGTCATCCAAAATCCAAACCTCAACTTTCTCGATTCCCTGAGTAAGTCCCAATTTCCAGTGTGGCCACACATTCCTTGGACAGACTCATCGAGGGGCCACACATTCCTTGGACAGACTCACCAAACCCGTACTCAGCCCTTATGGCTACTCTGTTACGAGTAACGTTAGACTAAGCCAAAGTTTGACAACTGCAATGCCGGAATAGTCAAGACCTCAGGTCTAAGGGCATCATGACAGATTGTACAGGAGAGACCAGCTAATGACTGAACCCATGCAGAACTCTCCGGGTCGGTCCAACAATTTGTAACTCCTTACATAATTGCACCATGACTCTCGTCCCAGCATCTAGTGCATGCATCTCTATGCACCGAGGTCAGGCTGGTCTTGGTTCAATTCAAGTTTCCACTCGAATGAGCGACCAAGGACAATTTAGATTAACTATCTCATAATTAATCATGGACTGTTATCATAGTAAACATGCTAATAATATGATAACCATTAATTTATCTCTATAAATTAATTGATATGTTCCAAACATATCTATAGGATGATTGGCCCTAGGGCATAATCTCCATCAGTAACTCCTTACCAATCACATCTCATGTGACTCTTAGATCCTTATGGGACTGTATCATCTCATGATACTTATTATGGCATGTTTATCCCATCTAATGCCTTGAGGTCCAAAACCGTTTTGATAACACCATTAAGTCACTCAGTAAAACATTTGAATGGCTAAGTTCAAGACAATGAGGCCCAAAAGCCAACCCCCATATCATCAAGGCCCAACTGCAATACGTGTCGCGGAGGCGATCACCGTATTCAAAGAACCAAGATTTCAACGGGCATCGTGTTGCAATTTCCATTCACCCGTGCTTCCTCAAGGTCAAGGTAGATACGTGTCGCGGAGGCGATCACCGCTCTACGATGAACAAGATTTTGGCAGGTTGTTTTAGCGATGGCATTAATTACTTAAATTTTCTAAAAGGGTTTGAATTATTTTAAAATTAATTAAAATAGGTTCCGACTTTTAATTTTAAAAACTCCTCCTTTTTTAAAAATTAAACGAGTCATGCGACATGTTTATTACCCCATGTATCTCATACATATAAACATGTGCCCGGATTTTGTATCGTATACAAAACCCCACGCTCGTATCGTATACGTGGTTGTAGCGCGATATATATAAATAATTAGCATGTTAAAATCGCACCCTAAACATACATCTAGCGTATTTCATACAACTAAATGCAAAATAAACACCATGTTTAGATATGGCCCATCTACCCTAGAATTCTCCCAAGCCAATGAGAGAACCTTTCTAAAAGGAAAAATAAAATTACACGTGAATAAACCCCAGTTACATTGAGGTATAAACAGAAATCAAATTTTACACCAGAGTAGAGGGAGACGACACGCAGGCCGTATTTACCGAAATAAACCTCCTAGAGCCATATCCAACACCACACAATTCAAATATGAACAATTCATACAATTATGTCAAACACGGTAACAAACACACAAATTAAAACTCCTTTTAAAATTGTGTTCACTTTAGGTCTGTGCAATTTTAACATGCCCTTTTCTTGATATTAGGGCTATTGTCAATAATTATAAATACCATGAATCACCATTCAAGAATTTATAAATATTGACCCCCAAAAATTTTAAAATTCTCAATTTTAACAAATTTTCAGCCACCTTTATAATTATTATAATTAAAACACTTTTAATTATAATTATAGAGGAATTTCGATTTTAGCCTAGATCATCTAGAAAAATTTTCCAGTCGATCCAATCGACTTATATGTATCTCATACATATAATTTGCACCTTTTTTCTGTAGATTGAATTTTTAAGAAAATTGTTCGGTGGATTTCTTTGTAAAACCAAAAACGAGATTGAAAGCGGTAAACACACAAAACATACATCACATGTACATACAAACAGTTTTAAATCCTAGAACTAGCGTGGCTTTGATACCACTGTTGGGAATCCTAGGCGCCTAAAGCAGCGGAAGCCAAAAACAAAAATAATAAAAATAAACGCCTAGGTCCTAGAATTCCCGAACGGATCCGCTAGCAGAATTTAAAACTTTTGGTTAGTGTTATACCTCACGAGTTTCAATCCGATGGTTGAACAAGGCGAGTTCCAATGAGTCCACTCCCAGCGTTCTCCCTCTGCCAGTAATCCACACGAACAGTTTCTTTGAACATCAAGGTGCTAGCCTTCAATTCTTTTCTCCAAAAGAATCAGGGACCAATCTACAGACCTCTGACTTCAAGAACTCCTTCTTGAAACAGCAATTGAGGTGGCGCTTAGAAGAATCCCGCCACAAGAACTCCTTCTTGCCTACTCTTCTCTCACAAACCCTAATTATAGAGCTAAGTCGAAATTCTCTAACTCTTAGAGAAAGTCGACTTTCTCTCTTGTGTCTGCAAAGGAATATTTTCTCTCTCTAACTCTTAGGAGGAAAATCAAATTAGGGTTGCAAAATTGCTATTGTCAGCATTATGGGGCAAGTCGACTTGCCCTATATTTATAGACTAAAATTTGGTGATTTAATTATTCCTAAATTAAAGATATTCTGATAATATAATTATTTTAAGGCTTGAATTTATAATTATAATATTACCTTAATATTATAATTCAAATTCAAATTGCAATCTAGGAGAATCAAATGAGAGATCAAATCTCTCATTAGGACCCACCATCCATGCGCCATCTCCCTCCCATTTTTCCTTGGAATTTTATAAATCAAAAACTTTCCTTATTTTTTGATTCACCAAAGATTCTGAGATGAGATCTTCACCAAATCTTTTGAATTCAAATCTTTTGAAATCTCCATCAAATCTTTTGAATTCAAACTTATTATTTGAATTAATAAAACTATTTTATTTATCCAAATAATCCCTTAGAGGCGCCATCCTCATTATTTATTTAGGAATTTTATAATTCAATAATTTCCTAACTCTTAGGAACATTATCTGAATTATTTTCCTAATATTTAAATTGTAAATAATTAATCTCATTAATTATATAAACAATTATTTATATTTAAATTTGTCCCACAAATCTAAATATGTCATCTGTAGATTAATTAAGACAAGACATAATGTCCCAGACATTTCCTCTGTGTCTTAAATCGTGTCACTCGCGTGACCCACGAATTAACCCTAATTCGTGTCCCTTTCAAATGGTGTTCAGTTCCTGCTCGTGTGTGACCCAGCAGGCCCCACGTGAAGTTGGCAGCAGGTCATCCCCATGACCTACAAGTCGTGAGCGGACTCTAGCAAGCCATCACAACTACCCAAAACACGTGAGTTATCGTTTTTACTAAAACGACTTAACCTCAGTACCTCCGTGTCAGAGATCCGATTGTCCTACGATATCTTGGTCATGGACTAGGCACAGGAAAGTCATCCATAATCCAAACCACAACTTTCTCGATTCCCTGAGTAAGTCCCATTTCTTGAGTGGCCACTCTTTTTCCTGGACAGACTCATCGAGGGCGCCAAGTAGATATCTCTCATCTAATGAGGGACAAAATCTCATTTTGGCCAATCCACATTCCACAACAATGCAATCAACCAGACTCGTACTTAGCCCTTATGACTACCCTGTTACGGGCAACGTTAGACTAAGCCAAAGTCTGACAACTGCAACGCCGGAATAATGATGACCTCAGGTCTAAGGCATTGCTACAGGCGTACAAGGAGAGGCAAGCTGATGACTAAACCCATGCAGGACTCTCCGGGTCAGTCCAGCAACTCGTAACCACCTTACGTAATTGCACCATGACTCTCGTCCCAGCATCTAGTGCATGCATCTCATGCACCGAGGTCATGCCGGTCTTAGTTCATTTTTGTTCCCACAAAATAATCGACCAGGGACAAATTTAGATTAATTATCTCATAATTAATCACGGATGTTATCATAGTAAACATGTTAATAACATGATAACACATTAATTTATCTTCCATAAATTAATAATATGTTCACAACATATTTACATGAAACGATTGGCCCTAGGGCACAATCTCCAACACCCTTAGCCGCTGTAGGAACACGTGAAGAGAGAGAAGGACCAATTTGAAGCATCCAAATCACGCCAAATCATCTTTGCAACGTCGTTTTCATGGGATCTGGGTTGTGTTTTGAATTTCTCCTTCCTTCCCTATAAATAGCGTGGCTTCAAGTAAAAATAAGGAGGAAAAAAAATGAAAAAATTGAGAGAGTGGAGTCTTCTTGCTTGCCGGAAGCTCTTGAGTTTTCCGGCGAACTCTTCAGTTCTCCAGTCGACTCTTGAGTTTTCCGGCGAGTTCTCGAGTTTACCGGCGGATTTGGGGGCTTCTCATTTGTGGTTCTCTTCGTTTGTTTCTTTTTCAGTTTAGTTCTTTTTTTGTGTTTGTGATTTGTCTTTATTTCTCTTACATCTTGGCCCTCTTCTGTTTGTCCAACGTTCAAGGACTAAAATGTAGCAGTTTGAGGTTTTCTGTTTGTTCTTTGTGTTTTTGTTCTTGAGGTCAGGGACTAAAATATAACGATTAATTGCTTTTGGGACTAAAGTGCATTTAAAACGGGACCTAAATAAAACAATCTTAAAGACATGGGGAAATTTCTAAAAAAAAACAAACTCTCAGGGATCATTCTGCACTTTTTCCACTTCCCATTTGGTCCTTAGGTCAATATTCCACTATGAACCCATGCTTTCTTTCTATGTTTGTGCTTTAGTCCTTCTGGCAAAAGGTGAGGGACCTGAATGTGAGAGAGGGCAACTTTGAGATACAAACTGTAATTTTAACCCCACTCTCTTCCCACTCAATGTGACTTCTCTCTTTCCACTCACTGTGACCGCTTCTTTCTCCCACTTTCTTCTCTCTCTCACTCTCGTTTTCCTCTCTCTTTTTCTTCTTCTTTCACTATATATATATATATATATATATATATAATATGCATATATATTATTGTATTTTTATTTTTATTGTTCTTTCTTTTTCTGCTCCTTTTTATTACTTCACTCTATTTTTCTATTTTATATGAATTTATTTGTCTTAGTTTTACTTTCATGTCTTTTCAGTTTTCACCAATTATGAAAAAAAAAAAATATAAAATGACAAAAGTCCAAACAAAAACCAAATATAAAAATGATTTGAGAAAAATAAGATTTTGATCTGAATTTATCATGACTAAGATCACTCATCACAAATCAATCAACCTGATTTTGATTATGAACAATTAAGACCATTATCTTCTTTTTTGAAACTCAAAAAAAAACATTTTAATCAATTTCCGAACTACGTGGACTTTGATCACTAACCGGGTATGTAGGTCTTGGGCTTTGCCTGAGTCAAGTCCAATCTTGTTTGACGAGTACCACCAGAACCTCGAAAATGAGCATTTCAAAGTCTTATTTGACGAGCACCACTAGAACCTTGAAAATAAGCATGTCAAAGTCTCGTTTGACGAGTACCACCAGAACCTCGAAAATGAGCATTTCAAAGTCTTATTTCACGAGCACCACCAGAACCTCGAAAATAAGCATGTCAAAGTCTCGTTTGATGAGTATCATCAGAACCTCAAAAATGATCATTTCAAAGACTTATTTGACGAGCACCACCAGAACCTCGAAAATAAGCATGTCAAAGTCTTGTTTGACGAGTACCACCAGAACCTCGAAAACAAGCATTTCAAAGTCTTATTTGACGAGCACCACCAAAACCTCGCAAAAAAGCATTTCAAAGTCTCGTTTGACGAGTACCACCAGAACCTCAAAAATGAGCATTTCAAAGTCTTATTTGACGAGCACCACCAGAACCTCGAAAATAAGCATGTCAAAGTCTTGTTTGACGAGTACCACTAGAACCTCGAAAACAAGCATTTCAAAGTCTTATTTGACGAGCACCACCAGAACCTCGAAAAGAAACATGCCAAAGTCTTGTTTGACGAGTACCACCACAACCTCAAAAACAAGCATGACAAAGTCTTGTTTGATGAGTACCACCAGAACCTCGAAAACAAGCATTTCAAAATCTTATTTGACGAGCACCACTAGAACCTCAAAAATAAGCATTTCAAAAGTCTTGTTTGACGAGCACCCCCAGAACCTCGAAAGCAAGCATCTCAAAGTCTCATTTTACGAGTACCCTTATAACCTCGAGAATGAGCAACCAAAGCCTGATCATCAATCAGCAAATGACATTTCTCCGGAATGTCAGGCGTGACATAGGGGACTCCATTGATGGGGACAGAGCTTCACTTCTTTTTTTGGGACTAGTGATAATAGGCCCAATAATTAGGAGGCCCAAGTGACAGAACATGCCCTTGGCCCAGTATGTCACAGACCCACCAGATGGGTCGTAAGGGCGAGAACGCCCTGCATCATGCTTAGGTGAGGACGCCCGCAGTCATGAAGAATATGGGCATCCACGCACGAAGGAATAAGGAAACATTCCCTAAATCAATCAGGAACCAATCAGGGATCGATCAAGATCCGCTGCCAATCAAGGCAAATCACTCAAAGATCCTTCCCCTGGATAAACGCCTTAGCCATCAAGGCACCTTTCACAAAAAAGGAAATTACGTGGGAGCCAAGGATCACAATCAGATCATCCAAGATCAAAATCAAGGATCCAGGCATTTATGGCAAGATCAGATCAGATCGCCCTCAGTCAGTATAAAAGGTTAGCCTGTTGGAGATTGTGTCCTAGGGCCAATCAATTTTATGTAAAATGTTATGAACATTTGGATTAATTTATAGAGATAAATTAATGTGTTATCATAATTAGCATGTTTACTATGATAGCGTCCGTGATTAATTATGAGATAATTAATCTAAATTTGTCCCTGGTCGATTGTTTTCGTGGGAGCGAAAATGAACTAAGACCAGCGTGACCTCGGTGCATAGAGATGCATGCACTAGATGCTAGGACGAGAGTCATGGTGCAATTATGTAAAGGGTTACAAATTGCTGGACTGACCCAGAGAGTCCTGCATGGGTTTAGTCATCAGCTTGCCTCTCCTGTACGCCTGTCACGATGCCTTAGGCCTGAGGTCATCATTATTCCGGCGTTGCAGTTGTCAGACTTTGGCTTAGTCTAACGTTGCCCGTAGCAGGGTAGCCATAAGGGCTAAGTACGGGTTTGGTTGATTGCCGTGCTGAGGAATGTGGATTGACCAAGATGGGATTTTCTCCCTCATTAGATGAGAGATATCTAACTGGCGCCCTCGATGAGTCTGTCCAAGGGGAGATTTGATCTTCCAATTGATTCCCTAAGATTACGATTTGAATTTAAATTAAATATTATAGTAATATTTTAATTGTAAATTCAATTCATGAAGTCATATTATTATGATTATAGAATTATAATAATGCTCTAATTTTGATTAAAAACCCTAGGGGTTAGGCGACACACACACACATCACAATTCACTTGTGAAAATTTTGTTTTCTTCCCTAGAGAGAGAAGAGAGCAAAAGTCGCCATTCTCAAACCCTAGCTTTCCAAGTGAGAGAAATTTTTGGCTCCCAAGTGTTGAGAGAGGAAAAATCGACTTTGCCTAAGGAGTTAGGAAAATCGATTTGCAGTCACCAAAATTAGGGTTTGTGAGAGAAGGAAAAACAAGAAGGAGTTCTTGTGGGGTTTTCTTCTTTGCGCCACCTTGGTTGATTCAAGAAGGAGTTCTTGAGTTCAAAGTCTCTGTAGATTGGTCTCTTGTTCTTTTGGAGAAAAGAACGGAAGGCTAGCACCTTGGTGCCCGACAAACTGTTCGTGTGGATCACCGGCAGAGGGAGAACGCTGTGAGTGGACTCCTAGCACCCGCCTTGTACAACCAGCCGATTGAAACTCGTGAGGTATACCACTATCTTAATAGGTTTTAAATTCTACTAGCGGATCCGTTCGGGAATTTTAGGACTTGGCGCGTTTAAATTTTAATTTTTATTTTTTCTTCCGCTGCGTTAGGCGCCTAGAATTCCCAACATAGCCTTCCACATTGGCAAAAGGTACGCTCTCTACTCAGTCAATTGACGTTATTGAGCTCATAACCCTTACTAACTTAAGCATCGGAGGTGAATTGCAGGGCCACCCTGTGTGTTCATTGTCTTGCAGGTAACCTTCAACCCAGAGTTGCCTCACCTGAACCAGGTAATGACCCCCGGCCAGAACCTAGTTCATCAATTAGTCTTCCACAGCGGTCGGCGTCCATCTTTGAATGGTGACAGCGGACTACAACAATTATCGACGGTGTCGGCGCTTCAAACTTCAGATGAGAGTGAGTGAGAGATGAGAGTGAGTGAGAGACGAGAGTGGGAGAGAAGCATTTGATTTTTTGAAATTTTATTATTAGTGTAGTGAGTAGATGAGGCATTCGTGCCAGAGAGAGAGAGAGAGGGAGAGAGAGAGAGAGAGCCATTTGAGTTTTTCAAAATATAATAATATAGTGGGTAGGTAGTAGTCTAGTAGATGTGAGAATGGTGATAGGACATCTTTGGGAAGTGTAAAGCTTAAACTTAGCCTGCAAAATTCATCAAACCCAATGAAAAATTGCTCCTTTTTTGTTCAATCGGTTCGGGTCGGGTTTGGACAGGTTAATCTAATAACCCGATCAGACCGACTTTTTCTTTACCCAAACCGATCAAACCCGACGTTCACAGTCGGGTTGGTCCCCAATTTTGCACACCCCTATAAAAAGGTAAATAGTAAATTACACTTTGGTACCCTATAGTTTAACCACATTCCACTTTGGTACCCTATAGTATAAGACATGACACTTTGGTACCTTGAGGCCTCTGTCATTGCCCTTTTGGAAAAAATTGAGTTTTAGTGAGTCCACGTGAAGGTCAGGTGCCAAATTTCGTCCAAAACTAACGAAAAAAATATTCAGGGTGCCAAAAGGGTAACGGTGCAAACCTCAGAATACCAAAGTGTCACATTTTAAACCATAGAGTACCAAAGTGGAATGGGGTCAAATCACAGGGTACCAAAGTGTAATTTACCCAATAATAAATTACACTTAGGTATGGACCGGTTTCACTTTGGTATCATGTTCTTTCAAAAGTGACATTTAGGTACCTTATTCTATTCGTTGTTAGCACTTTGGTACCCAAAATCTTTTTTTCATGTTACCTCTAGATGGAAAAAAGCACACGTGTAGGTCATGTTCATGATAAAAAAACATGAAATCTATCATCGTAAACTCAGATTTCACGATTCAGCCTCCTAAAAAACACGATTAAGTATGTACTTGAAGGTAGAGGATCTCATGTCTTTTTTTAGGCTGAATCGTGAAATCTGAGTTCAAGAGGGTGAATTTCGTGTTTTTGACCATGCATGTGACCTACACATGTTTTTTTCCGTCAAAAGGTAACCAGAAAAGAGTTTTGGGTACCAAAGTGCTAATAAAGAATAAAACAAGATACTAAAGTGGAATCGGTCCTCAAAAAAACAAATTTTTCTCTTTATTTATCTTAATTCTTTTTTCATCCCTTTTTTTCAAAAAATATAAACAAAATTAATTTAAAAAAAATGATATAGACTTTAAGATTCTCCATGATTCAAATCAAAACAACAAATTTTTAGAAACAATTTTTTATAATGAGTTTTCTAAAATTAAAATTCAATTTTCTTAAAAAACCAGCAAAAAATGTTTTCTAAAAAATAACAATTTTTCTTCCGAACTACGTGGGCTTTAATCCCTTGATCAAGTACGTAGGCTTTAGGCTCTACCTAAGTCAAATTCAATCTTTGTAAATATTTATTTTTGTTTCTTTTCTGTTATTTTTTTTTGTGTGTGTGATTTTATTTTTATTTTATTTCATATCTTTTTCTGGATGATTAATTTTAAAGTTTGAAGCCATCTAATTTTTTGTATAGTTATTTTAAGGTAACCTTTCTTTGGATGGGTGTTGTGGGGTGCTTAACACCTTCCCCCATGACTCAAATGACTCCCGAATCATTCGAGACTTTTTTTGCCTTATCTAATATTTTTCTCAAAATAGTTTTCCATTCTAAAAAATTTGGTGACGACTCCTCTTTTTTCCAAAGAGTCATGAATGACATATCACATGTCAGGCATGACAAGAACTTTAGGTAAACATGAGAGATCAAGATAGGTTTTTGATCAATCTTATAAAAGGTCAATATTTCAAATTGATCGCTTATGATCTCATCTAGGCATAGAAACAACTCTTCAAAAGTTGACCTATAGTTTTGAACTGGTCGCATTCAGCCTTGAAAAAAAGAGAGATATGACCAACTTTATTTGTTTGATTGTGAAACGAGTTATCCACTTTTAGGACTTGATTTGACCTTGTTTTTTTATGACCCCAAAGTACTCGTCAAAAGAAACATATAACTATATATTTGCTGCATTCGAACTTGAAACAAACAACAAATGACTACATTCATTGTTTTTTGGATTAATTTAAGAAATTATAGAAATATGTTGGACCAATTTAAAACAAATGAAATATAAATGACCAACTTGAAATCCCCACCCCCCAATAAATAAGTGACCATAAATAATAAATTCTTTTAAGTACATTTTCAATAAAAATATAATTACAAAAGTTACAAAAGTTATTTAATAATTAAAATAATTTTTCATTTTTTAAAAATTCTTTAATATTATGATAATGAAATAGAATGATGTTATTTATTATTATTTTTTATTTTTACTAATTCTTAATTATTTTTTATTTTTACTAATTCTTAATTGTTCTTTAGAATATATGGTCATGTCAAAATGACCCAACTCGTCTCATGCAAGCTGGCTCATGTGAGCTAAAAATCGTAAGTGAGCCAACTCTGGCCAATCTGACTCACCAACTTGGTAGTCAGGTTAGCCCACTTAATCCGTCAGTTATCAATTTGTTTTTCCATTTTTCCCTTTTTTAAATTAAAAATATTTTTCATGAACTTCCTTAATAAAATTCATGAAAATTAAAGCAAATCATATCAACCAATATCATAACCATTCAATACTATTAACTAGTCACTACATCTAAAATTCAATATATATATATATATACTAGTGTGCTTTGCATGCCCGTTTAAATTTAATAATTATTAAAATTTAATAATAATTTTTTTATTTGATGTTGTGAGAAGTTTTTTATTAATAATAATTTTTTTATTCAATATATATATAATATATTTTTATTTTTTTAATATATAATATATTTTTATTAAAATTATTCAATATATATAATATATTTTCATTTTTTTAATAATAATTTTTTTATTTGATGTTGTGAGAAGTTTTTTTTTTTGTAGCCATCAAAGTAGTGGAAAGTTACTTAACTCCCTCTACTATTTTTTTCCTCTTTTAATATTTCAAAATAAAATTAATTTTGACCAACCAAAACACCCCTCACACATATAATATAGTATAGATATAGATATAGATATTATTAAATAAGGTGACCTAACTCACCAACTCGTCAACTCACTTCGAGTTAGCTTACAATGAGTTGCGAGTTAAGTGAACCAACCTGCATGAGCTATATTTTTTTGTGAGATTTCATCAACCCATCTCGCCAATTTAGCGAGTTAAACGAGCTACCGGGTTGGGCTCATTTGACGGCTCTAAAAATTAATAAAAAATTATAAGATAATATCACAAATCACAACTTAGATAATTATTTTATATTCTCAAAATTACATAATAAAATTATTAATGTGAAAGTGAAAATGAGTAAAAAAATATATATTTCACAATATTATTCATTATTTAACCATCCATGAAAAGCATACTCGAAATCACTTATATTGAGTAACCTGAAATTAAATTTTAGCCCCTCAAACCTTGGAAAAGTTCTAAATTTTATTTTTTTTAAAAAAATACTTTTATGAATAAGTTCTTACTTAAAAATAATTATTTATTTTTAATTGGAATTCTTTAAAGTAAAAATTTTATTTTATATTTTAGACAATATTATAATTTTACAAAGTTTGACAGGTCAAATTTTAATTGAAGTTGATCTCATTAATTAGCTGGGAATATTTGTACTTTTTAACCTATTATTAATTATTAATTTGGGGATGAGCTGGGACGAGTCCCTGTGCTCTCAAACACACTTATATTATATATACATATAGGCGAAAGTCCTATTTTGGTCCTTCAATTATGCTCTATGTTCTAAATTGGTCCCTCAGTTATTTTTCGTTTCATATTGGTCCCTCAGTTTTCCAAAATTTGGTACAGTTGGTCCCTCAAACATTTTCCATCCATTTTTCCGTTAAAAAAAAAGACAAAATTGATTTTTAACTCCTAAAAGTTTGAATTTTTACATTAAGGACCTTTTTCTCTGTAATAGAACCAAAATGTAAGAAAGAAGAAATAATTGGGTGTCTTAGTTGATTTTACATTTTTTTTTTCTCTCTCTCACTGAAGTCACATTATCAACGCCTTGTCGCCGCCGCCGCCGGGAACTGCTTCCATCGCCAGAGCAGGGAAGCGAGAGTTCTGAGTGAGGAAGAGAGCTTGGAGAGAGAGCTTGAGAATCGCTTCGGTATCGTTAAGGTTCAGGGAGGAGATAATCGAGACTTTGGTGTTGAGGGGATTCATAATCGCTTCGGTATCGATTGGAGGACTTGGGTTGAGGGGATTCATCTTTGGTGTTGTTGGCGGAGAGAGAGATAATCGAGAGGAAGAACTTATATTTTTGTTTAAATTAAATTATAATCTTAATTTATTTTTTGTTATTACGTTTTGATCCTATTATAAAAAGAAAATGAACATAATGTAAAAAACTAAAACTTTTGTGGGATAAAAGTTTATTTTGTCCTTTTTTTTAACGAAAAAATGGATGGAAAACGTTTGAGGGACCAACTGTGCCAAGTTTTGGAAAACTGAGGGCCAATATGAAACGAAAAACTAAGGGACCAATTTAGAACATGAAGCATAACTGATGGACCAAAATAGAACTTTTGGCCATACATATAAATTAAATTAATATTAATTGGGGAAACAAGGAGGCGAATTGGTTAAAACTTAGAGGATATATATATATATATATATTTAATTTAGTTTCTTATTAAGATATTAAATTTAAATTGAATGTTAAATATAATTTTCTAATCAAATTATCTTATCTTTTAACAACTGAATTCAAAAAATCTATATAATCTTTTGAAACTAAATCATAATTTACTCTTATCTTTACCAAACTTGTGAACAAATTATACTTATAATGAATTAGTTTGACCGATCCAAAATATGAATTTTTAAACGTAACAATAATAAATCCTAAGTTGAGCAAAATTAGGAGATGTGCTAGAAGATTACTCATTCCTTGAAATACAAAGACTGAATAACTGACTAAACAATTCCGTGAGATTATGGAGTTACAATGGAAACGCTTAAGTGTTGTCCCAAACAACCAATTAACCTTCCCTGAAATTGCTTACTTCTCCTTTAATTCATTCACTAATTACCAATCACATACAATTAATCTATACTTATTTCAATTAATTTCTTTGATAACTTTCCTTTTTATATATATTAAAAAATTTGAAAAACTTATCACTTTAATTCTCCTCTCCTTTTTATCTCTCTCCATATATATTTATATGTTCAAAGTAAAAATTTGGTTTCATATTTTTTGATCAGTTCTTAATTTGGCCTTATATATTTTTCTGTTACACTTTTAGTCTCATATTTTTGGATCAGATCCAAATTTGGTCTCATATATTTTTTCGTTACAAATTTAGTCTCATATCTTTGAGTCAATTGTAGAATTTGTTCTATATCATTTGGTTAGGTACAGAAGTTATCTCATATCTTTGCAAAGATATGGAACTATTTTTGCAATCTGATCAAAAGATATAATACCAAAAATGATATTTGACCAAATTGGGACCTTTTGTAAAAATATCAGATCAAAAGTGCAACAAAAAAATATACAGAACTAAATCAAGAACTAAGCAAAAGATACATAACCAAATTTACAATTTGACCTATTTATATTAATCATTTTTTTATGGATATTAATCATTTAAAGAAAAAAAACATATTCGTTCACAAATCGTAACTTATTTGATATTCCTAATTCCGATTCAACTATATAAAGAAGAAAACCCCCTCTTTGTGTCTCTGTCTCTCTATTTGATCACTTTTATTTCGTGATCATCCTACCATCCTTCATTAACCTCTCTTTCTCTCTAATAACCCATTCTGTTTAATTTGCCAAAACCAAAACCAAAACCTTAATTTTAGAGGGTTTTGAGGCTCATCAAATCAGATATATTTTGCATATATATATGTTCTTTTTTGTTTCTCTGCGATCAAAAGAGAGATAATTATTATTATTAATTATTATCCACAACTATGGATCATAATACTATTCTCAAATACACAATCGGGAATTTGGCCATCGTTTTGCTCCTCTTCTCTGCCATCCTTTATCTGAACTCTTCTTCGTCTTCTTTCCCATCAAGATTCTTCTTTTTCCCCAGAGAGTCTCTCTGCACATCATCATCATCAAATTCAAACTCAGTAAGTTCTACATTCTTGAATTGATTATATTTTTTCATAATATATATATTAGATTCATTAAAACAACGATTTGATTGTTCTTTTATATATATATNTGTGTATTTTAGAGATGAAGCAAGAGTTAGAGGGAGAAAGTGTCAGTTCCACCAAATAAAAAAATAATAAATATTTAGGACCCACACTTTCTTTCTAAAATGTATTGGTAGAGGATCCAAATTTCTTAAATTTATTCCTTATTGAGTGAGTACTTGGACTTGAATGTATTGCACCTTCTGTAATACTGCAGAGACCAATAAGAGTCCGCCACATGTACAATGGTGTACATGTGACGATAGTAGAGGATCCTTTCCCGAATTCTTTGTAGTACAACTCAGAGATAAAGAATTGCAACTCCTACTGACATTCTCATTATGGGATTCAACTTTTGTCGTTTTAACTTATTATTCACTAAATATCAAAATTGTCTTCTAGATATGTATATGTATATGTATATTGACGTGTCAATATTATCCTTCAATTAATATGTTAATTATTTAAAGTGAATTAATGTACACATATTTATGTAGAGCCCCATGAACATTGGTGCATTATCATCACCAAAAGATGAGCTTGAATCTGTGTTAGCCAAAGCCTCAATGGGAAACAAGACAGTGATAGTGGCCTTTGTGAACAAAGCTTATGTGGAGCAAGACATGAACCATGAGATCACAATGCTTGACCTCTTTCTAACTAGCTTCTGGCTAGGAGAAGGCACTCGGCATTTGCTCGATCACCTCGTCCTGGTGGCGGTCGACCGGGCCGCCTATGACCGCTGCCGGTTCCTCCGGCTCAACTGCTTCCGGCTTGAGACCGACGACGGCGTCAATTTTGAAGGCGAAAAATTGTTCATGTCAAAGGATTTTCTCAAGATGATGTGGACAAGGACCAGCTTTCTGTTGCAACTTCTTAAACGAGGATATAACTTCATCTTCACGGTATGTGCCTACATTTTTAATTTTAATTTTTGGTCAAAGTATAAATTCGATCCCATATTTTGTTGAGTTTTTAATTTAGTCTTATATCTTTTTTTTTCTTTTACTTTTGATCTCTCTTTGCAAAAAGTCCCAATTTGGTTTCATATCATTTTTGGTCCCATATCTTTAGGTCAAGTTGCAAAATTTGTCCCATATGAGACTACTTTTGTACCTAACTAGAAAATATAGGACCAAATTTGCAATTGGTCCAAAGATATAAGACCAAATCTGCAATAAAAAAAATATGGGACTCAATTGCAGTGTTGTCATAACCGAACCGGACAAAGACTCGGACAAGTGTTCGGTTCACGGTCTGATCGGTTCAACCGGTCGGACCGGATATTTGGACCGGATGACGCAATAAATAATTTATTTTTAATATATTAAATATAAACCCTCTATATTTTTTTTTTTGGGTTTAAGAGATGCATTAAATCTATTAATATATACATCTCTTTATGCAAATAATATAACTTTTCTCTCCACAACTAGAGATCATGGACTAAATATTTTTTCAAGCAAGTAAATGGACTAAATGCATATTAAACAAGATCTCATAAGTCATAAACTCATAATAATCAAATTCAACATGTCAACTCTCAAGTTTCAAATTCATCACACACAATTTTAAAGTTCAAAAAGTACAAAATAAAAAAAAATGTAAGTATGACTGGGTATAAAAAAAAAAAAAAAAAAAAANAAAAAAAAAAAAAAAAAAAAAAAAAAAATTGGGAACCGCCGGTCCGGTCCAACGGTCCGACCGGCCGGTCCGGTCCGGTTTTTACATCACTGGTTGAACTTTTCCTACCAATACTTGCATATCTTGATTTCACATAAATTTCATTATGGAAAAAAAACCAATTTATTATAACTTAGAGCTCTGTCTTTAGAGTACAAGCAGTGGAAATGTGGGATGAGCTGGATACACAGGTGCGTAACTAATTTATAATTCCTGACGACCTGGCTTGTTATTAATTTTATAATAAATATATACCAATTTTATGTTATCTTCACAGCTAGTTTGTTTAATTATTATTTTATATATCAATTTTTCATGTTTTGCAGGAGTTTAAAGCTTTAATTTGATCTTAATTTAAACGTTCAAACAACTTATGTTGTTTATAATTAATTTATTGAATATATATTACAGAAAAAGTAGTTACTGGATTAATGCAACTTTTGTTTACTATCTAATTGATATACAAAAATTACTCACTATTTTCTTCATGTATCAGGTTTAAGAAGTTTATAGCTATTATAAATACTATATATTGTGTATTGAACCTTGTTTTATAAAAATAAATTTATGAATTTTGTGGGGAATAAATAAGCAAATTCCTAATCCAAGATGCGTGCCTCCGTGGGTTTGGAAAAATGATTAAATTTAGTAAAAAAATTTATATATTTGTTATGAGTTAAGATTGATCACCAATAAATACTGGCAAAAAGAAAACCAGGCTAACTTAGGGTGTGTTTGGGAATGGGATATAAACCCAATACAAACTCATTATCTCTATTTTCAATACATAACTTGATCTATAGTGCAACACGGCTGTTTGTTTTTCAATTACAAACTCATTACAAAAACATTATTTCATTACAACATCATTTCATTACATTTTTCATACCCAATTACTAAGATACCCCTACTCAAATACCTATAATTACTTATACTTTAATACAAATATAAAAAAGTTATTTGGCAAAATGGTAAATTTCAATACCCCATTTATTACACTTACANATAAGTTTTTCTCAATAACTAACTAAAAGTATAGACTATAGATCAACCAAGGTCCATTTAATTTCAGTGACAAGTTATATTTTTATACTATTTTATATTATTTTTTTTATAGGTATACTATTATATTATTAATTATTCATACTATTATTTTTTCTATCATCATGTTGATAGAAAAAGAGCAAAAATGATTTTCTTGGAGTTCCTTAGTCTTATACATATCTCGAGTCTTGGGGTCAGTTCGTTTGCGCTTATAATAAAATCTGCTCTAATTATAATCAAAGTTGATTATTTGTGTATTAATGTTTGGATGAAAGTTGATTATTTGGTGTGAAATTATTGAAATGGGTATGTAATGATTGTGGTTGGTAGATAGAAGGGCAAGAAAATTGATAAATTGTATAGGGGTAGAAATGGAAGAAAAAGTTGGAAAAAGTAAGATGTGATTTGACTAATAATCAAAGTGTGTTTGGATGTGATTGTTGTTTTTTAAAAAAAATCAGATTTTGTCACTGTTTTCCTTGGAAATCGTGAAAATATGATTATAATCATAGGCAACTTGTGAGGTATTTCGTTTGGTCGACCATTCTATTTTTGCCTCCGAAATGGTGGACCAAAAGAACTAAAGTGTAGTAATCAGGTCCCGACATTCGATGGACTATCAAAAAAATGGTCCACCGTTTGGCACAAGATGAGAGAGAATGTAAAAAAGCACTCCAGACCCGAAAAAAATTTCAATGTGGCTCATTTCAGGTATTCGGTCGACCATTTTTTGCATCGGTGGACCGAACGTACGGCCTGATAGCATTCTCAGGTTGAAATTCGATCGACCATTTTTTGAATCGGTGGACCGAACGTCGGGCCTGATATCATTCTCAGGTCGATATTCGGTCCACCGTTGACAGAATCGGTCAACCATTTCAGGTAAATTACTATTTTAGCCTTGTGATGTGTGATTGAATGTATAAGAGTATAGGTAATTATAGGTATATATATAGGGGTATAAGTGTAATTGGGTGTGTTTGATTATAAAAAAGTCAAGATTATAATTTGATCAGAAAATAAACGCAAACGAACATGCTTATTACGATTATAATCAAAGCAGATTATAATCAGAGCACAAACGAACTGGGCCCAATTAATTATTATGTTTTTTTTTTGAAATAAATGTAAAGTATGATGACTGGAACAAAAAAAAAATTTATGATCAAAATGAAACTAATCTCATAATTTAAGGATAAAAAAAATTGAGAGTTTGACTTTTTTTTCTTAGAAACATTTATGAGTAAACTACTAAATTGGTCCTTGGATTATTGACTCGCTGACAGATTGGTCCCCGAATTTAGGAAATTGGCAAATAGGTCCCCGAATTTTTGTAACGAGTCAAATAGGTCCCCAAATTTTTCTAACATTTATCAAATAGGTCCTTCTGTGCATGTTATTCGGGGACTTATTTGACTAACGTTAGAAAAATTCGGGGACCTATTTGACTTGTTAGAAAAATTCGGGGACCTATTTGTCAATTTACTAAATTCGGGGACCAATCTGTCAGCGAGCCAATAATCCAGGGACCAATTTGGTAGTTTACTCAAACATTTATACAAGTATTTTCAATTTTCAGCATTTATGTCTGTATTCTATTTGAAGTTGAAATTCCATGAAATCCCTAATTTGACAGGACACAGATGTAATGTGGTTGAGAGACCCCTTCACACAGCTAAGCCACAATGACACTGTCGTTGACGATCTCCAGATCAGCACTGACGTGTACAAAGGCAACCCTCGGTTGGAACAACAAGCCATCAACACTGGCTTCTACTTCGTACGCTCCAATGACAAGACCGTTTCATTGTTCCAGGCTTGGTATGACAGCAAGGACAACTCCACTGGGCTCAAGGAACAAGACGTCCTTCAGAACCTCATACGACAAGGCATCATCTCGCGTTTAGGCCTCAATGTTAGGTTCTTGGACAATCTCTATTTTAGTGGCTTTTGTCATGATAGCAACGACGTTAGGCTTGTTGCCACTGTTCATGCTAACTGTTGCCGAAGCATCACAGCAAAGCTCGTCGATCTTACTGCTGTCTTGCGTGAGTGGAAGCGGTTTAGAGGATTAAACAACACCGCACGAGCGAATTTGACGACCGGCGTTTGGTGGAGTAAGCATAAGGAATGCCATAGTTCATGGAGATGATAGGAATTTAAATTTTTAATTACAAAGTAGTGGTTAATTATAAATTAATGACACAACTTGAGTTTAATTTAGTACCTTTTTAAAATTTCAATATGATGGGTTATGCTACAATTACTCTTAGGGTACTTGTTAATTAACAATAAATGTGCTTTGAAAATTGTAATATGATTAAAAATTTCTTGAATAATAATGAATTTTTGTCTCATCAACCTTTTAAGACTTGATACATCACTATTTGGGCGTACGCCTTAATAGCCCTCGAACCGGGCACCTTCCTCCCTCTGAGGCTGGCAAGACGCACTAAAGCCATGCAGGCGCCCTCTCCACACTTAGGGGCGGTCATGCCCCATCCTGGGACACAGCGTGCGCCTCCAGACTAACACAGTCACCCACGACTGCCTTGTCCCGCAAACCTCGCTGAGGGAGATCGTGGGTCACGACCTTAGCCACACCCACGTTCTCCAGTCTCATGGCGCCCGCCAAGAGAAACGACATGCAATCACCCACGATTGCCTTGCTCCGCAAATCTAGGTCTCCACCACCTCCGCTGGTGAAGATCGTGCCTGGCTACGTGGTGCGCCCTGCGCGCTGACCACCACTCTCCCCCTGCTCTATAAATAGAGCTCAACTCAACAGTCTAAGGTATGAATTATAAATTAATGACACAACTTGAGTTTAATATAGTTTTAGTACCTTTTTAAAATTTCAATCAGATGGGTTATCTAACAATTGCTCTTAGGGTACTTGTTAATTAACAATAAATGTGCTTTGAAAATTGTAATATGATAAAAAATTTCTTGAATAATAATGATTTTTTGTCTCATCAACCTTTTAATACTTATATACCTTTTTTGTTTCTTTAATCTATTGTACTTATTTATATTTTACATGGGTCCTTCTATATGTACTTCTAACATGTGTCCTTAGGGCACATGTTTAGGTTTTTTTTATTGGTCAAGTGAGTTTTCAAATATTAAAAATTATCTTTTAAATAAATTTTTGTAGATTTCAAAATATGAGATGCTCTACTAACCAGAAGAAATCTTAAAATGTGCCCTAATGGCACATGTTAGATAAATCCATATTATATATCTCTAATGTTTATTTATATTATTAAAAAAAGTACCACATTCATCATTGTATTTTTTTTTAGAACATTTTATTTTCTCCAAAAAAAATATTTTTCAAATATATTAGTATGATAATGATTTGGTTCAATTTCAAACTGTTGATCTTATTACACATATATTAAACCCAATTCATTTTAGATATATATTAATTTTTTTTTAGAAATATTATGTTATATTTAATTATAGCGTAAAAAATAAATATATATATATATATATATCCTTTTTCATTAACTAAAATACTAAATGCATGGTTACTGTACGTTTTTTATGAAAAAATATGCCGATAATATATATATATATATATTATCGGCATATTTTTTATATATATCATAAAAAATAAAAAATGCAATGATATTAAAACCAGTTATCAAAAATCCCCAAAAAAAAAATTACCAAAATCTCACCAGAATAGGTTAAGTCGTAGCAGCACGATGGGAGACGATGGCGGCGGAGGTTCTGAGAACACCAGGAATCGGCCAGATCGAAGAATTCTGGATGATACGGGGCAAGGAAGTCGTAGCAGCAAGAAAGCGAAGGGAAGTGACGTCGAGGTAGCCTTTTCTGATGTTCCGATGGGAGAAACGGTGGCCGACGAGGATGTGGAGATGGTGGGTATTGCGAAATCACCGGCGAGAACAACAGTGTCCTATAGGGATCTGGTTGCGGGTTTGAAAGCCAGCGTTAAGAATCATAGCGATGATGAGGATGAGTGGAACGAAGATGATTTATCTGATGATGATTTTGACGAGGGGGAAACCGACTTAAAAAAGAAATTGGGACCAGGTGTGGACATTTGCAAGGAAAGAAGAATTACACTCTGCAAACCGTGGAGAAGGTCTCTGATTATAAAAGTGCTGGGCAAGGAGGTGGGTTATCGTCTCCTACTGAACAGGATTCAGAAACTGTGGAACCCTAGTGGAACTATGGAGATGATTGATATGAAAAACAATTATTTCCTGGTTACGTTTTCCTCTGAAAAAGACATGTGCTTTGCGCTTCAGGAAGGACCCTGGATGGTTGCCGGACATTACTTGTTGTGCCAAAGATGGAAACCTGAATTCAATCCTTATGAAGATAAAATTCGTCGTCAAGCAGTGTGGGTGAGAATCCCGGGATTACCAATTGAGTACTATGAGAAACATGTGCTTTGGGAAGTAGGCAATGTAATTGGGCAGACTTTGAGGGTGGATGAGAACACCATTGACGAAGCAAAACGGTCATTAGGTACTCTTTCCACAGAGAGGGCTCAATTTGCACGCATCTGTGTGGAAGTAGACCTGAGGCTTCCATTGTTACCGAAAGTTAGAGTTAGAAAATCTTTCTACAGTGTTGAGTATGAAGGCTTACCGCTCATATGTTTTGAATGTGGCCGGTTTGGTCACCGGTTGGAGCAATGTCCGAGTAAGGTTCAGATTTCGGTTGCGCCACCTCCCTCGGCACCTGGTGTTCGCACGTCGGCGGGGCTAAGCCATGGACCGGTTAGGGTTTCTGAAGTTGGCGAAGATGGTGGCGAGATGTTCGGCCCTTGGATGATTGCCCAACGCAATAATCGCAGACCCCGAAATCCTAGGGGATCGAATCCAAGATTTCAGGCAGAGAATCAGGACTTGGGTGCTGATATGGAAGGTGTGAGATATCAGGAGAGAAATAAGGTTGGAAGGGGGAATAGGTTTGATGTATTTTCGGATTTCATGGAAGAAGACTTTACCAATCAGGATGGAGTATTGGAGGGTGGGTCCCATATGACGCAAACAAAGGAAAAAAAATGACAGCTAGGAGTTTGAACAAAGAGCTGGAAGGCCATAGTGTGATACCCACTGAAGGAAAAAATCAGAGGAGCCCCAACAAGATTAACAAAAGTGGGCCCAGTAGTGTGAAGTCCAATAATAGAAGAACTCTTGACCAAAATACTAAAATCAGCCAAGGCCCACTCAGGATTACGGACTCAAGGAGTATGAGGAGTCCAGTCAAGACTAACAGTGTTGCACGGAGTAAAGATAAGGCTCTTTTTGTTGGGCCTTTGAAAGAGAGTAGAGCCCACAACTCTCTTCCAAGGAATACCCAACGTGACCGTGGCCTCCCTCCCAAAACCACAACCCCTGTTTCGCCACCACGAGCAGGACCCGACATAAATCAGCACGCGGCGTCGACTGGTTTTTCGGGGGAAGAAATAACACATATGATGCGATATGAGACCCAAAGGTTGGTCGAGCAAGGTAAAGACCCCATGGACGATCTCCCGGTCCTTCGGGTCCATAATGACGGTTTCTAGAGTGTGTTACCACTCTTTTGTAATTTCCTCCTTTCAAGGTGTTTTTATGAAGCTAAACATTGCTTGTTGGAACTGTCGTGGGGCAGCATCTAAACTTTTTCCTAGAGTTTGTAGAGAGTTATGTAGAGAATACAGTGTTGATATGCTTATTATTTTAGAGCCGAGATGTAGTGGTGAAAAGGCTTCTAAAATCATTGATCGCATTGGTTTTGACTCAAGTTGGAGAATGGAAGCTGAGGGATTTTTAGGGGGTATCTGGATTCTTTGGAATATGGGAAGCTTCAAAGTCTCTTTTGTTGATGAGATGAATCAATGTGTGACAGTGAGTGTCCATACGAATAATTGTGCTCTTTTCCTTTCTTGTGTCTATGGTAGTCCTAAGATGAAGAATAGGGAAAAATTATGGACCCATCTCCAGGACTTAAAAAATGTCACGGCTGGTGTCCCATGGGCTGTCTTGGGCGATTTTAACTCCTATTTGTATGGAGATGAGAAGTTGGGGGGTGGCAGGCCGAATTTGACGTCGATGAGAAACTTCAGAGAATGTATTGATCATTGTGATTTGTTTGACCTTGGTTTTGTGGGGCCCGCACATACGTGGTCCAATGGTAGAATTAAGGAGAGACTAGATCGGTGCTTGGTGAATACTGCTTGGGATCAGAGTTTTCAGGATTCTACAATTTGGCATTTGAACCAACTTAAATCTGACCATAGGCCCATTCTTCTAAAGATTAATAGTTCTAGTGTGGAGGCCCAGAACAGGCCCATGTTTCGTTTCCAATCTACTTGGTTAACGAATGACAGTTTCAAAGATGTGGTGAAGGCTGCTTGGGCGGACGGCAAGGACTGGCATGTGGGTAAAGAGCTTTTTGTAGATACTGCGAAGAAATGGAATAGTCAAAGGTTTGGTAACATATTCAAAAGGAAAGATAGAATTCTCAGAAGATTGAAGGGAATTGATGAGGCCTTGGCGAGGGGATCCACCAAATGTTTTGACAATATTCAGAAGTCTCTTTGGAAGGAGTATGAAGAGGTTCTTATGCAGGAAGAGATCTACTGGGCCCAAATCGCTCGGTGCAATTGGCTCTCTTTGGGTGACAGGAACACGAGATTTTCCCATGATAGAGCCACAATGAAGAAGCGTATGAAGATTGAGATGCTCAAACAGGAGGATGGTTCTTGGTGCTCTGATCAAGATACCTTGCATAACATGGCGGTGAATTATTTCAAAAATCTTTACTCAGAAGAAGATAGTGTTAGAGATGGTGCCCTGAAGACTAGATGTAGCTTCCCTCTTCTTCAGGATATTAATATCTTAGAGATTCAGAAAATGCCGGTTAATCAGGAGATAAGAGAGGTTGTGTTCAGTATGGGTAGTATGAAAGCCCCGGGACCAGATGGCTTGCATGCCTTATTCTTCCAAAGTCAGTGGGATATTGTGGGTCCGGCAGTGTGTGATTTCGTTCGCAAAGTTTTTGAGGATCCCGCCAATATCTCTAGTGTGAATGATACCATGCTCGTGTTAATACCCAAGATTGAGAATCCAGAAACAATCAAGCAATTCAGGCCTATTTCGTTGTGCAACGTGATTTATAAAATCGTTACAAAAGTTATTGCCTCCAGATTTAAATATCACATGAATACACTGGTGGGTCCTAATCAGTGTAGTTTCATTTCTGGGAGGAATAGCTATGATAATGTGATAGTTGCTCAAGAGATCATTCATTGTATGCAGAGGAAGAAGGGGAAGAAGGGTATGATGGCTATTAAGGTTGATTTAGAGAAAGCCTATGACAGGTTAAGGTGGGACTTCATTCAGGATACTCTGAAGGTCATTGGTTTGAATCAGAACTTCATCAATCTCATTATGAAATGTCTCTCTACGGCAAAAATGAAGGTTATGTGGAATGGGAAACTTTCTGATGAGTTCAACATGGAGAGGGGTATTCGTCAGGGAGACTCTTTGTCACCTTACATTTTTGTTATTTGCATGGAGCGCTTAAGTTACCTTATAAATGATAATGTGGAGTCCAAAATTTGGAAACCCATTAAACTCTCTAGAGGTGGTCCCCATATCCCTCACTTGTTTTTTGCTGACGACCTTCTACTTTTTGCTGAAGCTTCCTGTTCTCAAATGAGAATCATCTCTAAGTGTCTTAATTTGTTCTGTGATTACTCTGGTGCCAAAGTAAGTGTGGAAAAGACTAGAGTGTTTTGTTCCAACAATATAAATCACAACGTTAGAACTGACATTAGCGGGATCTCCGGATTTACTCTTATAGGGGATTTGGGCAAGTATCTTGGCATTCCGCTGCATCACAAGAGGGTTAGCAATGTTACTTATAATTTTGTTATTGAGAAAGTGAGAAAGCGGCTGAGTAACTGGAAGATTAATAAACTCTCTCTTGCGGGAAGGGCTACTTTGGTTCAATCTGTTTTGAGCACTATTCCTCTGTACTACATGCAATCCACTTTACTTCCCATTAGGTTATGTGATGATATTGATAACACTAGCAGGAAGTTCGTTTGGGGGGACACTCCGTCTAACCGGAAAATCCCTCTGGTTGCTTGGGATCGTGTTTGTGTTCGTAAGGAAAATGGAGGCCTGGGATTTAGAAGAGCTAGAGGGATGAACAAGGCGATGCTCATGAAGCTCGGCTGGGAACTCATCACTAGAAGCGATAAGCTTTGGGTAAAGATATTTAGAAACAAATATTCATGTGGCAATGGCACGGTTCCTGTTGTGACTAAAAAACAAGTCGAATCTAACACGTGGAGAGGCATTAGACGCTGTTGGAGTTATGTTCGTGATAACTTGAAGTGGTTGGTGCGGGATGGAAACACAACCAGATTCTGGACTGATATTTGGTTAGGTGATGTGCCACTTATCACCAGAGCTAAAATGCTTGTCCCTCTTGGGGATTTGGATCGAAGTGTCAAGTCGTTTACCAACAGTGCAGGTGATTGGGATTGGGAGTACCTCCATAACTACCTCACTGCTGGGGATTGCATGAATCTTGCTTCCAATCTCCCTCTGATTGATGGTAATGGCGTCGACAGAATTGCTTGGAGAGGAGGTAAAGATAATGCTTTCTCTATCTCTTCTGCATACTATCTTGTGCAGGGTGAAGACTCAATCCATTCGGATCCTGTCTGGAAGCTTATTTGGAGGTGGAATGGGCCTACTCGGTTGAAAACTTGTCTTTGGTTAGTCGCCAATGATAAGCTTCTGACCAACAGTGAGAGATGTAGGAGGAATATGACTGACTCCGGGACCTGTGAGCGTTGTAATCATGTTTGGGAATCTACCCTCCATGCGGTAAGGGACTGTGATAAAGCTGCTGCCATCTGGAAACTTCTTTTACCGCAGGACAAGTGGAGCGATTTCTTTAGTAAAGATTTACATGACTGGATCAAAATGAATCTGCTGCATAAAGATAATTCTCATATGATAGACAATATTCCTTGGAGCACAATGTTTGTGGTGTCAGTTTGGATTATTTGGAGGGAGAGAAATTCTTTTATTTTCAGAAAGGAAAGCAGAGACTGTCATAGTAGTGTTGTTGTTATCTCTAATCATGCCCAGGAGATTACTGTGATGAATTCGAAGCTTTACAGTCTGAAAACTGGGAAAATGGAAACTCTCGTGGGTTGGGTCTTCCCGGAGCAAGACTGGATAAAATGCGATGTAGACGGGGCGTGTAAGGATGGAGGGCTGCGTACTGGCTGCGGAGGTGTTTTTCGGGACAGTTCCAGTGTCTGGGTAACGGGGTTCAAACGCGGTTTGGGGGTTGGCTCAGTCCTAAGTGCAGAACTTTGGGGTATCCTTATCGGCATACAGATCGCATGGAACCGAGGTATTCGCAAGCTCTGGGTTGAAAGTGATTCGCTCACTGCGGTTAACCTTGTCAGGAAGGGATGTCTGCCCTCACATCAGTACCATAATTTGGTTTGCAGCATCAGGTCTTTTATGGATAAGCAATGGCACCTGCGCGTTACTCACACCCACAGGGAAGGAAACAAAGTAGCCGATGCGTTGGCTAATGAGGGGTCCTGCAATGGGCCTACGACGCTTTTTCTCCATTCTCCTCCGTTTTGTGTTATTGATTTGCTTAGAGATGACTCAAGTGGGGTGTCTTTGCCTAGATTTGTGTCGTCTAGTAGTTTAGATTGATGCTCTGTTTTTAGTTTTTTCCCGTTCTTCCCATTTAAAAAAAAATGCAATGATATTTAAAAAACAAAATATTTTTTATATTATATATAAATACAAGATATATATAACAAAGAAACTAAAAAAGGTATATTAATCTTAAAAGATTGAAGGCACAAAAAGCCATTATTATTTAAGTACTTTTAGTCGTATTACAATTTTCAAAGCACATTTATTGTTCTTTAAATTTTCAAAGCACATTTATTGTTCCCTAATGGCACTTGTTAGCATAACCCTAATAAAATTTATTTAATTTTGAAATACATTTTGTGATAAAGTTTCTCCTTAAACAGATACTCTAGACGCCGCCGCTGCTCACTACTCCCTTTTGTCTCCAGTTTTGTGCACCTACTCCTCCCTCCTCCATCTCCTTCTCTATTTTCGTTTTCAATTTCAATAAATTCAGATCTAATTTAGTCCCCCATTTTGGTGGTTCTTTTTTCATATATGAATATGATTATGTCCTCTTTTAGTAGTAGTTTCCCCTTTTGCGGTGTGTTCCTTTTATGGGTGTTGTTTCTGTTAAGATCTGGTTTAGTCCTTATTAGTGGTGACCTTCAGTTCATGTTTTCGAGTTTTTTTAGTTGGTGGAAGTCGGTGACATCTACACTTGGGATGATGTTTTTTCTGTGATAAACAGCTTGTTGACAAATATATTTATGATCTGTTAGTCCTCAAGATTTCTTCAATATAGGACTTATTTTTGTGCCTATTTTGTCCTCAAGTTCAACAATATTTACTTTTATGCTTCATCTCTTGTATCAGTTTCGAAATTCTCTGAACATTTGTAAGCACCGTTTGTCTTTCATATAATATATTTTGTTAGTTCTTATAAAAAAAAGAAAAAAAAGAAATACATTTTGTTAGAAGAATTATATTTGTCTCGGATAGCTAAGGTGACTTGCAATTTAATCAATTAAAAGATCNAAAAAACTACGAGCCTGTTTGATTCATGTCCCTAAAAACAATTTTTTTATTTTTTTTTTTTAAAAAAAATGTCTGATGACATTGTTTTATTTTTTATTTTAAAATTCAAAACATTAAATATTATTTTTAAAATCTAAAAACTAGAAAACTAATGAATGTTGTTTTCAAGTCCCAAAACAATTTTAAAAAATTATTTTTAGAGATAAGAATCAAAAAGGTCTTGTCGTCGTGCAACTTTATCCAACTTAGGGTCCATTTGGCAGAAGTGAAAGTGTGGGTATATAAAGTAAAGGCACGGAATCCAATACTTTCCGGTGTTTGGTATGATAACTTGAGCTATGTAAAGTGGATTACAATGTAAAGGCATTTACATTACATATGCCAGTTTTCTTTACTTCACATTTCTGATGTAAACCAAATTTACCTAGGGAATTATGGTAGAATTCCTAATTTGCCCCTCTCACTCCCATCCATCTTCTTCCTCTTTGATGACGGCGGACGGCGGCGACGGCGACGGCGGTGGCCTTGTGGTGATTGTGGGTGGGGCATTTTTGTCATTTTCTTTCTATATCTATTTTACTTTCCCTCCCATACCTTTTTATACCAAACACTTTAAAATCTTTATTTACTTTACATTCCCTCAACTACTTTCCTTTCCCTCATCATTTTACATTGTAAAACACTTTCCTTTCCCTACCAATTTGCTACCAAACGAACCCTTAGTGTTTTCATTCAACAAGTCCCATTTCTGCTTTCAAGATATCAGTAAGAGGAGATAGGGGAGGAGCCATCCATTTTCAATGACACATCTCCCTAGCACAACATTTGGCTAACTAGTTAGTAGCCAAGTTTGCACTCACCCTAATATGGGAGAACATGAAATTTGCATGATCATTCAACACGGGAACAAATTAAAAATCATCTAGCACAATTAATTAAATAATCCCAATGGGTACTTACTAGCTTTTCTTTACAGTCAAAATCAACTTCAAACAATCAAGCTCAAAAACAAGATTAACCAAGCCCAAGCATGTTGCCATGTTCACATCTTTCCTTAAGCCCAAAGCTTCAACCATGAAAGTTTAACACACTCTACAAGTTTCACTAATCGCATTCACCACAACACCATCATAATTCTTGACTGGAACACCTAATCCACTGTTACCAGAAGCACAATCATAAGCCCCATTTGAGTTAACTTTGACATATTTTTTGGGAGGCCAACACCAACCCTCAATAGAACCAACACGATTCAGAAGGTCCACATTACCACAAATAGTCCTACCCTCACATTTCATCTCCCAAAACTTTATAACATTGTCATTGATCCTCGTGCAAAACAACGACAAGGTCCACATCAACATGTCCACAAATAGCATTGCATCTTTCTTTCCAAATATGCCAACAAGCAAAACCAATGAAACACTTGCCAAGATCATTAGAATTCTCATTGATCAACATATATTCACACCACTTACCGAAGGACAAAACTAGCTTAGGCCTCATCTCAAATTACACCAAAAATAGACCCTTTGAGCCCAATCACATAGAAGTTGTGAATGTTCAACAGATTCTTCACCATTCTCATAAATAATACAAGTAAAATTCCTACCACACTTCCTTCTAACAAAGTTACTTTTAACTAGCAATGCCTTAGAGATAGCCCTCCACATAAAGTGTTAGATTTTGGAGGAAAATAGTTACTCCAAATGGCTTTTTCAGAGATTAACAAAACAGACCAAAGAGCTAGCACTAGTGTAGTCTTCTTTACTACCTCTCTCCTTTGAAGTATAATAACCACTCTTCACTGAATAATCACCATTTATAGTACCAAACCAAATCATCTTATCTTTTCTAACATTTTGGGCAAGAGGTATACTTACGGGTGCTCAAGGGTTGGGTTGCGTTTAGAGCGGGTTGGTTCAAACTCACAATTTTATTTGATGGGTTGGGTTGGGATAAAGAAAATAATTGAGTTAACCTAAACGAACCCAAACAAAACAATGGCGGGTTGGCCCATTGATTTGACCTAAAATTGTAGTGTCTTTATTGATCATATCTGAAGGCTTTTATTGGATTTCTTCAGTCATTTGGCCATGATATGATACAAGTTTGATGCTAGGGGAGATATAATGAGATAATAATGTTGGGAAATCTCGGAGCGCCGCGCAGCGGAAGCGGGAAAAAGAAAATATAAATAAAACCAATAAATAACGCAACCCTTGTGATTCCCTGCCAGGATCCGCTATATGAGTCTATATCAGAAGAAGGAATAGAATTTTACCCAAATCAATCGGTAGCTTTCAAGTCAGCAATGCTGAGAAGTCCACTCCAAGTGTGCTTCCTCTGTCGGTGATCCACACGAGTAGTTTGGTTGATGCCCAGGTGCTAGCCTCCTTCACTTCTTCCCAAGTGAAAACGGGATCCTATCTACGTTCTTGAATTTCAAGAACCGTTCTTGAACTCAAGAAAAAAATGGCGCCTATGATCAAGAACCACTTTCTTGAACTCCACAAGCCCTAAAGTGGATTAGGGTTTTTGGCCGATTCTCTATCTCCAAAGAAGAAATCGACTTTTGCCACTTTGTCTCTCCAAGTTAGGGTTTCGAATTTTTGTCTCACAAAATAGGTGAAAATCGAATTTTCTCCTCTTGTGTGAACTAGCATGCCAAAGTCGACTTGGCCCCTCTATTTATAGAGTTTGGGGATTTTGATAATTATAATTAGGGAATCCCTAAATTAGTGGATTATCAAATTATAAAATTATAAGATTACAATAATATTATAATTTTAGGATTTGAATTCTTAATTAAAATATTACCTTAATATCTTAATTTGAATTCAAAATGCAATCTTTGAGAATCAAAATGCAAGATCAAATCTTGCCCTTGGTCTCACAAGCCATGCGCCATCCCCATTAGATTTTTAAGGAATTTAATAAATTAAAATAACAATCCTAACTCTTAGGTAGTTATAACTAACTTATTAATTTCCAACAATATTGAATTAAGATATTACCTTTATATCTTTAATTCAAAATTTGAATCTTGAACTCAAGATCAAATCTTGAATTCAAATTCATGACTTTAATTAACAAAACATTTTCATTAATTAAAATGCCTATATGTGAGGCGCCACCCTCAACCCTAATTATCCTAATATTGGTGAATTTAATAAATCAATAATCTCCTAACTTTTAGGAATCTTATCTAATTTATTATTCCCTAATATTATAATTGTAAATAGATTAATCCAATTAACTATTTAACAATTAATATATTTAAACTTGTCCAACAAATTTAAATATCACAAACGAAGATATTTATTTAAGACAAGACTTCATGTCCTAAGACATTCAACTATGTCTTAAATTGTGTCACTAAAGTGACCCACGAATTAACCCTAATTCGTGTCCCAGTGCGGCATCTTGATCCTGCTCATGTGTGACCCAGCAGGCCTCACGTGAAGTTAGCAGCAAGTCATCTTTATGACTCACAAGTCGAGAGTGGACTCTAGCAAGCCATCACGACTACCCAAAACACGCGAGTTATCGCTTTAACGCCAAAACGACTTAACCTAAGTAACATCTTGATATGATCCCTATTGTTACACGATATCTTGGTTCTGGATAAGGCATGGGAAAGTCATCCTTAATCCAAACCACAACTTTCTCGATTTCCTAAGTTAGTCCCATTTCCTTGTATGGCCATACATTCCTTGGACAGACTCATCGAGGGCGCCAGTTAGATATCTCTCATCTTTAATGAGGGACAAAATTCCATCTTGGTCAACCACATTCCTCAGCACGGTAAAAAACCAAACCCGTACCTAGCCTGTATGGCTACCCTGCTACGGGCAACGTTGGACTAGGCCAAAGTCTGACATCTACAACGCCGGAATAGTCAAGACCTCAGGTCTAAGGGCATCTTGACAAGAGTACAAGAGAGGCTAGCTCATGACTAAAACCCATGCAGGACTCTCCGGGTCGGTCCAGCAACTTGTAACCCTTACATCATTGCACCATGACTCTCGTAAAGCATCTAGTGCATGTATCTCCATACACCGAGGTCATGCTGGTCTTAGTTCATTCTCGCTCCCACGAGAACAATCTACTAGGGACAGTTTTATATTAATTATCTCATAATTAATCAAGGACGCTATCATAGTAAACATGCTAATAATATGATAACAACATAATTTATCTTCTATAAATTAATCAAAATGTTCAAAACATATACATAAAATGATTGGCCCTAGGGCACAATCTCCATCAAACTCCCACTTGCTCTAGGTACAATCATCAATCGAAATGTTCCTACACTAGGTACATTCATCAATGCGTCTAATCCCCATCGACGATACATGGCGTTCATGTATGACCCGCGCAAGAGGCTTCGTAAGAGGATCGGCAACGTTATCCTCGCCTGCTACTTTGCATATCTTTACATCACCTCTGTCAATCATCTCTCTGACAAGGTGATATCGCCTGAGTATGTGTTTGGTCCTTTGGTGGGACCGGGGCTCCTTGGCTTGTGCAATAGCACCACTATTGTCACAATACAAGGTTATGGGATCAGCAATGGTCGGAACCACACCAAGCTCGGCAATGAACTTCCTAATCCACACAGCCTCCTTCGCTGCATCTGATGCTGCAATATACTCAGACTCCGTTGTAGAATCAGCAATCGTGCTCTGCTTGGAACTCTTCCAACTCACGCTGCCACCGTTCAGGAGAAACACGTATCCAGACTGCGATTTAAAGTCATCTTGGTCGGTTTGGAAACTGGCGTCTATGTAACCCCTTACACATAGCTCCTCATCAGTTCCACCATATACCAAGAATTCATCCTTAGTTCTTCTCAAGTACTTAAGGATGTCTTTGACAGCGGTCCAATGATCCTCACCAGGGTCTTGTTGGAACTGGCTCGTCATGCTTAGGGCAAATGACACATCTGGTCGAGTACACAACATGGCAAACATGATGGATCCTATTGCCGAGGCATAAGGGATGCCACTCATGCGCCCTCACTCAACACGTGTTTTTGGACACTATTTCTTGCTCAGAACTAAACCATGATTGATCGGTATGAATCCCTTCTTGGAATCTTGCATACTGAACCGCTTCAGTACCTTATCCAAGTATGTACTCTGACTTAATCCAAGAAGCCTTCGAGATCTATCTCTATAGATCTTGATGCCTAGAATATAGGTAGCTTCTCCTAAGTCCTTCATTGAGAATGATTTTCCCAAACAAGATTTTACAATCTCTAAGGTAGGAACATCATTTCCAATGAGCAATATGTCATCGACATATAGCACCAAGAACACAATTGTGCTCCCACTAACCTTCTTGTAAACACAAGGTTCATCAGGGTTTTGTAAGAAGCCAAACTCTTTGACTACCTCATCAAAACGATGATTCCAACTCCGAGATGCTTGCTTCAATCCATAAATGGATCTTTGAAGCTTGCATACCTTATCTGGTTCCTCTGGACATACAAACCCCTCGGGTTGTGTCATGTACACATCCTCGAGCAGCCTTCCATTAAGGAATGCTATTTTGACATCCATTTGCCATATCTCATAGTCATAATATGTGGCTATGGCAAGGAGGATCCTAATGGACTTGGCCATTGCAACTGGGGAAAACGTTTCGTCATAGTCAATACCATGACGTTGAGTAAACCCCTTTGCAACTAGCCTTGCCTTGAAGACATTGACGTTGCCATCCATGTCGGTTTTCTCTTTGAAAACCCACTTGCACCCTACGGGTTTTACACCTTCGGGTGGGGCGACTAAGGTCCATACCTAGTTGTCGTACATGGATTGCATCTCAGCCTTCATGGCTTCAACCCATTTCTCAGAGTTGGGATCCACGATAGCTTCTTGATAGGTGGTAGGCTCACCACGCTCCATGAGCAACACATCTTTGTTCTCAGTCATCAAAAATCCATTTCTTTGAGGTTGAAAAATCAGACCTTCGTGGTTCTTGTGTCACTGGAGGAGCCTCCACAACGTCTTGTGGTTCTTCTCCAGTTTCCGTCTGCGCCTCTAGAGTGTCTTATGGATCTTGAACTTCTTCAAGATTTATCTTACTCCCACTGTTTCTTTTGGAAAAAAAATCCTTCTCTAGAAAGAATCCACTTCTGACTACAAACACTTTGTTGTCAAATGGGTAGTAGACATAATACCCCCTTGTTTCCTTGGGGTATCCCACAAATATACACTTGAGGGATTTCAGAGACAGTTTATCGTTAGGCTGTTGCTTAACGTAAACTTCGCATCCCCAAACCTTGAGGTAAGACATAATGGGCCTCTTCCCACTCCATATCTCATATGGTGTCTTCTCAACTGCCTTAGACGGAGCACGGTTAAGTGTGAATGTGGCAATTTCTAGAGCATGCCCCCAAAAGGATGGCGGAAGATCAGTTTGACTCATCATAGATCGAATCATATCTAATAGAGTTCGATTCCTCCTCTCAGAAACACCATTCCACTGTGGGGTTCCAGGAGGAGTAAGTTGTGAGACTATCCCACAACTTCTAAGATGATCAATAAATTCTTGACTCAAATACTCGCCTCCTCGATCAGATCGAAGGACTTTGATTTTCTTGTCAAGTTGGTTCTCTACTTCATTTTGAAATCTCTTGAACATTTCGAAAGACTCTGACTTGTGCTTCATTAGGTAGACATAGCCATACCTACTGAAGTCGTCAGTGAACGTAATGAAATAAGAGTAACCACCTCTAGCCTAAGAACTCATGGATCCACATACATCACTATGTATGATTCCCAATAAGTCAGATGCCCTCTCACTATGGCCAGTGAAGGGCGCCTTTGTCATCTTTCCAAGTAGACAAGATTCGCAAGCATCATATGATTCAAAATCAAATGAGCTTAGAAGTCCATCTTTATGGAGCTTCTCTAGGCGTTTCTCGTTGATATGGCCTAAACGACAATGCCAAAGGTATTTAGGATTAGATTCGTTAATCTTAATCCTTTTCGTATCAGTGTTATAAATATCGTTATTACGTTGTTGTTCCAATTTCAAGATGTAATGATTATCTTGCAAATCACCATAAGCAAATAACAATTCATCTTTGTAAATTGAACATCTACCATTACCATTCACACAAGTAAATCCTTTCTTATCCAAATAAGAAAGTGAAATAATGTTTGAATTTAAAGCAGGTACATAATAACAATTGTTCAAAACAAAAATTAGCCCAGAGGGCAACACTAGCTCGTATGTTCCTACAGCAACAGCAGCAATCCTTGCTCCATTGCCTACTCGTAGGTCCACCTCGCCTCTGCTCAGCTTCCTACTGTTTCTCAACCCCTGCACATTTGTACATATGTGAGAACCACATGCAGTATCTAATACCCAAGTGGTAGGAGTAGATAAGTGAACATCTATAACAAAGATACCTGAAGTAGAGGCCTCAGCGCCCTTCTTCTGTTTCTTCAGATCTTCCATATACAGCTTGCAATTCCTCTTCCAGTGTCCTGGCTTTTGGCAGAAAAAGCAAACTACATCCTTTGTGGGCTTTGCCTTCTTGGCAGGTTGTGGGTTAGGGTTGGCCGTTGGCTTGGTCCCACCAACCACGGCGTTTCCTTTCCTCTTTCCTTTGCCCTTCCCCTTCCCTTGGCCTTTCTGAACCATCAAGACAATGCTAGGCGCCTTCTTAATGGATGTCTCAGCAGTCTTGAGCATCCCATGCAGTTCAGAGACAGATTTCTCCATGCCATTCATGTTGAAGTTCATGACAAACTGGTCATAACTTCTGGGCAGCGAGTTCAGAATCAAATCTGTCGCAAGCTCTGGCGCAATGAGAAATCCTAGCCTACCAAGGTGATCTATGTACCCCTTCATATTCAAGACATGGGTACTCACAAGATCCACCTTCAGCCATCTTGCAAGAGTGTAGAGCCTTAGTGGTCTCAAACCTCTCTTGCCTAGCCTTTTGTTGGAACATTTCCCTGAGATGTGTAACCATCTCATATGCCTGTTGGGAAATCCCCGGGGGAAAACACGCAGCGGAAGCAAACAGTAAATAAAAAAAAACTTGCGCTCCCCAGGAAAATCCAACCCTGAGATCCGCTAGTTGAATTTAAAACCAGATATGAAAAGTGTTATACCTCAAGCTTTCAATCGGATTGGTGATACTTGGCGAGTCTAGAAGTCCGTTTCCACGTCCTTCCTCCACCGGTGATCCACACGAACAGTTTCCCGAACACGAGGTGCTAGCCTCCACGCCTCTTTCTCCAAAGAGACTCGGGATTGAATCTACAGTTTGTGAATTCAGGAACTCCTTCTCTGAATTCCAGGCAAGGTGGCGCAACAATGGAGGAGATAGCAACAAAACTCCTTTTGTTCTTCTTCTCCCAAACCCTAAATCGACTTTCTCTCTCTAACTCTTAGGAGAAAAGTCGAATCTTCTCTCTCTACAAGGAGGAAGGCGAGTTTCTCTCTCTCTCTACAAGGAGGAAGATGAATGCTCAATGAATTAGGGTTTCAAGTGTGTATCTGAAGGGCTAGGCGACTTAGCCTATATAATTACCAAAATTATGGTAATTTTATAATTATAAAATCATGATATTACAATAATATCATATTTTATGACTTGAATATCTAATTAAAATATTACCATAATATTTTAATTCAAATTCAAATGCTATCTTGGAGAATCAAATGGAAGATCAAATCTCCCTTGGGTCCCACAAGTTGCCATGCGCCATATGCCTTCAATTTTAAGGGATTTTTATAAATCAAAAATAACTCCTAACTCTTAGGAAGTCATAACCAACTTATTTTATCCCAATGTTTTTGAATTAAAATATTACCATAATATCTTTAATTCAAATTTTGAATTTTGAATTTAAATTCTTTATTGAATTAAAATATTACCCCAATATCTTAATTCAAATCTTGAATTTCAAATTCAAATTCAAACTCATGACTTAAATTAATAAAACATTTTTATTAATTAAATCACCAAAAAAGAGGCGCCACCCTCTATGCCAATATTAGGGAATTTTATAAATCAATAATCTCCTAACTTTTAGGAATTATTTGATTTATTATTCCTAATATTTAAATTGTAAATAATTAATCTCTATTAATCATTTAACAATTATTTAAACTGTAGAAAATTTAAGACAAGACATAATGTCCCAGACATTTCCTCTGTGTCTTAAATTAGGCCACGGAGTGACCCACGAATTACCCTAATTCGTGTCCCTTATAAAGTGTGTTCTAATCCTGCTCGTGTGTGACCCAGCAGGCCCCACGTGAAGTTGGCAGTAGGTCATCCCTATGTCCTACAAGTCGTGAGCGGACTCTAGCAAGCCATCGCGACTACCCAAAACACGTGAGTGATCGTTTGTTACCAAAACCGATTTTAACCTTCGTACCTCCTTGGCACCGACCCTATTGTTCTGCGATATCTTGGTTATGGATCAGGCACAGGAAAGTCATCCATGATCCAAACCTTTACTTTCTCGATCTCCTTGAGTAAGTCCCAATATACTGAGTGGCCACTCTTTCCTTGGACAGACTCATCGAGGGCGCCAGTAAGATATCTCCCATCTAATGGGGAACAAAATCCCTATTTTGGTCAGTCCACATTCCTCAGCACGGCAATCAACCAAACCCGTACTTAGCCCTTATGGCTACCCTGCTACGGGCAACGTTAGACTAAGCCAAAGTCTGACAACTGCAACGCCGGAATAATGATGACCTCAGGTCTAAGGCGTCGTGACAGGCGTACAAGAGAGGCAAGCTGATGACTAAACCCATGCAGGACTCTCCGGGTCAGTCCAGCAACTCGTAACCCCTTACGCAATTGCACCATGTCTCTCGTTCCAGCATCTAGTGCGTGCATCTCTATGCACCGAGGTCATGCTGGTCTTAGTTCATTTCAAGTTCCCACTTGAATGAGCGACCAGGGACAGATTTAGATTAATTATCTCATAATTAATCACGGACTGTTATCATAGTAAACATACTAATAATATGATAACCATTAATTTATCTCCATAAATTAATAGATATGTTCACAACATATCTATAAAATGATTGGCCCTAGGGCACAATCTCCAACAATGCCCCCATGTTCTCCAAGTTCTTTTGCAACTCGGGAACCATAGTGGCCAACATCAGGCAAGCAACGTCCACAGAGTCACTGGTATGCTTCTCATAAGCATCTCTCTGAGCTCTTGGAGCGTTGGCTGCTGGCTGCGCAGGAATAGGGTTCCAGGACATACAACTTCCTCTCTTGGGTGAGAACAATTCTCACATTCCGAAACCAGTCAAGGAAGTTTGTCCCAGTCAATTTATCCTTCTCAAGGATAGATCGCAGTGACAGTGTTGAACTATTTGTTGCCATTTGATTCTACAATTAAGATATGAAAGTTTAATTAGCAGAAAAATAAATATCCACCATTTTATAAAACCCAGTAAAATTATTATTAGTGGCTAAGACCCACATTTCACCAAAGTTTACCGTCGCGGAGGCAATCATGCACCCTTAGGTTATTTAGGTAGGTAAGTCTTTACCAATCGCATCTCATGTGACTCTTAGATCTTTATGGGACTGTACCATCATATGATACTTATTATGGCATGTTTATCCCATCTAATGCCCTGAGGTCCAAATCCGATTTGATAACCCCATTAAGTCACACAATAAAACTCGTGAATGGCTAGGCTCAAAACAACGAGGCCGAAGCCCAACCCCATATCATCAAGGCCCACTAAACACGTGTCGCGGAGGCGATCGCCGCATTTAATAAACCGAGATTTCAACAAGGCGTTGCGTTGAATCTCCCATTCAACCGTGTCTCCTCAAGGTCAAGGTAGATACGTGTCGCGGAGGTGATCACCGCTCCACGATGAACAAGATTTTAACAGGGTGTTTTATTGATGGCATTAAAACTTAAGATTTTTTAAAAAAAGGGTTTAATTTATAAAGTTCCGTTTTAGGTTCAATTTTAAATCCATTAAAATTAAACGAGTTGTGCCATGTGTTTATTCCCCATGTATCTCATACATAAAACATATGCACGAATTTTGTATCTCATAAAAAATTCTACGCTCGTATCGAATACGTATTAATGCGTGAGTTTAAAATATACAGCATGTTAAATTCGCACCCCTACACATACTGTTGGGAATTGTGCCCTAGGGCCAATCCTCTTTTATATGTTATGAACATATGGATTGATTTATAGAGATAAATTAATGGTTTTCACATTATTAGCATGTTTACTGTGATGACGTCCATGATTAATTATAAGATAATTAATCTAAAACTGTCCCTGATCGATTGTTTTCGTGGGAGCGAAAATGAACTAAGATCAGCATGACCTCGGTGCATAGGGATACACGCACTAGATGCTGGAACGAGAGTCATGGTGCAATTACGTAAGGGGTTACGAGTCGCTGGACTAACCCGGAGAGTCCTGCATGGGTTTAGTCATCAGCTTGCCTCTCCTGTACGCTTGTCACGACGCCTTAGACCTGAGGTCATCATTATTCCGGCGTTGCAGTTGTCAGACTTTGGCTTAGTCTAACGTTGCCCGTA